>CM058043.1:22920196-23089132 GCA_030169165.1 Centaurea solstitialis | reverse complement strand
TCCTCATGCCTACTAAATTTTCATTGGTGCTGATGGACGGTAACTTCGAGGAGATCTCCTTAACAACTTTTTTGATAAATTCAACTTCGTACCTGTATGTTAAAGAAGAATCACATGAATAATTACTTATATCTACAAAACACGAACATATAAGAAGTAATAATGGAGTCATATATATAGTTATATTTCAGTTTAATCTTTCGAGAAGAGTTGCCAAGTTTGACAATGGAACACGAGATGCCTTGGGTTTTACATCCTATGACAAAGGTTGATTATAAAGAAGAAACAAAATGAAAGAATATCGTTGATTGAGATAGGGTGAAGTAATTACTTATCAATAGTTAAGTCATGCCCACTGAAAGATGTTGCTTCTACCAAAGCCTTTCTCCATTTCTCGGCATTCTCATCATTTTCGTGTTTAGAAAAGGCTTTGCCAAATTCTCCACTTTGTTTGCGAACTTGAGTGGGTTCCACGTCATAGAAGATAGGGTAAACAGTCTGCCCAGTCTTCTTCATTTGACACTCCATTATTGTTAGAAATATTATTAGTTGTGTCAATTTTGTAATTCTTTAAAGTTGCTTTCCTTAATTGTAATATGTGGATTAGGCCCATTGTTTAGGGCCCATCCATTTAAAAGCCTTTTAGCCTTTTATAGAGTAGTATAAATAGGAGCTTCCTATTTCATTTGTAGTTTCCACTCTCCTCACTCCTTCCTCTCTTCCACTTCCCTTGTAATCATTTGAGAGCTTATGAATCATTTGATGTCTTTTACACTTAGTATATATTTCATCATGATCATTACTCCATCACTCTAGATCTTGTACTTAGTGTTTTATCATATAAAATCTAAGTGTTCATTGTGGTTGATTTGGAACCCACAATTGGTATCAGAGCCTACCACTTGCTCTTGATTCTTTGTGTGTTGGTTCCGGTGAAAAAAAAAGTTAGTTTCGTCATTGGGATTTTGGGTGAAAAGCTTCGGCACTCCAGCTTAAGCATTGCTGAAATTTTCTAAGTTTTTCAGCTCCAGCACTCCTGAAATTTTTCTAAGTCTTTTCAAGATCCAGCACTCTTGAGCTCCAGCACTTGTGAAAGTTTTCTAAGTCTTTTCAAGTTCCAGCACTCTTGAGCTCCAGCACTTGTGAAAATTTTCTAAGTCTTTTTCAGCTCCAGCACTCTTGAGCTCCGGCACTCCTGAAATTTTTCTAAGTCTTTTCAGCTCCAGCAATCCTGAGCTCCAGTACTTGTGAAATTTTTCTAAGTCTTTTCAACACAATTCCTAATCTTCATCAATACCGAAGCCAATACAAAAGCCAATACCAAAACCCTCACCGGAACTCATACTTAGAGGTTTTTTCACCAATCCAACCACCCGATCATACTAAGTGGTTTAAGATCCATAATCAACCAACAATCATGAACACAAGAGAAGCCTTAGCAATCGGGTCCGACACCCGACCACCGGTTCTCCATGTCCATAAAGATGAATCTGATGATGAGATGAATGACATAAAGAAGGCCTTGGCATTGATCACCAAGTCTATGTCCAAGAGAAACGCAAGAAAACCTATGTCTTCTAACAACCATCGGAGAAGAGTTGAACATGGTGGTAGAGCTGGCTACCAGAAACCTGAGGAGAAAGCCAAGTCTGAAGACAAGGAAAATGAAGTAAAGAAAGATAATGCTTGGCTTAGAATGTCAAGTGATGATGAGGAACGAGGTCCCGTATGTATGCTTGACCAAGATGAGGCATGGGACCTAACAAGTGATGAAGGAAGAGAATATCAACTATGTCTGATGGCTAACAATGTTGAAGAGGAGTTGTACTCAGAAGATGGAGGATGTGATTACAACGACCTTGATTCAGACCATTCCGAGTCATCCTCTGAGGTACTTTCAGATCCTTACAAAGAATTAGAAAATCAAGTAAAAGAACTTGCTCTTAAAGTGTCTGAATATGACAAGAAAATCAAAAAGGCAAATAGTTTAACTGTTATAGCAGAATCCAAATTAGCTAGTGAGCATGCCTTAGTTGTGAAATTCTCCATTGAACTAGCTCATTCCAAAGAAAAGGTAACCACTCTTACTCTTGCCAACAAAACCTTAGAAGATAAAGTTGCTAGTCTAAATGGAAACATCTCAGACTTGCAAAAGAAACTTCACCATGCTGAGATTTTAAGTAGAGTAAGTGTTCAAAAGTATGAAGCCATTTTTGCACAACGAACAAATCTCTTTGCAAAAATAAAAGATATGGAGGACAAGTTCCTAAAGAGAGGCCAAACTGATCAAACCATTCATATGAACCAGCCTAAAGAGTTCAATTACTATAACCCTAAAGAAGGCATTGGATACAAAAGTCCTTGTTATCTTAAGCGTGCCATATCCAAGACTCCTACCATGTATGACCTTCGGTACATGAGTCTTGGATACAAAATCGTTTTCATGAAAGAGTCTGATGATCCTCAACAGTTGAAGGAAATTGAGAAGAAAGAAAAAGATAGAAAAAACAAACACTCCATTCCCTTCAACTATTCATCTCTCAATGCCAGTTACGCAACGCGTGAGATTCCTTTGTCTAAGGATTATACGCCTAGCTATACTGAGGCTGAGATGAATCAGGAAGTTCCAATCCTTGAAAAAGTTTACAAAGATAACCAAACCTTTTATGAAAAAAGGATTGCTAAACTGGAGGCTGAGCTAGAGGATGAGAGGCGCATGAGCCTTAGGGAAAAGGACCTATTCTTGAGTAAAATCAATGAATTGGAGAAAGCCCTCAAATCCAAAAGCACACCAACAGCAAGTCAATCCACCTTTGGAACTCGTGATAACTCACGTCATCATTTTGGATGGAATGTGAATGCATTAGATTTTAGACCTTCAAGTACATCTTCTACAAACTCTAAATCCATGGTACTAAGGTCTCCAATCTGCACCACCATTTCATACATGGAAGACTTAGCGTATATGGCACCTAAATCAACGGTACAAATTTCTGAAATTGTATCGGATGATAGTACCAATAGGGTTGGTGAGAATGGTAGATCTTCAGGTCAATCTAAACCAGGAAACAAGGCTCCTCCTAAACTATCCCGGAAAGACAAAGGGAAGGACAAATTGGTCACCCCTGAGTCTGAAGTTGCGAGTTCATCTCGTACCAATGTGAATGTTCCTAAGAAAAACAGACGTTTTCGAAAACGAAAGAAAGCTACCAAACCAAAGGAACACTCACACAACTTCACTCCGAAGAAAAACACCTCACATACTCACTCTCCAAATGTCAAAGGTACTAACCGTGGTTTTCAAAATGTGACAGATCAAAATATGAGAAATGGTAGGCGTAAGAACAAGGAGAGTGGATGCAAAGAAGGCAGTCGTCCGAAGCCATTTGCACATAAGCCTAGTTTTATGCAAAACAATTTTTCCAATTTTGTATATCATAGAACTAATAGGCATGTACCACGAACTCCATTTCAATTTATGAATGTGAACATATAGTTTATGGATGTCATAGCAATTTTCGTTGTCAAAATCAATTTAGATTTGGGTACTGTGCAAATGCTTTCGTGAATGATTACTTTGTTCCTAACTATCATGGATTCTACAATCGTGGTTATCATCATACTCATAACAAGAAACGTAATCCAAAACCCAAACAAAAATCTCCACCTAAGGGCAAACAGGAAAATGTATCCAAACCTGCTAATCCTAATCAAAAAGGACCCATTCCCAAATGGGTACCTAAAAATGTTTCTCCGTGATTTTGCAGGACGGTCATGTGTGGTACATGGATTCAGGGTGTTCCAAGCACATGACCGGAAGGAAGGAACTTCTCGCTAACTTCAAACAAAAATATGGCGGGAACGTTCGGTTTGGGAATAAGCTTTCAGCACCAATAATGGGATATGGTGATATCCTTCATCATAAAATCACCATCAATAAAGTAGCCTATGTGGAAGGCCTGAGTCACAACCTGCTCAGCATCGGAAAGTTCTGTGACAAGAAACTTGAGGTTAACTTTCGGGAAACAAGATGCTGTGTCAGGACATATGATGGACAGGAACTCATTGAGGGTACTCGCAGGTCGAATCTCTACACCGTCAATTTCCGGAAACAACGACCATTCACAGAAGTATGTCTCCTCTCAAAAGCAACCTTCAATCAAAATGTGTTGTGGCACCGGAGACTATCCCACCTGAATTATGCTACAATTAATCAACTAGCTAAGACAGGATTGGTGACTGGTCTCCCATCCTTGAAGTTCACCAAGGAACAATTGTGCTCAGCATGTGAGATGGGGAAGATCAAGAAATCTTCGCACAAGCTGAAAGTGGAACACAACACCTCTAAACCACTTCAGCTCCTCCATATGGACTTGTGCGGACCAATGCGCGTACAAAGCATCAACGGGAGGAAGTATGTACTGGTAATTGTGGATGACTTTTCAAGGTATACATGGGTGAACTTTCTCAGAAGTAAGGATGGTGCTTCAGACATCATCATTTCTTTCATCAGAAATGTGCAGGTCAGACTACAACTTCCTGTTCAAGTGATTCGCACCGACAACGGCACTGAATTCAAGAATCGCAAGCTTGACTCATTCCTTGATTCTGTCGGCATCACTCACACTTTTTCGGCTGCCCGAACACCTCAACAAAATGGTGTTGTTGAGAGAAAGAATCGTACCCTAGTGGAAGCTGCACGCACCATGTTGACATTCTCCAAGCTTCCGCTACACTTCTGGGCTGAAGCCGTTGCGTCTGCCTGTTTCACCCAAAACCGATCTCTTATCACCAAAAGGTTCATGAAGACTCCGTATGAATTGGTGTACAATCGACCTCCCAGCATCAAATTCTCCAGAGTGTTTGGTTGTGAATGCTACGTGAAGAATGATAAAGACAATCTTGACAAGTTCAGTCCAAAGGGTGATGAGGGTGTTTTCATTGGATATGCCATGGATTCTCCGTCCTACCGCGTGTTCAACAAGAAAACAAGACGTGTGGTTGAGAGCACAAATGTGGATTTTGAAGAAGGCATTGAAGAAGACACTACACCAGCTCCAATTACACCAGGAATCTCTGGTGTTCTGGCTTCTGATCATCTTCATGGCAATCCCATGACTTCTTCTTCATCGGCGAACAAACCATCTTCTTCTAACTCTAATACTTGTGATTTGGATGATTTGTTTGAATTCTTTTATAAAGAATTGCCTGCACCTGCTAATATTGCTCTTCCTGTTCCTGCAGTTGTACAACCAGCACCTCATGTCATGGTCTCTACCACTGACATTTCATCTTCCAACCTCCAAGGAACTTCATCATCAACGTCTGCTTCAGCATCACCAAGTTCTAGAGTATCTCCTGCACCTACTGAGGGGGAACCTTTCCACACCTTCCAGCAGGCCCCAGTGGTGAACGTTCCAAGTCCTCAGAGTGGTGCTTCCTCCACAATGCCTACTACAAATCAACATCAAGGCATTCCGTCACCTGCTCCACAAGTGGCAGGTCCCAGTACAACCACTCAACCTGCTCCACAAGTGGCAGGTTCCAGTACAACCACTCCACCTGCTCCACAAGTGGCAGGTCCCAGTACAAGCACCACTCCACCTGCTCCACAAGTGGCAGGTCCCAGTACAACCACTCAACCTGCTCCACAAGCTGCTGGCCCTTCACTTGTCTCTTCAGACACACCAGCAGCTCCTGGTCCCATTGTGGTACAATCTCAAGTACCACCTACTGTTACCACTCTAGCAACGACCAGACGTGAACCTGAGTTCTATATTGATCTAAGGATAGAACCTTTACCCCCTCCAACCTTACCCCATACAACCAAGTGGACGCGAGCTCATCCACTCCAACAAGTGATTGGCAGCAAATCCGCGCCAGTCAAGACAAGGTCTGCAACTCAAAATGAGTGCCTATTTGCAGCTTTCTTATCAAGACATGAACCCTCCAACGTGACGGAAGCCCTTGATATCTCTGACTGGGTGACCGCCATGCAAGAAGAGTTGAATCAGTTTGAACGCCTGGGTGTCTGGAGACTTGTACCTAGACCAAAGAACAAGACAATCATCGATCTGAAGTGGATTTTCAAGAACAAAAAGGATGAAGATGGGATTGTAACCAGAAACAAAGCTCGTCTAGTAGCCAAGGGATTCAAGCAACAAGCGGGAATTGATTATGATGAGACATTCGCACCGGTGGCCAGAATTGAAGCCATTCGGATCTTCTTAGCCTATGCCGCTCACAAGAACTTCACTGTCTACCAGATGGACGTGAAAACTGCCTTTCTCAACGGCGAACTGAAAGAAGAAGTTTATGTCTCTCAACCTGAAGGCTTTGTTGATCGTACCAAGCCTAATTATGTCTACATTCTAGACAAGGCTCTCTACGGGTTGAAACAAGCTCCCCGTGCCTGGTATGATCATCTCTCCAATGCGCTACTAGAGAATGGGTTCTACAAAGGTAAAATCGATCCTACTCTTTTCATCAAGACCGAAGGTGATGATATCTTGTTAGTTCAAATTTATGTCGATGATATCATATTTGGTTCAACTAACTCAGATATGTGCACTTGGTTCAGTGATCTCATGACCACCAGGTTTGAGATGAGTATGCTTCGGGAGTTATCTTTCTTTTTAGGACTGCAAGTCCTACAAAAACCCGATGGTATTTTGATTAATCAATCAAAGTACATCGGTGATCTTTTAAAACGTTTTCACATGGACACTTCTTCGGTTGCTAAAACTCCCATGGCCTCGGGCACTTTGATCGGTGCTGACCCAAAAGGGAAGCCTGTCGATCAAAAGGCTTATAGAGCCATCATTGGTTCTTTGTTATATCTGACGGCAAGTAGACCGGATATTATGTTCGCTACTTGTTTCTGTGCTCGTTTTCAGCCAAATCCAAAGGAATCACACATGATGGCAGTCAAACGCATCCTTCGGTACCTGAAAGGCACACCCAACCGTGGGTTATGGTACCCAAAGGAGTCTGGATTTGAGCTCGTCGCATTTTCGGATGCAGACCATGGAGGTTGTCAACTGGACCGGAAAAGCACGTCAGGCCATGTCCAGTTCTTGGGTGATAAGTTGGTTAGCTGGGGTTCAAAGAAACAACATTGTGTTTCCACATCCACAGCCGAAGCGGAGTATGTCGCTGCCGCCAGTTGTTGTTCCCAGGTATTATGGATGAGGACCCAACTACGTGATTATGGCTACAACTTCAATCACATCCCCATCTACTACGACTCCAAGAGTGCCATAGCCATCACTTGTAATCCGGTTCAACACACACGCACTAAGCATATTGATATAAGGTATCACTTCATCAAGGACCATGTGGAGAAAGGTACAATTGAACTTTACTTTGTCAATACCGAGTATCAACTTGCGGATCTTTTCACCAAGCCTTTGGATGAGAAACGGTTCAATTTCCTAATCTCCAAGCTTGGCATGTATGATCCTCAAGAGTGATCGTCTCTCAACTCCTAAGTCCCTCATAACCATGACTCAGTGTTCAGTCATCTGTACTAGACCACCGTGTCATCGTTGTCTTGGACTCATCTGTTGATAGATTTGGTATTGATCTTAGTGTTTTTACATCTATCTTTTTCTCGTACTTGTATGTGTTACTAATCTTTTGTCATGAGTGTGCATCTTTCAAGGGGGAACGTTCCCTACATATGCCTGTTCCGAGGGGGAACGTTGCCTGCCTTTGCCCGAACTGAGGGGGAACAGGTACGTATCTCAGGTAAGTTTTCTATCTCAATTATATATATGTATATCTTTATATCGCTAATAGTTTTGATTTACTTTAATTTACTTTCTTTTACCTTAGGTTTTAAGTTTTTCATAGTTAAAAAAAAAAAAAAAAAAAAAACCGCGACAAGGCCTGGATGCCGTTAGGAAAGGTTTGGATACCATTCCAAAATACCGAGTTTTTTTTTTTTAATTGTGGGTTCCAAATCAACCACAATGAACACTTAGATTTTATATGATAAAACACTAAGTACAAGATCTAGAGTGATGGAGTAATGATCATGATGAAATATATATACTAAGTGTAAAAGACATCAAATGATTCATAAGCTCTCAAATGATTACAAGGGAAGTGGAAGAGAGGAAGGAGTGAGGAGAGTGGAAACTACAAATGAAATAGGAAGCTCCTATTTATACTACTCTATAAAAGGCTAAAAGGCTTTTAAATGGATGGGCCCTAAACAATGGGCCTAATCCACATATTACAATTAAGGAAAGCAACTTTAAAGAATTACAAAATTGACACAACTAATAATATTTCTAACAATTTCCCCCTTTGTGTCAATTTCTTCGCTTCCAACGATGATTACTCGACGACTTTCTCTTTGAAGCTTTGGTCTCCTTGTTCTTCTTAGATGGTCCTTTATTTCTCCGAGGCGGTGGCGGTCTCTCTTGTCGCTTCTTGGCCGGTCGTCCCTCAATCTTCCTTAAGCCAGAGTAGGACTTGAGTTGACAAGGAACATTGCTCAGATAAACAATACCCAAGGCAAGTTTGTCTAACACCTTGTACATCGAACAGTGGTCAATGTCGGGGAGATGTTTGGAACCGGAGACGGTGATCGAGTCAACACACTTGGAGATTCCCAAGGTGTAGGAGACGACGTGCGTAGGAGAGGTGATCTGTGAGGTGATGGCGGAGGAGACTGATACAGAGACATAAGAAGTGGAGAGTCGGAAATGTTGCTCTCCATGCCAGACTCATAGTCATCTGAAGAAACATCCTCCGATCTCACATGGGGCTCGGAGACTAGCAACTGCAAGTACTCATCATCATCATCTAAGGAGATATCATCAAGGTTGATAATCTTCTTGAGCTCATCATTAGTAACGGGAACGCATGCGATAGGAATCAAAGAAATGTAATCCGGTTTTGAGCTAACATAAATCACAATCTCTCGACCCATCCCATCAATGTCAGTCATCGAGTTCTAACCAGGCTATGAGTGGTGGTCATCGGCGCCGATATGAGTGTCGGACGCGGCGCCGGAAGATGTGCCTGTCGGAACTGAGAATTCGAGCCGAGCCTTCTATCGGATTTCCCCCTCACGGCGATCGGGTTTACCTCGGTCGTCGTGTCTACGCTTTGGTGGCTCGGCTGATGCACAACAAGTAGTCTCAAGGGCTCGGAGCTGTGACCGCATAGCCGATATGGAACCCTTGACCACTTTCAAATCACCTCATACCTCCGTCGTCAAAAGGCAAGCTTCCCTTCGAGCCGCTGGATAGATGAAACTACCTCTTGAGAAGAGGAGGTAGCCGGCTCGGGATGGTTCACGGGAAGTGATGTGTAAGAAGACCGTCGTAGATAACCCAGTAGATTGGTTTCATCCTCGTGGAGATTCCCATGGGAGATCGGGTTCGCCATAAGAAAATCCCTCAACTCATTAAACAAGTAGTCGGGTGCAGTTGGTGCTGGAGGTGGTGTTGGAAGTGGTGAAGTATAAAATCCTCATGGATAGCCTTTAGGGCGCCGTCCATCATTTCCCTGACAACGGATGTCGGGTAAGTAACTCTGGTGTCACATAGACGTTCCGTTTGCACAACCGCTGTTGCAACGGTGTGGCCCACGTTCATGGCTGGCGTGATAGTGACCATGGTAGGACTTCCCGCCGGTCATTGTGAAATGCCCATCGTGGACACCACTCTCGGGGTTCCGATCACGTCACATAGACTCGTGATGTGTGGAGCTGAGACTGCGTCACATAGACTGGCAGTATGTGTACCTAAGAGTGTATATGGCTCTAGACTCTGGTGCACATGAAGGAAGTGTGGGGATCGGGGCAGGGATCCTCCTGTTTCAATATCATCACCCTCCAATTGAGGGCTTGATAGCCGTTGTGCTTTGTCCCCGTGGAATGAAACATCCACCTTTAGAGAGATGAATGAGTGGCTAGGTGGGGCGTGCAGTTGCACCTCTGGGTGGGAGGTGTCTTCTTCAATACCCGTACTCAACACATGTGTACGGGTAGCAGATGTGGCTGCCCAGCTTCTACCTATGGATAGGGGAGGACCGGTTAAAACCTTTGGTCCTATCTCACACTCATCATTTTTTTTACTTCCCTCGCTCTGCTCACTTTCTTCGACTGTTAGGTCTCCCTCAAACCTTATATCGTCCTCACCCGCAGATGGGTGGTCATCACTAGAGTCATCAGAATCATAGTCTACCAAAGGGTAAAGTGAAGGGCTTTGGTGACTGTCATAAGTATGAGAGGTATTAGCTCTGGATCGATCATCATCACTGCCTAATCTACCCCCGTCATCTCCCCCGACTCCTCAGCCTCACACCCTTGGTCACTACCCCCAGGTGAATAACCATGCTCAAGACCCTCACTCACTCTCCTAGAGGATACCTCCGGGGTGTCAGTCTCCGGCTCTGGAGATGCTGGTAGAGGTGATATACCTAAGTATGCTCTCACAGTCGGTGAATGATGATCAACAGCATCAAGTAATCCAACTGGTATCGCCAGCCGTAAGGAGTTTCATAAGGAGTTTGGGGTATGGCATAAGGAGTGATGGTATTGGTATAGGGAGTGTTGGGTATGGCATTAGGATACTTGGGTATGGCATATAAAGTGTTGGTATCCAAAAGAGGTGTGGTGATGGTATCCATGAGAAGTGTTGGTATCAAAGAAAAGTGATGGATACCAAAGAAAAGTGATGAATGCCAAAGACAAGGCCTGGATGCCGTTAGGAAAGGTTTGGATACCATTCCAAAATACCGAGTTTTTTTTTTTTTTTTTTTTTTTTTAACGACTTCTATGTCCTCCGGTTCATCATCATTAGAACGATGAAGATTTGCGAAAATCGGGTTCGCCATTGTACCTGAAAAATAAACGATTAGTAAAGAGGTAAAGGCAAAGGTGAGTGATGAGAATAAACCACACGGCATTGATATGTGCTAGTGTTTACTAACTCTAAAGAGTTGGTAAAGACTAGCATAACACATTGAGTGTAAATTTTTCTCAAGTTGCGAAAAGTTCAAGAAACCATCAACAACCTTACCAACCCGAAGATAGTGAACATGTATGATATTCTTGATGAGGTGGTACCATGGCATGGTGAGACAATTAAACACAACATGTATTCACTTACAAGTACTCAAGTAATCAAGTAAGCACATAAACTCGAAACACACAAACATCCTTTAATGCCTAGGTGCACACACAAAATTTATTAAGGGAAACAAGAATTCATCAAGTAATCAAACAAGTCATGGCATCGACACATGCAAGAGATTCCGGAAAATAATTGTTTTCAAAAAATTGGTACACAAGAACCAATTCCGAAACATTCTATGAAGCTCTCAATTATAACACAAATAAAAAAAACACACATAGAAATTAAACCAAGAAAAAGTAAGGAAAAGAAAAGAGAGAAAAAAACCAAGTCTAAAAAAAACACACAATAAGTGAAAGAAAAAAAACAATTAACAAAAATAAACACACAAAATTAAAACCAAGAAACACAATAAGGAAAATGTTTGCACTTGATTTTGTAGGCCGGTCATGTGTGATTCATGGACTCAGGGTTGTTCCAAACACATGACCGGACAAAGGGAACTTCTCAATATCTTCAGTGACAAATAATGTGGGAATGTTCTCCTATATTTTTTTCTAACTTTTGTGTAGTCTTGACTTGAGGGGGAACGTTCCCTATGTATGCTTGTTCCAAGGGGGAACGTTGTCTGCCTCGCTTGTTCCGAGGGGCTAGGTCTTGTTCCAAGGGGGAACGTTGTCTGTCTCGCTTGTTTCGAGGGGCTAGGTATGACATCCGATACTCAGTCACATGGTAAGTGTTTCGAACCTCCAGACCTTCGGCCTTCCAGAAGCACCCCAAGTAAAAAAAAAAAAAAATCCTTCCGGGTTTAAGAACTTGTATTGGGTGAAACTTGGGTTTTGTGATTTTACATGGTCAAATTTGCGCACATGTGATGGAACTTTCGTTTTCTCAAAATTTCGGTTTTTCGGGTTCTTAAGAAAACAAGTGTCGAAAATGAAGTTGGTTTTAAGGTTTTTTTTTACTTAGTTTTTTTTTTTAATCCCAAAACCTAAGTTCCAAAGTTTTTTCCTAGTTATTTTTTTGGTAGTGTGAAAGTTTCAAATCCCGGATCCCCTCCCCTTTATTTTTCCTTTTACTTAGTTTTTTTTTTTTTTGTTTTGTTGTGTCAAGTTTTAGTGTCAAGTGTTGGTGTCAAGTTTTTTTTTGGAATCCCGGACCTCCTCATTCATCCCGAATCTATCAATCTGCCCAAATTCAAATCCCGGTGACCGAATGTTTCTCGCCAGTCCGAAATCTCGCTGCCAACTCGAAAATCCAAATCCCAGATCTGTGAATCCCGGAACCAAGTATTGTGTGTGTGTGTTGAGATGTTTCGTTCCAATCTCGAAACCAAAAGAAACCTCAAGAATTCACAAGTATTGATCACAAGAAACAAAATAGAATGATTTTTTTTTTCAATAAGAGTGAATCCCGGATCTGATCTCTCTCTCAGAAGAAAAGAAAACAAAAATAAAAAAAAATAAAATAAAAACGGTTTGAATCCCGAATCTGGTCTCTCTCAGTAACGAAAAAAAAATGTGTTGTGTCTTGAAGTCACCAATACCGGATCTGTGTTGTGTGTTTTCCGGTGAGTTTTTTGGAAGAGAAAATGGAGGACAACCGTCGTGGACCACCATCTCTTCCCAGATCTGTCACTCTCCTTCGAAGAAACCAAATCCCGGAACAGTCAAATCCCGGATCTGTGAGTAAATCCCGGACCTAAGACTTGTTGAAACTCACCTTGTTGTCATGTGGAATTCCGAACCCACCCTTGTGTTGTGTTTGTTCAAGTTGAATCCTGAAGGCTTTCACAATCCAGGAACACCCTTCTCGATTCCAAACCCCGAACTCCCACCAACCCGGATTTCTTTGAATCCCGGACCTCCAATCCCGAAACCCCCCCCCCCTTCGGTGTTTGGTGTTGTTTGTGTGTCTATATCGTCTCCCGAACCTGCTTTGTCGTCGGAATCTTCATCGGAAGTGATGACCGGAATGGAGAGTTGGTGATACCGTCGAAGGAATCCAAATCCCGGACTCCTCTTCTACTCGTTTTTGTGTATGTTTACTGTGAATCCCGGACTTGCTGCGTGTGTGTGTGTGTGAGTTCTTTCAAGTTGGTGGTGGTTGTGGTTCATGTGTTTGTGGATGTGCAAATCCCGGATCTGAGTTTGAAGGTGCGTTTTTTTTTGGAAGGAAAGATGGAGGAAATCGCCATTAACCACCATCGACGACCCTGCGTTTACCTTAAAGAACGAAGAAAGCAAATCCCAGAACAAACATGTTGTGTGTTTCCCGGATCCGTCATTTTTCAATTTCTTTTCCGGTGCGATCTTGGAAGAAAAAACCGATGAGAGCCTTATTCCGGATTTTTTTCCTTAGTTTTTGTTTGTAAAAGTATGAGGGTGAGAGTTTTTATCTGATTAATGGTCCTTGCCTCCTTGGGTTGTTTTATTTGTCAGCCAACAAGTCAAAGAAGAAAAAAAGAAATTAAATAAAAAAAAGAAAAAAAAACGTGGCCGCATCTCAGCCCTTCACCATCAGCTCACTCCTCCACACTCTAACACACGCACACACACTCTAACACACGCACAAACACGCTCCACACACGCACAACACACTCTTTTGGTCCACATCAGCTCCACATGTACGCCAAGTGGCGTGTCTCTCATTTGAAATTTTCGGTCAGAGCTCGGTCAGAGCTGCTGACCGAGCGTCTGACCGCGTGCTGACTGAGCATCCCCTTGCTGACCGACGCTCTGACTAAGCATCCCCTTGCTGGCCGAGCCATCTGACCACCCTCCTCTCCTCTGACCGCATCCTGACCAGCTCCCCTTGTGCTGAACGAATTTTTTTTTGGTTTTTTTTTTATTTTCTTCTTCTTTGTTGATTGTTTTTTTCTTACTCACTGTTTGTGTGTGGTTTTTGTTTTTGTTTTGTTAGACTTATTTTTCTCTCATTCTTTTCTCTATTTTTTTCTTGGTTTTAATTTTGTGTGTTTTTTTTTGTTAATTGTTTTTTTTCTTTCACTTATTGTGTGTTTTTTTTTAGACTTGGTTTTTTTCTCTCTTTTCTTTTCCTTACTTTTTCTTGGTTTAATTTCTATGTGTGTTTTTTTTATTTGTGTTATAATTGAGAGCTTCATAGAATGTTTCGGAATTGGTTCTTGTGTACCAATTTTTTGAAAACAATTATTTTCCGGAATCTCTTGCATGTGTCGATGCCATGACTTGTTTGATTACTTGATGAATTCTTGTTTCCCTTAATAAATTTTGTGTGTGCACCTAGGCATTAAAGGATGTTTGTGTGTTTCGAGTTTATGTGCTTACTTGATTACTTGAGTACTTGTAAGTGAATACATGTTGTGTTTAATTGTCTCACCATGCCATGGTACCACCTCATCAAGAATATCATACATGTTCACTATCTTCGGGTTGGTAAGGTTGTTGATGGTTTCTTGAACTTTTCGCAACTTGAGAAAAATTTACACTCAATGTGTTATGCTAGTCTTTACCAACTCTTTAGAGTTAGTAAACACTAGCACATATCAATGCCGTGTGGTTTATTCTCATCACTCACCTTTGCCTTTACCTCTTTACTAATCGTTTATTTTTCAGGTACAATGGCGAACCCGATTTTCGCAAATCTTCATCGTTCTAATGATGATGAACCGGAGGACATAGAAGTCGTTAAAAAAAAAAAAAAAAAAAAAAAAAAAAAAAAAAAACTCGGTATTTTGGAATGGTATCCAAACCTTTCCTAACGGCATCCAGGCCTTGTCTTTGGCATTCATCACTTTTCTTTGGTATCCATCACTTTTCTTTGATACCAACACTCATGGATACCATCACCACACCTCTTTTGGATACCAACACTTTATATGCCATACCCAAGTATCCTAATGCCATACCCAACACTCCCTATACCAATACCATCACTCCTTATGCCATACCCCAAACTCCTTATGAAACTCCTTACGGCTGGCGATACCACTTGGATTACTTGATGCTGTCGATCATCATTCACCGACTGTGAGAGCATACTTAGGTATATCACCTCTACCAGCATCTCCAGAGCCGGAGACTGACACCCCGGAGGTATCCTCTAGGAGAGTGAGTGAGGGTCTTGAGCATGGTTATTCACCTGGGGGTGGTGACCAAGGGTGTGAGGCTGAGGAGTCGGGGGGAGATGACGGGGGTAGATTAGGCAGTGATGATGATCGATCCAGAGCTAATACCTCTCATACTTATGACAGTCACCAAAGCCCTTCACTTTACCCTTTGGTAGACTATGATTCTGATGACTCTAGTGATGACCACCCATCTGCGGGTGAGGACGATATAAGGTTTGAGGGAGACCTAACAGTCGAAGAAAGTGAGCAGAGCGAGGGAAGTAAAAAAAATGATGAGTGTGAGATAGGACCAAAGGTTTTAACCGGTCCTCCCCTATCCATAGGTAGAAGCTGGGCAGCCACATCTGCTACCCGTACACATGTGTTGAGTACGGGTATTGAAGAAGACACCTCCCACCCAGAGGTGCAACTGCACGCCCCACCTAGCCACTCATTCATCTCTCTAAAGGTGGATGTTTCATTCCACGGGGACAAAGCACAACGGCTATCAAGCCCTCAATTGGAGGGTGATGATATTGAAACAGGAGGATCCCTGCCCCGATCCCCACACTTCCTTCATGTGCACCAGAGTCTAGAGCCATATACACTCTTAGGTACACATACTGCCAGTCTATGTGACGCAGTCTCAGCTCCACACATCACGAGTCTATGTGACGTGATCGGAACCCCGAGAGTGGTGTCCACGATGGGCATTTCACAATGACCGGCGGGAAGTCCTACCATGGTCACTATCACGCCAGCCATGAACGTGGGCCACACCGTTGCAACAGCGGTTGTGCAAACAGAACGTCTATGTGACACCAGAGTTACTTACCCGACATCCGTTGTCAGGGAAATGATGGACGGCGCCCTAAAGGCTATCCATGAGGATTTTATACTTCACCACTTCCAACACCACCTCCAGCACCAACTGCACCCGACTACTTGTTTAATGAGTTGAGGGATTTTCTTATGGCGAACCCGATCTCCCATGGGAATCTCCACGAGGATGAAACCAATCTACTGGGTTATCTACGACGGTCTTCTTACACATCACTTCCCGTGAACCATCCCGAGCCGGCTACCTCCTCTTCTCAAGAGGTAGTTTCATCTATCCAGCGGCTCGAAGGGAAGCTTGCCTTTTGACGACGGAGGTATGAGGTGATTTGAAAGTGGTCAAGGGTTCCATATCGGCTATGCGGTCACAGCTCCGAGCCCTTGAGACTACTTGTTGTGCATCAGCCAAGCCACCAAAGCGTAGACACGACGACCGAGGTAAACCCGATCGCCGTGAGGGGGAAATCCGACAGAAGGCTCGGCTCGAATTCTCAGTTCCGACAGGCACATCTTCCGGCGCCGCGTCCGACACTCATATCGGCGCCGATGACCACCACTCATAGCCTGGTTAGAACTCGATGACTGACATTGATGGGATGGGTCGAGAGATTGTGATTTATGTTAGCTCAAAACCGGATTACATTTCTTTGATTCCTATCGCATGCGTTCCCGTTACTAATGATGAGCTCAAGAAGATTATCAACCTTGATGATATCTCCTTAGATGATGATGATGAGTACTTGCAGTTGCTAGTCTCCGAGCCCCATGTGAGATCGGAGGATGTTTCTTCAGATGACTATGAGTCTGGCATGGAGAGCAACATTTCCGACTCTCCACTTCTTATGTCTCTGTATCAGTCTCCTCTGCCATCACCTCACAGATCACCTCTCCTACGCACGTCGTCTCCTACACCTTGGGAATCTCCAAGTGTGTTGACTCGATCACCGTCTCCGGTTCCAAACATCTCCCCGACATTGACCACTGTTCGATGTACAAGGTGTTAGACAAACTTGCCTTGGGTATTGTTTATCTGAGCAATGTTCCTTGTCAACTCAAGTCTTACTCTGGCTTAAGGAAGATTGAGGGACGATCGGCCAAGAAGCGACAAGAGAGACCGCCACCGCCTCGGAGAAATAAAGGACCATCTAAGAAGAACAAGGAGACCAAAGCTTCAAAGAGAAAGTCGTCGAGTAATCATCGTTGGAAGCGAAGAAATTGACACAAAGGGGGAAATTGTTAGAAATATTATTAGTTGTGTCAATTTTGTAATTCTTTAAAGTTGCTTTCCTTAATTGTAATATGTGGATTAGGCCCATTGTTTAGGGCCCATCCATTTAAAAGCCTTTTAGCCTTTTATAGAGTAGTATAAATAGGAGCTTCCTATTTCATTTGTAGTTTCCACTCTCCTCACTCCTTCCTCTCTTCCACTTCCCTTGTAATCATTTGAGAGCTTATGAATCATTTGATGTCTTTTACACTTAGTATATATATTTCATCATGATCATTACTCCATCACTCTAGATCTTGTACTTAGTGTTTTATCATATAAAATCTAAGTGTTCATTGTGGTTGATTTGGAACCCACAATTATCTTCACAAGCTCGTCTAAGCACCACGACGAAGATGCGTAGTTTTTAGAGAAAACTATGACATGGAATCTCGAGTCCTCGATGGCTTCAATGAGCTCCTTACTAATTTTTTTCCCTTTCTCGAGGTTCTTGTCATCCTTGTACGTTTCGATGTTCTCTAGCTTAAGAGCATGATAAAAATGATCAACGAAGCCGGTACGAGTGTCTTCACCTCGAAAACTCAGAAATACATCATACTTAAAGCTTGTCCTTTGAATGGATGAAGTTGAAGAAGACGCCATTGCAGGTATGAACCAAAGATCCTATTTAATTCTGTAAAACAGCAAAAAAAATTGCAGTTACCAACAATGATTCAAATCTAGTTTCTGACAAGCATCCTAAAAATCACTTTTCATTAATAAAGCAGGTAATTAAGCATATAATGAGTAAAAGGGAGAAGAGAAAAGGGAGCTTTTGTAAAAATGAGATTATATATAGAAAGAAATTAAAGGGGTATGAAAACTTGTGGAAAACCAATTTGAAAATCTCTCGACTCAAACTCAATCTATCAACCGAAGAGACGTAATTTGTTAATATTTTTAAGTTATGGGACGACATCTATCAGAACATTAAACCATAGGGAGGAAAAGTATAATTCTGTCGAGTTATTAATTTAATTAAGACAATGTCAATAATCATTATTTTAATCAATTAATAAATTCCACTTGCAATTATATAAAAAGTCAAAGTTAAATATGGTTGACATTTTCATATAATTGATTATTTTATGGACGCCTTACAAACAGATTAGTATGACTTTTAAAAATCAAATTCAGATTATATTTTATTAAAGTTAGGTGTGATATATATAATTTTAAATTTGTTTTCAAAGCTTAATTTATTGGCAACAAATGCGTAATCATTTTCTTTTTTTAAATTTTTTTTGAACGAAAGAAAACTTATGCACACGTTTTGATACGGAGTCGACGAGATATCCGAGATCCTAAAAGAAATAAAAGAGGCAAAGAAAAATGGTGCCTATTGCCTATTGTGCTCGAAGTCCACACGCAGTCTCTGAGCCGAGCTCATTGAGACTAAAATCTTGGTGTGATGCTGAAAAAATCGAAGCAAACCTTTTTTCTATTCAAGGACATGAACCTTGAAGCAAAAACATCAATTAATTTAGTGATTATTTCTTCAAAATGTATCCAACTATCCCCAATATACTATTGTGTGTATCAACCTAAAAAAATTCCTTTTGTATATATCGAACTTTATTTTTGAGTCTATTATGTGTATTTTTGAGTCTATTATGTGTATCCAACTATCCCACAATATACTATTGTGTGTATCAAAAATATACATAACAGACTCAAAAATAAAGTTTGATATATACAAAAGGAATTTTTTTAGGTTGATACACACAATAGTATATTGGGGATAGTTAGATACATTTTGAAGAAGTAATCCCGTTAATTTATTATAGATCCCTTGTTTTGCATATCCTAACACTTTAAGCTATTAAGAAGCAAACAAGAAAACTTTGCGATCAACGAGATCTCCGTGTTGATATTTAACACGAGACCCCTGTTCCACCCTCCGTTATAGGAACAACCAAAGGCAAATTGTTCAAAATCCTGTAAAAATTCCCGAAAATGAATGAAATGAGATAACCCATGAAGTAATTTTTATAGAAATTTCCTGTAATAAGTGTCTCACATGTTGACTCCATGCTCATTGTCTATTTTCTCCTTGAATCTTTTGGCTAAATTCTCATTAGAGTATTACGAGACACACCACCTTATTGCACATCCATGGCACTCGCATAATTGGAACTACAACCGATAATTTGAAGGACGATCTCTAAAAAAGTTCCGCTTACGACTTACCTCATAGGGATAATTTTCTATAAAGGAGTCGGGTTTTTGTGGATGATGAACAAACACAAGTGGCTATCGAGAACGAAAGTCTGACCACTTGAGCAACCACATAGGTTCCATTGAGCGCTGCGAATGCTCTACAAAAAGTCATCTTTTCAAAGTGGGTTAACTAGTTCATTGTGTCCTAACAAAAATCAATTGATGTTGGGTTCCAGTGCCACTAGCTGTTTACTTATGCCTTTTCTTTTAAAACATCATTATTGAATTTAAGTTGGAATTTGTTGAATCGAAAACAGTAATTTATGTAATGCATCAGCTGGTGTTTATACCTGATATAGAACAAACAGAGCTTCAAAACTGATAGAGCCAGAACCAAACCATTGAGGTGATCAGAAATTAAACATCAAGTTCATCATGGCATCTGAAGAGGACGTGATCCTTCGGTTTGATAAATTGCTAAAATGCACACAAAACAAACAAATATACAAAGAACAGAACATGTAATAGCGATAAAACATTTAGGGGCTGTTTGGTTAGTAGAATTTGCAAGAATTTGATGGAATTGGAATGACAACTTCCTTAGTGATTTTTGGTTCGCAGGATGAACTTAATAGAATCCTTTGAATTCCATAATTTAAGGAATTCATCGTCATTGGCTTAAGTGAAGGAATTGAGATCCTACCAACGAAACACATGGTCATATTCCATCAAATCTAATTCCAATTCCTTCGATATATTCCAATTACATCAAATTCCGTTTTACGAACCAAAGGGTCCCTTAGTATGAAAAGGTGGAAAATATGCATGCTCATTTTAATTTTGAATGTTGAGAATCAAATATAAAACAAAAGAAATGGTAAATTTTTTTTACCTCGTGTGTTATATTGCTACCTGGTCATCAGAAGTACTTCTAACTGCAAGAAATGGTTCAAATGTTAAGATTGATAGTAAGATACATACAATTTCAAAATGCAGAACTTTTTCCAAAAATTAGTTGTTGTTATACATCCATTTCAAAATTCAAATCAAAGTAGGATAATAAATAGAAAATGGGGAAAGTACCTGTTACAATAGTTGTTTCAGAATTAGCTTCTTTGGGACTTTGGAGCTCTCCTTATCATCCTAGGAACCCGCTAAGGTTTCCTGATAATGTTATTCACAGCTCTACATAGCAGAATTTTTTGTCTTCTGATGTTTGTATCTCGGATGTAAAACCAAATGACTCAAGAAGCCATCTAATCCCAACAATACGCAGACCTTTCAACTCAAAAATGCTTTGTGGAAGATGTCTTATGCTTGTACCTTCTATATTCAACTCTTTTAAGCATTCCAAGCGCCCAAGTTCCTCTGGTAATTTCTCAATGGCAACACAGTACCCGAGATGAAAACGTTCTAGACGTTTCATCTTACAGATGTTGTTGGGAATATCTTGTAAAACTTCACATCCCGCTAGGGTTAGCTCCTCTAGACATTCTGATAGACCAAGATCCTCGGGTGCTTGAAGTTCAACCAAATGAGAACATTCGGTAAGCCTTAGCCTCTTGAGATTCGGAGTCAACGCAAGGTCAAAGGTCCTCAACTTTGCACCCATGATGTCAATGGATTCGAGCTTTAGACAATTAAAATGAACATCCTATAAGGGTTGTTAACTTTGAATCTTCGAGGTTGAAGGACTTGAGCTTTGGCCATTTAGCGGGAATGTGAAGTTCTGCCAAATTGACACATCCTAATATCCTATAAGAGCATCCTTCAAAACTAAGCGGTGCACATTTGGTGTCAGTAAAAATTTCTCATTATGGTCGAAGGATTGAACTTGGGGCCGTGCATCCTCTAATCTCTTTGTAGGTTTGTCCATAGTTTGGGGCCGTGCATCCTCTAATCTCTCTGTTTGGTAGTTGCTGAATGATTTCGTACAGAATGGTTAAGAGGTCAGAATGGTTGAGAGGTTCTGTATGATATAGTGCATAATGAAATATGGTTGTTTGGTAAATATTCTAAATGGACACTCTGAATGACAGTAAATTACCATTTTAACCTTGTTTGTTATTAGAAAAATAACTCGTTTAGAAACCATTTAATTTGGAAACCATTTGACTTGTAAAACAACCGATTTAAAAACCATGTAATTTAGAAAAAAAAAATCAATTGTTTCCAAAAACCCATGTTAAGCTAATGGAAAACACCTGTCGATTTGAAGATAAATGTGGAAAATCAATTGTTTCCATAATCTTTTAAATTGATTATCCTTTAATATCAATTCATCCAACAAAAACAAAAATCAATAGTCGAATAACCAACACATTTGATTTGGGAGGTCGATTTATCGATTTGGGTAAGATTATTTCACCGGTCGATTTGGCCGGAGAAACAGAATTGAGTTTTATGGAGAGAATATAAATTAAGGTCGCCGGAGAGAACATTAAACAAGATGACCGGAGAAGGCAGCAACCATGGGTGGAGAGTAGAGATTGATGTGAAGCTCTTGAAACTTGAAGGCGATGAGAAGGAGAACAAAGGTCCCCGGAAAACCCACGAGGAGCAGAGGTTGTCAGAGGAACAGCGGTCGCCGGAAAACCCAGAGGATTGGAGCTCGTTGGAAAACAAGGAGGTGATGAGAAAGTATTGATTGTCTGATGGAGGCTATGAGAAAGAGAGAAAAGGGCATTTGTGGAAAAAATGACCTGTGAATCTTAAGCCTTCAATTTGATGCAAAATGATACAGAGGCTTTTGTCACCATTCAGATGTGATTTTTTTTTTTTGCCAAACACTATCAACCTTTGCGCGATTCAGAGGTTCCCTCTTAATGGTTCCATTAAGAGGCAAACAAACAGCCCCTAAGTAAGCTTATGTTGTCATTCACTTCTTTGTAAAACTCAAACATATATAGAATTAAGAGGCAAACAAACAGCCCCTAAGTAAGCTTATGTTGTCATTCACTTCTTTGTAAAACTCAAACATATATAGAACAAAATTTTACACTGCCAATGTAATAAATTTCCAGAAAACAATCTTAAAACATGAATCTTGAAGTAAAGTGGCCAAGAAATAATATCAAACAAGTTCAGGGGCTGCATATGTAACTTCTAACAACTTACAAGCTGACGGACTAACATGGAAACTAATTTTAATACTTGGGGCCAATGTCTAAATAAATGAAGTTTTTATTTAGAACTTTTGTGGCCAAAGTGTAAAAATCAAAACTTCAATCAAACATGAAATTCCTTTTCTCTGGGTCGTCTCCTTGACCCGGTTTCGACCCAAATAGAATCCGACTCCATAAACACATAAAATCAAGCTTTGAAATCCACAAGCAATGTAACCTTAATTACAAATCCAATCATCATTTAAAACCCAAATCAGTCCCAATTTTTGGATCCAGCTCCATTGACACATAAAAAGAAGCTTCAATTCGTAGTAAAATCGGTATGTAATGTAACCTCACATGTTTAATTACCATCATTTACACTACCAATTATAAGCAAGATGTAGCCTTTTGATTTCTATTTGTGTTCAAATATTGTTGCCTATATATAAATCAATGTATGTTAGCAGCGTCTATTCAAGATGAACCTTTTGTTGAACAAATGTCTATTTCTCCAGGCTAAACAAACAGCAATGAACTTAATTTGTTTCCATTTTTACTTACCTTCCTAGAATATTGTTGCAATTGATAACACTGCAAGAAGTGCAGAAACAGTGAAAGAAAAGAGCCAAACAGAGAAGAAGAGAGCAGAGGAATTAAAAAATTCTATTGATTTTCCCCCTTTCTTTCCTGCCCATATAAACAATCTTTATAATATGTTTGTAACACTACTTGAACTAGTACATGGTTTGACATTGAAATCTTTGGCTTTCTACCTGCTGGGGATGGAGAGGCTAAAATTGAAGTGTCCCCAATATATACAAAAAAAACATTGATTTTTTAAGGGGTTTGGAACCTAGTCACGCTAGGTGGCTCATCCCCACGCCGATTTTCATTAAATAAAAAATATATATAATACAACAGAGGACATAAACCAAGAAATGTCGGGTTACAAAACATAAACATAGATCACCTAAAACAATGTCTTCAGTCTTCATGCATTTCTTGAAGCGAAACATCAACTAATCACAGATCACCTAGCTAGGTTCGGTTTTCATATCCCAACAGTTTGAGTTACCAGGAAACAAACAACAAACAGCAAAACTTTGCAGCCAACAAGATATCTATGCTGATATATATCAAACATGAAAGTCTTGTTCCAACCAAAGGCGTATTGTCCAAGATCCTGTAAAAAATGCTCAAAATTAAATGAAACGTGGAATAACCGACCGATGTAGTAATTTTAGAAAATTTACTAAGACAAGTGTCTCACATGTTGACTTGATGCTCATCGTCTATTTTCTCCTTGAATTTCGTGGCTGTTTTCTCATTCAAGTGTTATGAGACACACAATATTGCACTTTTATGGCATTTGCATTTGGAACTACAATAGATCATTTGTGTAAGAATCTGCAGAAAAAGCAATGATTTATATAATGCATCAAGTGGATTTATACCTGATAGCAGCAGATCCATCAGAGCTTCACCCATGGACAACAATAACTTGTCCAACATTTGACAAAAAATTGATTGAGCTGAAATCAAACCATTGGGACCGAAGATTAAACATCAAGTTCATCACGGCATGTGAAGAGTGTATGATTCTTCAATTCACTGAAGTGCGGAAACACAGAGCCTAAGCATAGAAAAACAAACAACATAACCAAAAAAAAGTATGCAACAACCATAAAAACAAGAGAAATGGTTAAAGAATCACCTTGTGTGTTGAATGTGATTGCTTCCTTGTTATCAAGACTCAAAAATGCAAAAATTGGTTCAAATGTTAGGATACAGAAATCGTTTGTCTTTTAATTTAATAATAATACTATAAATATGAAAACAAAGATACATGATTATCAAGAACACAAACAAACACAAGATACTGTTGGATCCCACAACTATGAAATACACATTAACATATTCCATTTCTATGAAAGACTGATCAATCTAACTGTTTTGGTGATTGAAGATTTTATGAAGTATTATCAGGACATATCATTAATCAAGACCAGAGACCTGTTATGTTAACATGTAAGGCTATTGCAGTTGATCAAAACACCATTGATTATAAGCAAAATGGAGCTTGATTGAGGTTTTTCTTTGATCCAAATGCCAACCATCACAGATTTAACATAAATACCAAAACTTGATCACATGTAAGAGAGAAAACAAAAGTTCGTCTACTTTTTATATTTTAACATAAGTACCTTGGTTTCTTTTATTGATTTAGGAACAATGGCAGCTCTGTACTTGTAACTGACCCATGAGACGATACAACTGCAGGGAAGTTGAGATTGAAGTCCCAAATTAAGTGAAGGTAAAAATTCAAAGTTAATTGGAATTGCAAGATAAATGTAGGCCATTTGATTGTAGCATTGTGGGCCGTACCTATGATGCAGTTTTCTGTTTCTTGAGGACACTACAAGCATGGTCTCGTTCAAAGGTGACCTGCCTGCTCCATAGACTTAGAACTGCTTCACCTCTTCACTTGTGAAGCAATTAAATACGGTATCTACTCAAATAGTAGAATTTTCTCAAAGTGTTTCTAGAAAACATGACAAATACTTATGATCAAGAAGCAGAAATTAAAACAAAGGTCAAATAAGACCATAAACAGATTAACAAACACAGATGTTATGAAACAAGTAGGACCATTATGAGCTAACAGACACAAATGTTACATGAACAGGTTCTTGCAAATCATGTAACAGAGAATTAACTGACCATAAATGTGCAAACCGAGAACAAGTTTTGCTGCTAATTAACGATAGAAATGCAAAACTGTAGTTACAGAACAACCTGAGTTTTATCATGCGTAATGGATAGAGAAATGGTAATAATGAGAGTAACTTTCAATTGATCCAAAGAAACAGACATGAGAACAGACCCGTCAGTCATCACGGTCAAGCAACCCCTTTAAAATCTGTTTCTTCGCCCTGAAAGAATTTACATACAAGTTGCTAATTAAGATGAAAAAAAACAAGAAATATTATATCAACATATTAGAACTTGAAAGTATTTATTTATTTTGGGTAAAAAGAAAGAGTAGTATTGGTACCTAGTGAAATGTAGATCTTCGGATTGAGTCAAAACCTAACCAATGAGGCCTGAGATCAAACATCGAGTTTATTACCGCATGTGAAGAAGGACTTAATTATCCTTTGGTTCCAAAAATGCATGATCCTTTGTCATATAAACTTCAAAACTAAGTACGATGATTGAAAGAAATTAAGCAGAGTAAGTACCTCTTACAACTTTGTCAATTAGCTTCTTTGGCCTTTTGGAGCTTGCCAAAATCATCCGTCGAGCATGGTAGAGGAGACTCATGTTGTGGGTCAATGTGTTATTCACCACTATATGTAACTAAGCGTTTATCAATGAGGAATTATTATTGCGTTTGTATCTTCTTAAATCTATCGACGTCTCAGACATATCAAACCTCGGTGATATTCCGTAGCCATCCATAATATCCAAATTATTAACCCGAAACTTATTCAAGTGGATAAGCTTTTCTAGACCTCCGACTGGTGCTTGAAGTTTTACCAAATCATAACATGCTTCAAGTTCTAAAGTTTGGAGATTCGGAGTTCGCGTAAGGTCAAGGGTCTTCAACTTCAAACAATTACGGATGTATAGCTCTTTAAGTTTTACATCTTTATCGGGGATGTGAAGTTCTTCCAAATCACAACGTTCAAGAGTTACCCTAATAAGATTCGAAGTCAACACAAGGGTCCTCGACATCGAATAAACGAGTTTGAGGTATCCGAGTTTGGGAAGCACAAGATCGTTAAAGTTAATACGGGACCTAAACTCTCGACAACACATGTTGAGGAATTCGAGTTGTGGATATTCACGGGGCATGACAAGTTCGTCTATGTTTTTACATTCCTTAATAGACAATTCTTCGAGTTGTGGACATGTGTCGGGCATGTGAAGTTCTAACAACTTCTCACATCCATGCTCAGCATCCAATCTTCTGAGTTCTAAACATTCACGTGGAATGTAAAGTTTTTCCAAATTCTCACAAAAACTAATATTCAATGTCATGAGTTGTGGACATTTCTGGGGCATGTCAAGTTTTATCAAACCACTACAATCCATAAGATTCAATGTTATAAGTCGTGGACAGACCCAGGGCATGCCAAGTTTTCTCAAGCTACAACAGTCCCTAAGATTCAACGTTATGAGTTGTGGACATTCCCAGGGCATGACAAATTCTTTCAAAACCCTACATCTCGCAAGATTCAATGTTTCGAGTTGTGGACATTCCCTGACCATGTCAAAATTTTCCAAATTCCAACATCCCTCAAGATTCAATGTTTTGAGTTGTCGACATTTACGAGGAACGTGAAGCTCTTTCAAATCAACACAGTGATCAAGAATCAATGTTTCGATATTTGGAATTAGCAAAAGATCAAGGGTACTTAACTTTGAACCACTGAGTTTGAGACATTTCAGTTTTTGATATCCAACAGGTATGTCAAGTTTTACCAAATTATAACATCTCTGAAGATCTAAGATCTCAAGATTTGGAGTTAGCCCAACAAGTATATCAAACGTCCTCAACTTTGATGCACCACTGAGTTTAAGGACTCGGAGCTTGTCGAGAACCTATCATAAGAAAAAGAAAAAGAATAAAATTAATATTGATGTAAGAACAAACCAATAGCTCTAAAATGTCACAATGAATAATGCCAAAATAAAGTCTAACCAATACTCTACCTTTCTTTCCCCCTCTTCCCAAAGTTGTTCAATTTGACTTTTAGGCATTTTAAGAACAACAAGATTACTTGCTTGAAATGATCCCGGTAAAGAACGAAAAGGGTAACGGTACCATTGCAGATATTGTAAAGAATTTGGAAATTGGCTAGCTTCATCAAGTTCCAAGCAATTAAATTCCAAGATTTTCACAAATAGAAATCTAAGTTTCCTCATCTTTCCAAGGCCTTTCATAATAGTGTTTGGTTTGATGTCTGAAGATAACCATGAGGTCAACTTTATACATTCTGTTGCTTCTGTGCCCTGTAAAGAAAAAGAAGTGACAATGAAATTCATGTCTTAACAAATGAAAATGTGTTAGTTTTCTCGACCTTATAAATAATTTTTCTCTTACCCGATTGTTCACCAATATATCAATGATTTCCTTCGTAATCCACAACCGGCTATGTTGGCTAGGATCATGAGAACGACGAACAATGTGCTTCCCCAGATCTTCTATGCGGTCATGCATGCCCAACTTCTTATCATGAGAAATTGTTATGAGAGACTTTTTCTCAAGAACACTGAAACCACGTATAGCATGAAATCCACAACTTTCAAGCACTGTGATTGTTTTTTCGTTCTTCCAACCTTTCAATATGCATGCAACATCTAGGAATATTTTCTGACAATTGGTATCTAGACCCTTATAGCTTACCTCCAACCTTTGTAGGCTTCCATCCAATGGAACTTTTTCTAGTTCTTTAAGGGTATCCATCCATACATGCTCATTTTCACCGTAAAGAGTTGAACCCAAAACAGTGATCGTTAAAGGAAGACCAGCAGCATAGCTTACAACTTTTGTTGATAGCTTTTCGTACCTAGGACTTGGTATCTCTTTCTCAAATGCACGGCTACTAAAAAGGCAAATTGCTTCCTCATTTGTTAATAGACTGGCTTCATGTATCCGCTTCACTCTGTGTGTTTCTAGTACTTTCCTATCTCTTGTTGTAATGATAATTTTACTTCCGGACTTAAACCAATTAGGTTCACCAGCTAACGCCTCAAGCTGATCTTTGTGATCCACATCATCAAGAACAACAAGAACCTTTCTACTAGGCATATACTTTTTCATCATTTCTTTTCCTTGCGAAACACCATCTACAATATTATCTTGTCTATTTAATACGTTTCTAAGGAGTTGTTGTTGCAACGACTTCAGACCTACTGAAGGGGAATCTGAAGATTCCCGGACATTCTCAATAAAGCTGCTACCTTCGAACTCCTTGCGTATATGATCAAAAACAGCTCTTGCCAAAGTTGTCTTCCCAATACCTCCCATCCCCGTGATTCCTATCATAATTTCATCAGGAAAAGTTCTTAGAGATGAAACTACAACATTAATCCGAGTCCTCATGCCTATTAAATTTCCATCAACATAGATGGTCGGTAACTTTGATGAAATATCCTTAACAACTCGTTTGATAAATTCAGCTTCGTGCCTGTAGGTTAAAAGAAAAACCAATTACCTTTCTCAAATTTCCACATGAATAATAACTTTTATATCTACAAATACAAACATATAATAAGTAATAATGGAGCCATATACTATACATATATTCATATTTCAATTTAATCTATTGAGAAGAATACACACGTTTGTTGATAAAAAGGAGAAGAAACAAAATGAAAGACTATTGAATGGATATGGTGATTACCCATCAGCGATGGTTCCTAAGTCCCAACCACTTAAAGATGTTGCTTCTATCAGAGCCTCTTTCCATTTCTTGGCAGCCTCATCATTTTCATGTTTTGCAAAGGCTTTTCCAAATTCTCCAATTTGTTTGCGGACACGAGTGGGTTCCACATGATAGAAGATAGGGTAAACATTATGTTGGGTAGGCGTCTTCTGGCACTCCATAATCTTCACTAGCTCGTCTAAGCACCACGATGAAGAGGCGTAGTTCTTGGAAAAAACAATGACATGGAATCTTGAGTCTTCGATGGCTTCAATGAGCTCCTTACCGATTTTTTTCCCTCTCTCGAGGTTCTTGTCATCCTTATAAGTTTCAATGTTCTCCCGTTTGAGAGCATGATAAAGATGATCAACAAAGTTGGTACGAGTGTCTTCACCTCGAAAACTTAGAAATACATCATACTTAAAGCTTGTCCTTTGAATGGATGAAGTTGAAGAAGACGCCATTGAAGGAAAGGATGATGGATCCTATTAATTAAATCAAAACCTTGTTAGGGAAATATTCTATACAAAATAAAAATTGCACTTGCCAACAATGATTCAAATCTAGTTTCTTACAAGCATGCTAACAACCACCTTACCTTAATTAAGCTGGTAATTAAGCATATAATGATTAAAAGGGGGAAGAGAAAAGAGGGATTATGTAAAATATGAGATTATAGAAAGAAATTAAAAGGGTACCCAAAACTTGTAGAAAACCAATTTGAATAGCTATTGACTCAATTTATCAACTAGGTTCTCATCAAAATGCCAATTTCCTCAATTTCAGCCAATTAAGAAAACAAGAAATAGATTAACAGGAGAGAAAAGGAAATTGATCAACGAGATTAACAGCAAAAAGATAGAGAAATCACTCGCCCTCAAGAGAATCTACTTTGATGTTTTCAGATGAATTTAGTCAACTAAGATCAAGTTTTATGTTTATTTCAATTTTCAATATTTGAATTAGACGTTTACCCCCTAGAGATTTACATGTGTTAACATCTTGCTTCCCCTGCAAATGAAATAGTTCTTGAAAAAATTCCTTTGGTTTATATGTTTTGACAATCTTGGTCTATCCTCTTAACTCTGTTAAAAAATATAGTTAACTCATTTAACATAGGGGCATTTTGGTCATTTAAACATTTCTTTACTTTTTATTATGAATAAGAGCTTGTGAATGTACGTACTTGCGTAAATGTCACTCTCTCTAACGTCCAATCGTTCATCAAGTTGCCTCCATTAATGTTGTTATGTGCTAGTCGTGTGAGGAGGGTGTTTTGGACATTTTACATAAAGAGTTTTAAATTCATTTATGTTGTACAAGTCTTTAAAGCATTTGAAAACAAATGAGAATGGTATGAAGTTGCAAGTCCATGCCATGGTTTTCAACCTCCGAAGATCCATATACATCATCCCAAAAATGAACGATTTCCAAATTCAATCAATGCTCAAGCTAACAGAAGATGTGGGTGATTAGATCTTTGTGGTTTACAGCTAACGATTCATATTTAAAACATACATGCTTTTATCTAACTGGCTATGACTAATAAAACGTTTTCAATCATTTTAACTCGCTCAGTTACCCACTAATACTATTGACTCCATTCACCAATGGTGAGCGATGGTTAGATTTGATTTCTAGTTATGTGATTCTTGAACAACAATGCATCGATATTTTTTTACCTTATAACACTTGTATGGAATCACTTGATATGCAAAACATCCCCAATATAAAAAGCAAACAAAAAGCACTAATTTTTAAAGGGTTTGGAACCTAGTCAAGCTAGACGAATCATCCCTAGATATTTTTAATTAAATAAAAACATAATACAACAAGAGGACATAAACCAAAATCCTAAGTAACAAAACATAAATCACCTAAACAACGTTTTGGTGCACTTCTTGAAGCAAAAACAACAATTAAATATGCAATAACAATAGATCACCTAAATGTGGTTTGCATATTCTAATGGTTTGAATTGTAAAAATGCAAACAACAAAACTCGGTGACCAACAAGATATCTATGCTGATATAATTTCTTAATAAAACTTTCATTACCACATCAAAAGAATGTTCCTGGGCTGCAATGTCAAAGCCACCAATTCTTCTTCGCAATTATCGGAGTGAATGTTTGGGGGCGCCTTTTACCTCTTCTGTCCCTATTATGAAAAATAACGAATTGTGCTTCTATGATTGAACTTTTGTTGCATTTTTCACACAAGCAAATTTTTTCCTTCCAGCTTTTTGGTGAATTAGTGCCAAGATAAATTAACAAGTTAAGTTCACGTGGTTGTATTAGGGACCTAATTCGTTAACAATGCAACCAAAGAGACGTAACTTGTTAAGTTTTTTTAATTTTTGGGACGTCATCTATTAGAATATTAAACCATAGGGAGGAAACGTATAATTCTGTCCAATTATTAATTTAATTAAGACAATGTCAATAATCATTATTTTAACCAATGATAACTTTACTTGTTCAACTAGTAGTATATTAATAAATTCCACTATATAAAAAAGTACAAAATTAAAATATGGTTGACATTGTATCGTGTTTGATTAAAACGAAAAATTTAATGTATATTTTATTAAATAAAATTCAGATAATGAACAAGTTTATTAAAGTTAGGTGTGATATATATTAGGGGGGTGTAGTGGAGTGGATTCGAACTCAGGGCCCGAATCACTTGTTCGCAAGATCAACCGGGTTCGAATCTTGTGCCTCTACCGCTGAGGCGAAGCCGTTCAAAAAAAAAATGTGTGATATATATAATTTGACATCTTGTTTTCACAGCTTAATTTTTTTTGGAAGGGTGTCCAGGCCAAAGTCCGACTAATCCTCGGCAATTTTGGGGGCTAAAAATGGTCCCACTTAAATGTCTTTAGGCATGCGTACGGGAAGGCTCGAACTCGGTTAGGACGCTATGAACCCCCCAAACAATAATCAATCCGCCACAACACCGGAAGACTTCAAAGCTTAATTTCTTGGCAACAAATGCGTAATTATTTTTATTTTGTAAATTATAATGTTATTTTGGATCCATTTAAAGAGAGACTAGCTTGGAATAAATAAACCAAATATGATGATTCAAAAACCAAACTTAGGTTCATGTGAGAGCAAGCTGTTTTCGTGAGACCGTATGAGTCCAAGACTTTACACATAAAACTTCACAACAAAGCATTGTGAAGATAAATAAAATTCGTCTCGGTAAAAATTACCAAGGATGTAGTCTGGGCAAACCCAGGTGAACCTTATCTAAAAGATAAATAAAATTCGAATATTCATATTAAAAAAACACTAAGGAGATAAAAAAAATCCTGACACTAATTGTGAAGATATTAAGTTTTTATCATTATTCAAATTCTAATTAGAGATTGATTATGACTATTAACTAGTATTGATTTTTCACAAGTTTTTTTAGCATTTACTTACCCATAAACTTTCTATCCGTTTTAAAAATTAACGAATTTTTGGCTGATTAACATGAATTAATGATTTCAAACACTAATGCTAAACATATTAATTTGTATAATGTTGATAAGCAAATTAATTCTTCCAATTTTAATCATCTTAAGTATATATGATTGTAATTTTCCCAATTTGTTGTAATTTAGTTAGTTGTCATTCACTTCTTTGTAATACTTAAACATATATAAATTGCAGACTTTGTTCTAATTTTACGCTACCTGAATCTTGAAGTATAGTGGCCAAGAAAAAATATTAAGCAAGTTGAGGGGCTGTATATGTAACTTCTAACAACTTACAAGTTGACAGACTAATATGGAAACAAAATTTAGTACCTGGGGCCAATGTCTAAATAAATAAAGTTTCTGCTTATAACTTTGTGGCCAAAGTGTAGAAATCAAAACTTCAATCAAATATGGAATTCCTTTTTTGTGGGTCGTCTTCTTGACCCGGTTTCGACCCAAATAGAATCCGACTTCATAAACACATTAAATCAAGCTTTCAAATCCACAAACAATGTAACCTTAATTACAAATTCAATCATCATTTAAAACCCAAATCAGTCGTAATTTTAGGTTTTTTGAACTATGATAGTGGTAGCGATTAACCAATCTTTTTGGGTCCATTATTCAACCAACTGACTACAATTAATCTATCAAGTAAGTAACTTTATACTATCAATTTAATGTATAAACAACAATTTTGCCTCCAATTTTGGTGAACGAAATCGAAAACTGAAAACTTCCAGGTACGTCTCTTTTTATTCTTTGAATATGCGCAAGGGTTTTGGGTGTGGCATAACAGGCCCTTTATCTAATTGGTTTTATTTACTTTTGACCCTTGAAGCAATGCTCCTACTTATTCAAATTTCTGACTAGTTATGTTCCGTTACAATCAAGTAGTCTTAGGATCCGAATAGATGTAAACAAGAATGTATAGTAGAATATGTGTTTACGTTGTAAAATAGGTAGGTAAATCCATAAAAGTGGACTTATGATCTTATAAAAAATATATATGATCTTAAACAAGGGAAACATTAAGAAAAAAGCACATGAACTATTCAAAATCCATTTTGAATGATTAAGTTGTTAAAGTATTTTTTTTTTCCAAATGAAAAAATTATTAGACTTCTACATTTTGAATTATTAAGTCCTTAGAACTATCTTTTTGATTGAAAAACGATTAAAGCTATAGATGACTCGTGGAATGACTCCACAATAGAGATGCACACAAAAACTCAAGTACAAGCCGATTGTTGCGGCTACCCAATTACGTATTTGAGGTTGTCAAGTCTCGTGAATGAATCTCCATACTAGAGACGGACAAAAAAACTAAGGCCTGATCAACCTTATTGAGTCCAATAAAGTCGAAATTTTGGGCCCGAAACAGCTTGATCGGGACCCTCATCAACCCAATAGCGTGTCCCTGGCGGTTTTTTTCTGCTCACTAAAAACGGGTCCGGAAGGCCTGCACCCAGCAGGCTTGAAAAATCCCGGGCCTCGTGTTTCTCTTTCTTCTACAACTCCTTGCTATTCAAATTCAACAAATATATCTTTGATTAATGGACCTTCACATGGGAGATAGAAATGCAAGAATTTCAATCAAGTATGAAACTTACAAGAATAATACTTTTCAGTGTCAAACTCCCCTGAATAATAATACTTTTCACTGTCGAACTCCCCTATATTTTCTCCATGACATTGAAAAATACATGTGAAAGAAAATAACATGGAAATAGCATCGTGTGAACAAAAATAAGAGTAACCGATCATCTGAAAAAAAAAACCATTGTAAAGGACCATGTGGTTGTTATGGTTTTGCTAACCAAAGAAAAGTATGCAACAACCATAAAACAAGAGAAATGGTAAAAGAATCACCTTGTGTGTTGAATTTGATTGCTTCCCTGTCATCACAACTCCTAAATGCAAGAAAAGGTTCGACTGTCACGATACAGAAATCGAAATCGTCTTATAAAAGGCTAAAATTAAATGTTCCCTTTGAGCTAGAGACATCCCCTTGGTTTCTTGCTACTTATAATAGGCTAAAATTAAATGTGTCCTCAACATAAGAAAAGCAAACAAAACACACTAATATATAAGAGGTTTGGAACCTAGTCAAGATAAGAAAATGAAGATTTTATGAAGTGATTTCATGACATATCATAGGCTTAAAACTGCTTCACTTTTGAAGCAAATACCGTATCTGCTCCAAATAGTAGAACCTGCTCAAAGTGTTTCTAGTGCAAATGACAGATATATATGATTAAGAAGCAGAAATTAAAACAAAGATCAAATAGGACCAAAGAGATCAAATGATAAGGTTTAGTAATGGTACAAAACTTACCATCCAAGTATTTTCAACAAACTAAGAACAACAGCAGCTAACTTGGACTTAAATGGGTTCCATACTTCATAAGTTTTGTCCCTGGCCTCTTCGTGCTGAATACAAAACAAATAAATATATGTCAAAACAATGCACTTGGCAGACAATGTCAAGTCCGAATGACTGTGTTGCTAGAAATTATACAACTTCGAGTGTTTAATAAACAAGAAGCTTGATGAAGATGAAAATTTATCCTTTTAGGTGAATCATAGAAACGAAGAAATTTGATTACCATTGGCCAAAAAGTTTCGGACCACCAACTTGAAAGTCCAATGTTAGTATTACTCAAATGTGTCGCTTTGCTTCTGCCTAAATTGAGCTCGAGAGTGATGACTGATAACTACAAACGACAACTCTGAATCAACACAAGATATTATGAGTTAAAGAACAGAGATGTTATGAAACGTAAACGGGTTCTTATGAATCGTGTTACGAAGAATTAACTGACCATAAATGTGCAAACCAAGAACAAGTTCTGCTGCTAAAAAATTGAAACAAAGTCATCACGATGGAGCAACACTTTTATAATCCACCTCTTCACCGTGACACTAATTTACAAACATGTTGCTAATTAAGAAGAAAGAAAAACGTAAAATTATATCAACAAGTTAAGGGATTTATTTCTTCTTTTGAAGTATATAAGATGATAAAATTAACCTCTTGATCCCTAACTTTCTTCGTCCCTCCTCTCCTTTGTGGTTCTCAATTCTGTATGCATTTCAAAACAGAGAATATTGAACAAAATAACATATAAAGGTTTTACAATTGACGATAAAATTACTAATCTTCAGCCATTAATGCATAGTGAAAGTGATGTGCGAAAAATGCAAAATGCTTAAGAAGTAGAGTCGGAACTCATTGATACAGTTGCATTTAAGAGCTTTTATCTGCATATTTATAAGATGCATTGTAAAGAAATTTATTGATTATTGGCCAAAAAATTAAGCATGCCATATATTAATTTCCATGTTTTAAGTTATCAAAGTAAGATGATTAATAGAAAAAAAGAAAGTACCTCCTCTTGTGATTTGGTTTCTTTGAGCCTTCCTCAAAATTTCCTTTACAGCACGGTACAGCAACAACCTACTGTAGTTGTAGTTGCACGTGTTCTGTTGTCTGACCGAGAAATAAGCAGACCTTGCTCTTTTAACAGTAAGATGCTCTGCGGAAGATTATTTATCGTAAACATTCCAAGCGTCCAAGTTCCTCAGGCAATTCCTCAACCCTGTTACACTCGTAGAGACTCAAAACCCTTAGACTTGTCATCCTACATATGTTGTGCGGAATATCTCGTAAAACTATACAGCCTTGTAGCTTTAGCGTCTCTAAACATTCTAATCGACCAAGATCCTCAGGTAACTTCTCAAGAAGCTTACAATAAAGAAGTTCGAGAGATTTCAGATGTTTCAACCTACAAATGCTATCTGGAAGACGTTTAATCTTTGTAGACCACAAAGTTAGCTGTTCTAGACATTGTAACCGGTCAATGTCCTTGGGCAACTCTGAAATGTTGCCTTCGAGTTTAAGCTTTGTTAAACGTTGTAAACCACAAATTCTTCCAAAAAAAACTCTCAAGGTCTAAGCAAGCACAAAATAAACCTTCTGAAATAAGCTTTTCAACATTTCTGATGGATGAGGGTAGATCTTCCTTATATGAACATTCAAACTCAAACTTGGGAAGACTACTATCCAACTGCAATGTGCGTTTATCGACCGACTCCGTACTCAGATGTCCTTTTAACTTGATGAGCAGTTTTACACCTCCAACTGGAGCATGAAGTTTTACCAAACTAGAACAATCTTCAAGACATAAACTCTCAAGATTTGGACTTCGCCCAAGGTTAAGAGTCTTCAACTTTGAACATCTTTTGATGGCTAGAGATTCGACTTTCACATCTCCATCAGGGACGTGAAAATCTACCAAATCACAATCTCGAAGAATCAACGTCTTGAGATTAGGGATCAGCTCAAAGGTCCTCAACTTTGATTCAATGAGTTCGAGGCATTCGAGTTGTGGGCATCTGACGGGAATGAAACGTTCTACCAAACCATCATTTCCATCAAGAGTCAAAGCCTCAACATTCTGAGTCAGCCCAAAGTCAAAGATCCTCAAATGTTGGCATGGAAGGCAGAGAGTTTTTAGTTTGCAACATTCATCATGTATGTGAAGTTCCACCAAACTATAACATCCTCCAAGCTTCAATGTCTGGAGATTCGGAGTTGACCCAAGATCAAGGGCCCACAAATTTGGAATAAATAGCTCGAGGGATTCGAGTTGTGGACATTCAAGGGACATGTCAAATTCAACCTCACGTTCTTCATGTTTCAATCCTGGGTTGCAAACAATGATTCGATTGATGATGAAAGAAGAGAATGCCTCGATATTCGGAGTCAGTCCAAGGTTAAAGTACCTCAAATTTGGACACCTCAAATTAAGATATTTGAGTTGTGGATAATCACAGGGCATGTCAAGTTTTACCAAACTTTCAGAACATTCAAGATTCAATGTCTCGATATTCAGAGTTTGCCCAAGGTTAAGGGACCTTAACTTTGAACTACACAGGTTGAGGGATTTGAGCTGCGGACATTCACATTGCATGTCGACTTCTACCAAACATTACAATTCTTAAGATTTAAAATCTCAAGATTGGGAGCTACACCAAGGTCAAAGGACCGCAATTTTGAATAACTAAGATCAAGGAACCGGAGCTTGTCAAGAACCTATCATAAGAAAAAACAAAAGATGAATATTGGTGTGATAACAAACCAACAGATGTGTCCGTCACAATAAATAATGCAAAACAACAATTCAACCATTACACTTACCTTTCTTTCTCCCCCTTCCCAAAGTTGCTCTATTCTGCTATCACTCATATCAAGACCAACAAGATCACTTGCTTGAAATGTTTTGGGTAAAGAACAAAAAGGGTAGCGGTTCCATCTCAGATATTGCAAAGAATTTGGAAAGTATTGGCGAACTTCATCAAGGTTCCAACTACTAAATATATCATGGATGTACACAAGAAGAAGTCTAAGTTTCTCCATCTTTTCAAGACCTTTCATAACAACTTGTTGATTCATCTCTGATGATGTCAATAGGTTTATACATTCTGTTTCTTGAGTACCCTGTAATGCAAAACAAGTGATCATGAAATTAACTTGGTTTCTTGATAATTGAAAATATGTTAGTTTTCTAAACCTTGCAAATAAAAATTATCTTACCTGATTATTAGCCAATATATCTTTAATTTGCTCCGTAATCCATGATCGACTATGTTTGTTAGGCTCATCAGGGTGCAAATGATGAACAATGTACCTCCCCATTTCTTGTATATGGTCATGCATGTCCAAGCGGGCATATCTAGAAATAGTTATGAGAGATTTTTTCTCAAGAACATCCAAACCATGTACAGCATGAAATCCACGACATTCAAGAATTCTGATTGCTTCGTTTTTTTCAAAACCTTTCAAAATGCATGCAACATCTAGGAATATTTTCTTGTAATCAGTATCTAGACCCCAATAGCTTAACTCCAGCTTTTTCTAGTTTCCTTCAACGGAATTTTTTTCAATCTTCTTAAGGTATCTATCCATACATGCTTATCTGAGTTACAAAGAAATGAACCTAAAACTGTGATTGTTAAGGGGAGACCATGAGCATAATGTACAACTTCTTTTGATAACTCTTCGTAACCTGGACTTGGACTTTCTGCCCCAAATGCACACCTACTGAAGAGGCAAATTGCTTCTTCGGCCGTTAACAAATTGACATCACAAATCAAGTTCACTTTATGAGCTAGTAGTACTTGCTTGTCTCTTGTTGTAATGAAAATTTTACTTCCCGACTTGAACCAATTAGGTTCACCGGCTAAGGCCTTAAGCTGGTCTATATGATCCACATCATCTAGAACAACAAGAACTTTTCTGCCACACATCTTCTTTTTCATCATCATTTTCCCGTCAAGAACACCTGTTACAGTGATGTCTTGCGTATTTAACACATCTCTAAGAACTTGTTGTTGCAACGACTTCAAACCTAATAAAGGTGTATTTGTAGCTTCTCGGACATTCTCAACAAAGCTAATACCTTCGAACTCATTGCGTATTTGATCAAAAACAGCTCTTGCCAAAGTTGTCTTCCCACCACCTCCCATTCCCCAGATTCCTATCATGCATTCATCACAAGAAGCGTTTAAAGATGAAACCACGTTATTTATGCGATCCCTCATGCCTATTAAATTTCCATCAGCGTTGATGGCAGGTAACTTCAGTGAGATATCCTTAACAACACGTTTGATAAGTTCAACTTCATGCCTGTATGTTAAAGAAGAATCAATTAGTTTTCTTAAACTCCAACATGATTAATAATTACTTGTATATCTACAAAATACAAACATATAAGAAGCTTTTAAGGAGTTAGATATATAATCATATTTCAGTTTGATTATTCAAAAAGAGTACTCAAGTTTGAGTCAAATTTGATAATAAAACACGAAAAGAAACAAAATGAAAAAATTACCCATCTGCGGTGGTCCTCAAGTTCCTCCCACTGAAAGATGCTACATCTTCTAAAGCTTTTCTCCATTTCCCTTCATACTCTTCTTTCTTACATTTGGCAAAGGCTTCTCCAAATGCCCCACTTTTTTTACGAACTTCAGTGGGTTCCACATCATAGAAGATAGGGCAGACGGTCTGCTCAGTCTGCCTCTTTTGGCACTCGATAATCATGACAAGTTCGTCCAAGCACCAAGATGAAGATGCGTAGTTCTTGGAGAGAACAATGATGTGGACCCTTGAGTCTTTGATGGCTTCAGGGAGCTCCTTACTGATCTTTTTCCCTTTTTGGAGGTTCTTGTCATCCTTGTAAGTTTCAATGTTTTGTCGTTTAAGCGCATCATAAAGATGATCAACAAAGTTGGTACGAGTGTCTTCACCCTTAAAACTCAAAAATACATCATACTTAAAGAAGCTGGTCTTCGGAATATTGGATGAAGTTGATGAAGACGCCATTGGAGGTATGATTGAAGGATCCTATTAATCAAATCACAACTTTGTTGGGTTAATGTACCAGGAATGATTGCAATGAAAACTGGATGAGATGATGAGATATATAACCCTCAAGAAGGCAATGGTTATGTGACAGTGATGTGTTTGTTTAGAGAAACAATAGATCGGATTATCCTTTCAAGAGTAGATTACATATTTAGTCCATGTTGATGCATATAAAACTTACAAATTGATCCCTACCCAAAATAAAAAATTATGGATATATACAGCAACAATAACACATAATACGAATGAGATGAACAATAACACATTTATGAAGAACATAATGGTGGAGGTTCTTATTGTAAGGCATTCTCCATAATTTCTCTATGAGGATTAATAAATTTAAGGTTTTCTAAAAGATACGTTTAATTAGTGTTAATGATTTTATTTTTTATTTTTAGAGATTATAATGTTCCGCTATTGACACTTGAAAAGCTGCTCATCACTTCCGTGAATCACTTGAGCCCCAATAATTTTTGGTGAGTTAAGATTCGACTAAGATGGTAAAGGATGTTAATGTGCACATTAGTTATATTATTCAAATATTTATTTACTGTTTTATTCTGAACATTTAGTTCACAAGGTGAACGTATTCCTCACCCTTTGCATACCTTACTTTTAAGTGAGATATACTATGATTGGTTATCATAATGTTTCGTGCAAGTGAAATCAGAAAAATGGAGGCTTGTGAATAGGTTTGATATAAGCTGCACTTGCCACTTGTCTTGTGAGACCTTAGTTTCATGTTCTATAGAGGTACGAAAACCGGACTCGTAAAAAGAACGGAGGTGATAAATCTACTTTTATAGATGCATCAACATGCTATCAATCCGATTCCATAAACTACGATCTATATCAAGCACGATTTCTCAAGATCCAACTATGTTCAATGGAATCATAAAAAGCAACATGGACCAACTTGAAGAGTATACGAATAATCAGATTTATGAGATATATGTTATCGATCTAAGCTTATGATTGCATGTAGCATCAAATAATCATATGTATGCTATAAGTTGCATTTAATTCATCATTTCATGCAGTGGCGGATCCACCCTCTAGTTAGAAGGGAAGGCCCCCACTAAAATGTTAAAAAATGAAATAGTATTATTTAAGTTTCTGTCACAATTTCCTAGGGGTGTAAGTGAACTGAGAGCTGCTTGTGAACCACTTGGGATCGACTCGTTAAATGTTCGATTCGAGCTCGAGTTAGAGCTAAATTTTAGGGTCATTTAATAAACAAGCTCCAGCTCGAACCTTTTAATTAAGCTTGATTAGGCTCACGAGCCTAAATGAGAGTTATTATATAAATATATATAGAGGAAAGTTCAAATGTGAACCACTTTTTGGTTGTGAACGTGAGGACAGCCAAGAGCCCAACATGTGGCGGAGACTAGTCAATAAAGGCGGCTTTGAGTGTGGTCCCCCCCTTTAATTCAATGCCCTCCCATGAATCGCGCCTAGTCATCCGCCGTGGATCTAACGTGGCGCCTAGTCATCCGCCACGTGTCGCGCTCTCGGTTGTCCTCACGTTCACAACCAAAAAGTGGTTCACATTTGAACCCACCCCATGTGTGTGTATATATATATATATCGGGTCTTTAAACGGTGCAGATACCATTATACCCATCCCCGCTTCGGGTAAGAAAATCAAACTCCATCCCCGACCCATTACCCGCTAAAGCAGGGATTTCTCTCTCCGTTCAGGTCGGATCTCCGCGGGTAGCGGGGATTCCCCGCCCCGTTTGCATCCCTAGAGGATACCCACGTCCTTTACTCTTTACTTCAACAAGTTTAATGGCTTAAGCTTAAGTGATATTTTGGAATACCTTATAAAGTGGGTGCACTAGTTGGTTAAGTTTACTTGGTCGTTTTGTTTGTTAACAACAGGCCAATAAACGAGTAGCGATCAAGCTCAAAAAATTAAGTAATAATCTAATCGATCTCAAGGATAGGCTTGGGATCCCTAGTTGAATTTTCCCCGTCATTTTTCATCCTGCACTCCATCAACCAAAAAAAGACTTCGAAATAAATAAAAAAAACAAATAACAGCTCTTAAACTCAACCAAAAAACCAAAAAAGTTCTGAAAAAGCACAAAAAGAAACTTACAAATCTCTTAAAATTAACCAAGAAAACTTTAAAAATCCTCAAAAAGGTGTAATTTTGCAAACCTTCATTCTACCTTAAAGATGACCCCACTAGGAAAATTTCCTAGATTCCCACTGATTTCAGGCTCTTTGACAAATGCCAAATTGGATTCCCTCCAATGAGGAGCAAAATGTAAAGCACTTGTCAAGTGGGTATTTTTATAATTCAATGAAAAAACCAAAGCAAAAGCCAACTATTTACTTCCAAATTGATATCACCCCCATAGCAGAAAGCATATGATTAAATAAGATTTAGAACACAAGACAGCCCCAAAATGGCAAAATCCCAGACTCCTCCTATTCACATATTCAAGAAATCAAAATGATGAACAAATAAAAATAGCAAAAAATTTTAAAACCCACATAAACATATATGGCATAATAACATTGTAATTGATACATTTTTGGAGGCTAGAAAATGGAAATGCACCTAGGGTTTGTGATCAGTTGTGAAGCTGAGATGATCTGATGAAGAATTGAAGTTGGAAATTTATGACTGATGACGTCTTCTTCTGCGAAATTTCTTGGCCTAAATCGATTTGGAGATATGAATTTGGGGGGAAATTGAGTGGATTTAGGAATGAAAAAAAGAAGTAAAGACAAAAGTGATTGAAATTGGAGTATGGTGGGGCCTAAACTGGCACCTTTTTAGTTTTTACTTTTTACAAATAGTTTGATTAATTTGGTAGTAGATACTCTTATTTTTATAGCTTTCAAAAGTTTTTGGTCGAAAAGAAAAGACTACTTTTTATAGATAAAATCATAAAATGGGTTTTTTTTTATTGAGATAGACAGCTCTGGAAGGTAAAACTTGGCTTTTTTATAAAGATTATTTTTAAAAACTTATTAAATAAGATGTTTTGTATATCTTAATACTCATGTATAACTGAACGAATATGATATAAGCTTCGTTGAGCTTGTTAAGCTGTTAATGGACACCCCTTAAGGTTATTCGGTTGCTTCGATTGCTGCTTAATGTTTTGTTCAAGCCTTATAGCTTATTTGGTTTTAATTAAAGATTTGAGCATTGACTTTATTTTCTAAATTTTAGGTTTGAAAAAAATACATCAGGGATTGATGTTTTGACAAATGGAATTATTCTGATATATGCCTCATATTTTTGGAAATGAAGTAGTTTAGAACTTGGTTCAAATATATAGACCATCATATTTTTTTTTGAACGGCAATGCTTTTATTAACCAAAAAAAAGCCCACCAAGGGACAAAAACACAAACTGTCAAGAACCACGGTCCATGAAACAAACCACAACAAAAAACTTAAACAAACCCACATGACGTGTGACAAAAAGAAGAAAGAAAATCGGCCCTGAAAACTACAACTATACGCAATAACTTACGAGATGTAAATTGAATCGCATAGCAGCATCATTAAACGCAACTTTAAGTCAATATATTGTTATGTTATACAAACAACTTTATTAAATATAAATAGCTTTATCCATATAAGTATTAAAAAAAATTGATCCAAGCATCCTTTAAGTCTCGACAACCTACTTAGAGCATCTCCAATGCTAGGTTGTTACAAGCAAAAAGTACAGTGGCTTGTAAGAACTACCATTGTAGAGAGTTCTTATAAGAACCCATTTGCTTCTAGATTCTTATTTAAGAACTTTGGTTCTTATCTTGATTTTTGGTATGAGATGACATATTATTATTTTTTCTTTTTTTTCTTCACTTTAATATTATTAATATAATATATGGGACCCATATAAAAGGGTTTTTACAAGAACTATCATTGTAGCATTTTTAATAAATTCTTCACTTGATGGGGTGGAGATGATGTGGTAAAAAAGGAAGTTCTTATAAGTGCAAAAAGAAGGTTCTTATAAGAACCTCCACTGGAGATGCTCTTAGGAGATGAAAGGACGGAGGGCATTGGCCGCTAAAAGCAACATTTCCTCAAATAACAATATTGTGATACTATATGGAAAAAAAAAATCTTGAATCAACCTTAGATTACATAAAAACTCGTAACTTGCTATCATATTTGAGAAATCGTTTAAGCACAACCAAATTATAATGGCCATCTGATATTTTTTAAATTAAAATAGTTGATACAATTTTCAAAAGAATTAAAAGAAGAATGTCGACAAACAACTTGCTTAAATAGTTTGTTTATTAAAAAATTTATATGACTTTATTTCTTTTAGAAGAAAGGGATTGAAAAGACATAAAGTTCATTATACAACCTGGGTGTGAAATACAAAGTGAAAAGGGATAGAAGTAATTTGCATAACATGGTAGAAAATCATGAGAGAGAGAAGAAATAAGAAACATAAAAAAAGAAATATGACTTGATTATTGTTTAAAAAGAAAAAAAAAAAAATGGGACACAGTCACATACTTACTCACATAGTCACATATGACTTGATTATTGTTTAAAAAAGAAATATGACTTGATTATTGTTTAAAAAGAAAAAAAAAAAAAAAAGCTTTTTCTACATCTCATAAATATTAATCATCAACAACGAGAAACGTTTGTCCAGTATAATTGTTTCTTCTTCTACAAGAGTTAATTTTAAAAAAATGTAAACTCTAATTTTGGTCCATGTTATTTATTGAAATATTTGAAAGTGGAACATATCGGTTTGATAACTCTAGAAATCATCCTTAGGCCATCCTTTACCATACCTATGGTAGTGGTGAGCAGGAAAAAACCGAAACCAAACCGAAACCGAAAAAACCGAAAAAACCGAACCAATACCAAAACCATTGGTTTTGGTTTTTAAAATTTCAAAAACCGATTTTTTCGGTTTGGTTCGGTTTTATGATTCAAAACCAAACCGAAAAAAACCGAACCGAACCGAATAAATACTTCTTTTAGTTTTACTCTAGTTATTTAGTAAATACTGGAAGATTTTGTTGAGTTCTTATTTATCTCCAGTTCTCTGATAATTTTCTTGTTTATGAGTTCTTATTTATCTCCAGTGCTCTGCTAATTTTCTTTTAGTTTTCGACGAATTAATAATTTTACCATTTGCATTCTCCTTCTCATAATTACTTAAGTCCATAAATGACTTGACATCACATATAAAACATTTATATTAAAAAATGATGAAACAAATAGTAAATTGAAGCCATTCTATGATGATGATAACGATTAATAATGTAAATTAGTCAATATTAAATTGAAGTCATAGTTCTATAAAACACCAACTCTATCTTTTAAACATTCAGATGCGATAAACATGAATAAATGATCTTGGATTTTGATTTTTGGACAAAAAATTGAAATCCGAAAACCAAAAACCAAAAACCGAATTAAAAACCGAAAACCGAACCAAAAACCGAACTTAAAACCGAAAACCAAAAACCGAAAAACCGATTGGTTTTGGTTTTGGTTTTTCTAAAAACCGAAATTTTCGGTTTGGTTTCAGTTTTACCTCAAAACCGAACCAAACCGAACCATGCACACCCCTAACCTATGGTACCCCTCATACTTGTTGCCACATCAGCTGCCACATCAGCTTTCCACTACCTTTACCACTACCTAGGGGTGAGCAAAACCGGGTACCCGGCCAAAATTCATGGAACCGGAACCGGAACCGGAACCGGAACCTGCGGTTCCTAGAATGAGGGAACCGGAACCGGTTGCACCGGTTCTTCATATTTGGGAACCGGTCCCGGAACCGCCGGTTCCCGTTCCGAAACCGGGTACCCGGTGTCTAATTTTTTAAATGTTTTTTTAATATTTTATGTTATAAAAAAGAAATTATTAGTTATTACATAATCACAACGTAACAAAATAAATAGTAAAACGATGAAAACTTATCCGATAAAAACTATATAAATAATTACGTCAATTTTTGAAAATGAAAATAACAAAAAAACACAACTTGAAATGTTAAATACATGAAAATATCGAAAAAAGAGAATAAATAAGTCGAGTGAAAAAGTGGTCGTAAGTTTATGCGTAATGTAAAAGGTAAAATAATAATTTTAAATTTAGTCTATTAAACATAATAATCATATATATAAAATTACCTTTATTAATATATAAATATATACATATATATAGCCTAACCGGTTCCGGCGGGTACCCGGCGGTTAGCGGTTCCACAAAAATGAGAACCGGAACCGGAACCGGTCCCGACCGGTTCCGTATTTTAGGAACCGGAACCGGAACCACTCACACCGGTTCCGGTTCAGGAACCGACGGTTACATAGCGGTTCCGGTTCCAAAAACGGGTACCCGGTTCCGATGCTCACCCCTACCACTACCTACCAACTCCATACCTTTCATCCACTATCATACACTTCATTTAATTTTTTTAATTTTCATTTCATACCCTTCATTTTATTTTATTTTTAATTCAAACCCTTCATTTTATTTTTTTTAAATAAACATTATAATTAAATTAAATAAACAATAAAATTTAAAATTATATTAAATAACTAACATTAAAATTAAAATTACATTAAAATTAAAATTAAAATTACGTTAAAATTAAAACTAAAAAAATACAATAAAATTAGTTATTGGCGTGTGACGAAGAGTTCCACACGTGTATAGATAAATCGTGGCGAAGGTTGGCGTGCCTCTCTCGGTTTTTCACTAGGTTGACGTTTCTTGCTCGGTCTTCTTCGGAGATAGTTGTTTCAATCTCTCCCGGTAAAACCTCCGTCGGATCAAAAGGATAATGTGAGAAGCCTTCGTCTTCACGAATCATGTTGTGTAAAATTATACACGTGTACATGATTTGTGATAGTTTCCGTTGTGTCCATACTCGCGCCGGGTATTTTACAACGTGCCATTTATCTTTAAGCGTGGCGAATGTCCGTTCGATGTCTTTTCTAGCCGATTCTTGACGTGTCTTGAAATGGACCCGTGGCTCTTCAACTGGGTACCTAAATGCTTTCACGAAAGTCGTCCACTCGGGATATATCCCGTCGGCAAGATAATACCCGTGATTGTAGTGTGTGTTATTCACTACAAAAGAACTATCGGGCGCTTTATTTTCGAATAAATCGTTGAAAATCGGTGATTGATTCACAACGATTATGTCGTTCGTGGCACCCGGTACCCCGAAGAATGCGTGCCAGATCCATTGATCTTGCGAGGCGACCGCTTCTAGAATTACCGACGGTCCAGGATGATCACCTCTATGGAATTGACCCCTCCATGCCATGGGACAATTCTTCCAGTACCAATGCATACAATCAATGCTACCAAGCATGCCGGGTAAACCGTGAGTTTTTTTATGCAATGCGTAAATAGCCTGAACATCGGTAGCAGTTGGCTTTTGTAAATATTGGCGCATATAGAGGTAAATAATATCTTTGCAAAAATGGTCAAGGCAATCCCTTGACATCGTTTCGCTCATCCTCAAATACTCGTCAAAAGCATCCGAAGCAGACCCGTACGCCAATTGACGGATAGCGGACGCACACTTTTGAAGCAGAGAAAACCCCTTCACGCCTCTTGCATCCCACTGTTGCTTGAAAAAATCAACCTCTCTGTCTAAATCGTTAACTATCCGTAAGAATAGTCGTCGCCTCATACGAAACCGGCGGTCAAAGTCGACATCGTTGTACACCGGGTGTTCGGCAAAGTAGTCGGCGACAAGTTTATTGTGTCCCTCTTCACGACCTCTATCTTTACGCGGCCCTCTCGGTATTTTCGACGTTTCTCCAACCTCGTCTTGGAGAAGGTTGTTATCGAACAATTCCTTAACCATCTCCGTCGCTTTAGCGGTGTTCATAATAATCTGATTTAGGGCGAGATCTATATCATCGTTATCAAAATCCGAATCCGCCATTTTTTGGTGTGGAGAAGGATATAGAAGAAGAAAAAGAAGAATGAGAATGTGTGGAGAAGATAATGTGGAGAATGAGAATGAGAGGGATAAAATATATATAGAAGGTTAGAAAGAAAAAAAAATAAAAAAAAATATATTTAAAACCCCCAACGGCTATATGACCGTTGGGGGGGGGGGGGGTCTTTTGCCAATTTACGAAAGTTGGAGGTGGAGAAGCGCATCGGCATGCACACACCGGGTATGCCCGTACCGGTGCGCATACCGGCCATGCGCGGCGGTGTTGCCGCCGGTACCGCACCCGGTACCGCCTCCCTCCCGTGCCCATAAAGGATGGCCTTATGGTTTATGTTTTGCTTTGAAATTGGTCCACCATCATTGATTTAAGTAATTTTCTTTATTGTTGGTAAGGATATATTTGTCCAATTAGATTTTCCTTAATTATTCTTAAGAGATTAAATAATATAATATAGTATCAACTAATTAATTGTATAAGTTATATGTTTTTTAGTTTGATATTCCCAAAAACATTCATTTTAGTTATTATTTTTATTTTTTATGTAGCGGTTTTATTTCACTATAGTAATTCTCGTCACCTTATTATCGCATTTTAGCGCACTATTGGTTTTCTTAATTTTTTTTTAAAATAACCGAAATATTTAAAACTTATTTTTGTATACCTTCATTACAATTTATATTTGATAAAAATGGCCACTAGAAAATAAAAAAATATATACTATTTAAATACAATGTATACATAATCTATATATAATAAAAGAGTAACTGGGCTGCCACGTGTTGTCGTTCGGTGAGTCGGTTACATGATTTTCCCGCCTAAACATTTATCTGGACACATTTCACATGTTTTGTTCATTTAAGCTTATCCTAATTATCACCTACTTTTTAGTTATTTATTTTACTTTTAATATCCCCTTTTTATTTAATACCCATATAATTAGTTATTTATTTAAATTTTAATCCCGTCATTTTTCATTTTACAATTTTATCATAAAATATAAATAATCGTATATTATGAACTAAAATGTATTAACATTACGTTTATTTTTTAACAATTCATATCACTATAATAACCGTATCAATACCTTCGAAATGAACCCAATATTAAATATTTTTTTATTTAATCTTATTATTAAATATTAAGAATATATAAGAATTAATATATTTTACATTTTCATTTTTTATATAATGCATCTTATTTAATTTTAATACCACAAGTAAATTTAGAACGATTATAATAATACTATTAAATGTAAATTAAATTATAGTAAATAACTTAAATTAAGAAAATCATATTTGTAATATTAGTTTTTGGTATGATTTTTTTATAAACTTACTCCATGTATTATAGGTGAAAAAAGACGTTTATTCATTTTTTTATAAATTATACTACTATAATTACAGATTTGAGAAATTTTGCGTCGCATTGCACGCAGGTATAATCTAGTAATTTATATAATTATGTAAGTTATTTGTTTTTTAGTTTGATATTTTCAGATATATTCATTTTAGTTATTATTTATCTGATTTATTTCACTATTTTTAATTTTGTCACCTTATTAGTTATTATTGCACTTTAATACATTATTAGTTTTCTTATTTTTTTTTAGAAACTAATTGTTATAATATTTTCATAAAACTTATTTTTGTATATATACTTCATTAAAATTTATATTGAAAATTAAACTAACAAATGAAAATGAAAATAATACAAAAAGTATATCTTTTAAATATAAAGAAGATATACAAAAGAACGAGAAGCTTCATATCCAAATTTATTTTTAAAAGAGTAAACTCTAATTTTGGTCCTTGTGGTTTATTAAAATCTTTGAAAGTAGGACCTATACTTTAATAACTTTAGATATCATTCTTATGGTTTATGTTTTGTTTTGAAAATGGTTCTTCATCATTAATTTCATTGATTTTTTCTATTGATGATAGGGGTATATTTGTCCAATTAGATTTTCCATAATTATTCTTAGAAGATTAAATACTATGATATACTATAAACAAATTAATTATGTAACATATGTTTTTAGTAAATTTTAAGTGATATAGAGTAAATTTTACTTTCAATTTACCAAGCCAAAACTAAAAACTTGTTTGGTAATTGTTCTACCAATATATCCCCACATTCATGACTTACACGTGTATGACATAACAAGTCCCTCAGTTCTCTTTTTATTTACTTTTGATCCCTAAAACAATAGCTGTCAAATAATATAATTTCTTTTATTGGGCCTAGATCATCTAATACAAGATCTTTTACAAGAACAACATTGTAGAGAATTTTTATGGGAAACTCGCTCTCTTTGGGTTCTTGAAATTGGTGTGAAATGATAATTTTTTAGTTTTATTTTATATATGTTCTTGACTTTTATATCCAATATAATTTTTAATTATTTTACCCAAAAAAAAACACCCAATTTACCTCCCAGCCAATCTCTTCCTCCGGTAACCAAAATACCCACCAATCCGCTCCAGGCCGGCCGCTCTCCGGCGCCGGCAGCCGCTCCACGGCGGTGTCCGGCTAAATTCATTTGGGCCGCTCCAGGCCCGGCCGCTCGGAGCGGCTCTTGTTATTGAACAAAAATAATTTATTAGGCTTGTTGTGTGGATGTGGCATGCCCAGCCAGATGGTTTAGGAGTGTAATTTATATTGGAGTGGTGCAGGTTCGAACCTTTAGAAGTTACACGCATTACCATTGGGCTGGAAGAGGTTATATTGTTTCTTTTGCAACTATTAATATATAAAGGGTGACATGGAGTGGGTGACATGGATTAGGCCGCTCCGAGCGGCCGGGCCTGGAGCGGCCCAAATGAATTTTCGCCGTGGAGCGGCTGCCGGCGCCGGAGAGCGACCGGCCGGGAGCGGGTCGGTGGGTATTTTGGTTACCGAAGGGAGAGATTGGCTAGGAGGTAACTTGGGTGTTTTTTTTTTTGGGTAAAATAATTATTTTCTCATATAATAATTAATATGTATATGCGTATTTAACTTATATACAGAGAGGTTCAAATGAGAACACTAACTCTTTAATAAATTTTTTTGTATGGTGAGATTCTTATCATTTTCAATTAGTGAGATTGTTTGAAAAAAAATATGAATCAACCTTAGATTACATAAAAACTGAAGATTTGCTATCATGTTTGAGAAATCATCTGTAAGAACAACCAAATTTTACTACGAGCCATTATTCTTATTTTTAAATTAAAATAGTTGAAAGTATTTTCTATAAAAAAATTTGAAAAAAAATGCCAACACATATAAGCAAAGTTGAGAGTCTGGCCGTTTAAATTATTGGAAATATATGACAACACATTTTGGTTGTACCATTCTTCATTGTAATTATTGGAGTGAATGCCATTTTTTCAGGGTGGTTTGATGGTTTTTACCTTTTTCGTCATGATTGTATTTTTTTAACAAGTTTGTGTTTATGGGCTTGCATTTTTCTTGCAAGCAGAATTTTTTTGTTTAGATCTTTTTAACGAATTGGTCCTGGATAAATAAACGTTAATTTCTCGTGGTTGGATTAGAAACCTAATTCTTTAAAAAACTACAACCAAAGGAATGTAACTAGTTAATTTTTCAAAATATGGGACAAAATATATCAAAACATAAAACCATGCATAGAAATGAAAAATATAACTCACTCCAATTATTGATTAAAGGGAATGTCAAGAATCATTATTTTCATCAATGATAGTTTTATTGACTCAATTGATAGTATATAACAAATTTCATGTGCAATCATCAAAAGTATGAAAATATGATGATATTTTTATAAGATTGTATCATATAGGATTAAAATGAAATTTTAATAATTTAGCCACCTGGTAAAATGATTATTTTGTGGAGAAAAAAGAAAATAACAGTTACAATGACTTAAGAAATCAAAATCAAATAATGTTTTAAAGTGAATTACACTAGTGGTCTAATGCTCGGACTCAATATCTTACGAACGCAATTTGCTAAGACTGGTCTATGCAAAGTCTAGTTGAACCCTTCCAAAAAAACTTGACATGCTATATATGTGACCTTAGAATCTTAACCATCATTTACAGCACCATACCGTTAACATTTTTTCTTTCACAGAAAGCATCTCATGTGAAAAAACCATGGACAAATTGGCGTAGATGACCATTTGAAAATAAGGTCTTTACCTCATAGCCAAAATCTTTTCCATTTTACGCTCCATGGCCAACCATTATGTGAAAAATTGAATGGGTCCATTAAATTTAGCTGACTCGCGAAAAATGACTAACTGAGGGTCGCTAAAAACAAATCCATGTCCTCTAAAAATGACCCGGGTCCGTTAAATTTAGCTGACTTGCGAAAATATACCCGTGATAAAACCTTTGAGAAGTCATTTTTTTTGTATTTTAGTTGAGTCAGCTAAATTTAACGGACTTGCGTATTTTTTATCAGATGGTTAACCATGGAATGCAAAATAAGAAAGAGTTTGCCAAGAAGGCAAACACCATAATTTTAATTGACCACCAAGAGGAATTTCCCAAAACCATGTCATGTGATTAATTACCAGTAAAAGCATGTCAAGTGGGAAAAAGCATCTCATGTGGAAAAAACATGCTTATACAATGAATATCATGGTTATACAATGGATATCATGTCATATTTCTACAATGCATAATTGCATATCTCACTTGCACTAGAATGAATTTTCAAAACAGTAGATATCAGTGAATTTGCAATGCATATCGTATTTAAACTTATTTTAATGCTTAAACTATTGTAAAAATATATTTGGTCTTGGGTTTATCACGATAAAGTTGTTATTTTTATTTACAGGATGATATCTAATTATAGTGATGATTGTAGTGATGATGCTAGCTACAATATAAACGATTATTTGTTAGAATGTATGTCAGATCCTTTATCCTTGGATCTTGAAGATGAGGATGATGAATCACCTTAAATAAGACAATCGATGATCATTTTTTAAATAGGCTTTTTGGTGCAATTTTTGGTATATGTCTTGATATATTTTTGGCGTAACTTTTTGTAAATTATGTCCAACATTTATATACTTCTGTTTATCTTTTAGATACAACATTTTATGTTTTGAAAAGAGTAACGAAGATAATTGGTTTTGTTTTATAAATATTAGTATTTTTTTTTTCATTTGAAAAAATATCTAAATACCTAATCGTTCAAAATATGGAAATTCCAATGAGTTCTTTTTGGACTTTTGCAATTATTTTATCAAATTAACTAGCCTTATATGTTGTATGGACGTAATTAACTAGCTTTATATGTTACCTTTTATGTTACTTGTTCAAAAAAATGTAATTAAAAACATATAAAGCTAGTTATGTAATTATGTAATTTGAGAATAAAAAATGATCTAATATAACGACACAATATATATGTAATTTAATTAAATATTTTTTGGATGAGTTAACCACTAAGTTTAATAAAATTGGATGGGGATGAAAATGAAATGAAAATAAAAACCGTAGGGATAAAAATAAAGATTTTAGAAATTAAGGACGAAAAATGATATTAATGTGAAACTACAAGGACCCAAAATGTACTTTGAGCTAATATTTTATTATTAAAATCCCTTTTAATCGTAGGGATAGTAAATTAGAGGATAATTAAAAGGATTTATTTAAAAATTAGTGAGGTGACAATATTTGATTGGTGGATAGAGATGAAATAGGAATGGGATAGAAAAAATGGGGACAGGTGATTTTTACTATACATTGTAATTTCACCTTTTCCTCAAACATGGAATCCTGTCTTAGACCAAACAGATACATTATGGTCTTCAAACGCAAACCCTTTTTGAATGTTGATATATATGTATAGTCAGATCTTGAGGGTTATTATCTCATCCAAGTTTCTTTTTTCAATCATATCTTATTGAATATTTCCATCTTTAATCTTCAATGGCATCTTCTTCTTCAACTTCATCTGCTTCCAAGAGGAGCTTTAAGTATGATGTATTTTTGAGTTTTCGAGGTGAAGACACTCGCAAGACATTCGTTGATCATCTCTACTACGCTCTTCAGCAGAAAGGCATTCACACTTATAAGGATGACGAGAGAATCGAGAAAGGGAAAAAGATCAGCGATGAGCTCATCAAATCCATTGAAGACTCACGATTCTACATCGTTGTTTTCTCTAAAAACTATGCATCTTCGTCTTGGTGCTTGGGAGAGCTTGTGAAGATTGTGGAGTGCCAGAAGACCACAGAGCAGACCGCTTTTCCCGTCTTTTATGACGTAGAACCGTCTGAAGTCCGCAAACAAATTGGGGAATTTGGAAAAGTGTTCGCGAAACATGAAAATGAGGAGGATGCCGGGAAATGGAGAGAGGCTTTAAAAGAAGCAGCCAATCTAGTTGGGTGGGACTTACAGAACACTGATAATGGGTACCTAAAAATCTTCCATTTTCTTTCTTTAATTAGTATTAAACTTAGGATGTAAATTAAGGCCTGTTATCCATGAAAAATTAAACTTAAAATAAGATTATATGACTAATTAAGGTACGTTTGTTAACCAAACAAGTTGTGAAAATATGTGGAACCTGTATGTAATTTCCAAAAGAGCCCTTGAGGAGAGAAAGGAAGTTCCAACATATATATAGTGAAGAATGGTCCAAGTCTAGCCGATGTGGAATACTAACACAAGTGAATAAAAAAACCGTTGGTCATATGTGACTTCACAATCAAATCACGTTTAAAATCACATGTGATTCACGCAACATTAATTGGCCGTTGTTGCCCACACACCCTTGCATTGGCCCTTAGTGATTTGACCATTTTCAATTTGCATTCCTCTATTTTGTTATTGTTCTCGTTCAAACCTCCCTCCATATATATGACTATCTAATTTCTATGTTATAGATAGATATAAGATATACTATTGAACCTTCTTTTCTTTAATATACAGCCATGAAGCTAAATTTATCCAAAGAGTTGTTCAAGAAATTTCACGCCAGTTGTTACGTTCCATCAATTTCAGCAACAATGATAAACTTATAGGCATGAAGACCCGGGTAATGGATGTTGTTACATCTTTAGGAATGGGTTCATCTGATGTTCGCATGATTGGGATCATGGGGATAGGAGGTGGTGGGAAGACAACTTTGGCAAGAGCTGTTTTCGATGAAATATCCTCCGAGTTCGAAGGTAATAGCTTTGTCGAGAATGTCAGGGAAGCTTCAAAAACCTCTTTGTCCTCGTTGCAAAAAAGAATCCTTAAAGATGTGTTAGACTATCAAGACACCGTAAGTAGTGTTTCTGATGGGAAAGATATGATGAACAAGATGATGCGTCGTAAAAAGGTTCTTGTTGTTCTCGATGATGTGGATCACATAGTCCAACTTGAGGCGTTAGCAGGTGCAACTAACTGGTTTCAGCCGGGAAGTAGAATTATAATCACGACAAGAGATAAGCAAGTGCTTGTAGCACACCGTGTGAATTTGGAGATGATTCATAATGTCAATCTCTTGTCAAATGAGGAAGCAATTTGCCTATTTAGTAGGTATGCATTTGGGAAAGAGATTCCAATTCAAGGGTACGAAGAGCTATCACAACAAGTTGTAGGATATGCTAAGGGTCTACCCTTAACAATCAGAGTTTTGGGCTCGTTTCTTTGTGGTAATGATGATCAGCTTGAATGGAAAGATACCCTAGAAAAACTAAAAACAAATCCTTTAAAGGAAACTCTGGATATATTGGAAATAAGCTTCAACGGTCTAGAGGAGCATTACAAGGAGATTTTTCTAGATGTTGCATGCATACTGAAAGGTTGGAGGAAAGATGAAGCAATCAGAGTGCTTGAAAGTTGTGGATTACATGCTAGAATTGGTTTAAGAGTTCTTGAGCAAAGGTCTCTCATAACTATTTCAGTACATGGGTTCTTGGGCATGCATGACCATATAGAAGAAATGGGACGGAATATTGTTCGTCGTTCGCACCCCGATGAGCCTAACAAACATAGCCGATTGTGGATTGACAAGGAAATTCAAGATGCGTTGGCCCATGATTTGGTAACGATATTGAATATTTGTAAGATTGAGAAAACTACCACATTTTCATTTTTATGACACAAGTTTCTTGGTTTCTGGTTTTGGTTTTGGTTTATAGGGTAAAAATGAAGCAACAAAATGCATAAAATTGCAGATGAAGGGACTTAATCCAGAATATGTTTTGAAAGGTCTCGGATACTTGAAGAAACTTATATTTCTCCACGTGTCGTCTCCAAGTTTCCAAAGTGATTGGAAATTTGATGAATTTGGCCAATACTTACCAAATTCTTTACGATATATGAGTTGGGAACATTACCCTTTTTTGTCTTTCCCCAAAACTTTTCAAGCAAATAATCTTGTTACACTTCAAATGCATCGCAGCAGAATTGTACAACTCTGGGAAGTGGGAGAAAGAAAGGTTGGATAATAGTTGATTGGTTATTTTGAGTGATTCATATAATGCTATATATATATATATATGCATCTATTGGTTTGTAATTTACACAATTACTCTGTCTTTTTGGCTTATTACAGGATCTTGAAAAGCTCAGATATCTTGACCTCAATTCTTCAATGTTGAAGACCCTTGACCTTGGGAGGAGTTCGAATCTCGAGAAAGTAATTCTTGCAAGATGTTGCAATTTGTATGCACTTCAAATGCCCTTAGTTGAATGTCAAAGACTCACTACCCTTAACCTCAGTTATTCGAAGTTGAGGACACTTGACCTTAGACAGACTCCGAATCTTCAAAGCTTGAATCTTGGAAATTGTAATAAGTTGGTTCAACTTCACGTTCCTGATGGGGGTCTAAAAAGTCTTGAGACCTTATGGTTAAGTGATTGTTTCGGTTTTACCAAATTTTCCTTTAAGAAGAAATCTAGATCTCTTGATTTAGGATATCGTAAGGTTGGTTGTTTTGGTTCTTTATCGGATTTACATCTGAGTGCAGAGTTCCTCACATGTCCGTTGCACTCTAGTGATAATTTGCCAAAGTTTCAATTCACATGTTTTTTTGAAGAACTTGGATCCTCATTGATTGGAAATCTTGAGAATAGCTCTATAGGTCTCCGTGCTTGCACAAGCCCTATGAGTTTATCTCAACGCATTTGTGGTTTACAATGTGTAACAAAGCTTACACTCAGCGGTAGCATTCAAGAAGTCCCCAAGGACCTTGGAAGGTTAGGGTGTCTGGAGAAGGTAAAATTGTCGTTTAAAAAGATTAAACATCTTCCTGATAGCATCTGTAAGTTGAAACATCTGAAAACTCTCAGACTCGAAGATTGTCATCTTCTTGAGAAGTTACCCGAGGATCTCGTTGGATTAGAACGTTTAGAGGTTTTATGCCTATTGCGGTGTATAAATTTACGAGATATTCCGAATAACATCCTTAAGATGAAACATCTAAAATGTTTTGATCTCAACGGTTGTATTCACATTGAGAAATTGCCTGAGGAACTTGGATGTATAACCTGCTTACGGGAGTTGTATATAGAAGGCACAGGTATAGCTCATCTTCCGTTAAGCATCATGCTTTTGGAAGGTCTGCATATTAAGGGGTCTACATTGCTTCATCAGTCATGTACTTCTACATTCGACAGAGAAGACTTGGTCTACAATACGTTCTACCACAGAGGCACCCGTAGTAGGAGTCTCCTCCATGATCCTGATTTTTAGTTTCGAAGAACTACCGTACAGGTACCTTTCTACATTTTAATTTTATCAATCAGCTTACTTCGATTTGAATTCTGAAATTGGTACGACAATAATTAAGTTTTTCTAACAATAATGTCGGATAATCTCGACTTGACTGTTGTTTGAATGTGGTATCCAGCTAGCTTATCAACAATCAGCTAGTTTGCCAAAGTTCAACTTGATGGTCGTTTCTGAAGAAATCTAGTGAACCGATGTTGATGCTTTTTCCATGTTCTTGTCTTGCTGTTGGATCTCCAAGTTTCTGGAATGCTCCAAATTCTAGCATCCAAATCTGCGTCAATCCCAGTAAAAGAAAATTCTCTAAACCAGGTTCGAGGGCAAAAAGGTTGTTCGAAATAACCTCAAGATGGTGAACAATGGATGCAGATAGGCGTAATATGTATGTTTGTCGCATTTCCTTTGAACTACAAAGAATAATGTATGTTTTCCACACTTGGACTATAAAGCATAATGGATGCAGGTAGGCATAACAGTTTTCAGACCAAACGTCCAAACCTGGTACTGTCTTTTACTCTTTTTGTTGATTTAATTGTTGTTTTCTTGATGTCGATTTGCTATTATAGAAGCTATATATTGGTGTAATTCTTTTCCACAATTAACTTCTGCTGCATCATTCTTGATACACTTCAACTACAAGATTACAATACGATTATAGCTAGTGACATGGGAAGCATTGGTGGATTAATCCTACATCTTCTTCTACTTCATTATATCTCAACAGTGACCGGTCCCAAATGGAACTAAGCAGCTATGTTATATTCTGTTAAGCAGTTCTTTTTCCTTAGCTAGCAACATTTGGATTTGGTACATTAGGAATTAGCCGCTTTTGAAGATAAGAGCATTAGGTTGATTAAAAACAGCCTGTTAGTTTAGTTGCGTACTCATACATTAACATAATCAAGTTTTTAATTTCGATAAAGCATGCTTCAACCAAGATTCAGATGCAAAAGTGAATATATAGGAGTGTCATAAGGTCAAAGAGCTGTAAATATCAATCATGTTTATTTAGGTAGCATTAAATAATTGGAAGATTAAATTTTTTTTTGTCAGTATACATGTTATATGGACAACAAATTGAAAGTTTAAATGAAAGATTTATGTTATTGATGAAAGAAAAATGTCAATTAAATCAGGTTGGTCGGTAGTATATAGTAACTTAAGCCATCCTTAACCGTACCCCTCATACCCCTCATTTTTGCTGCCACATCAGCACCACATCAGCTTTACCAATACCTTACCAACACCATACCAATCCATCCTTAACCATACCAATACCATACCCCTCTAATTAATTGATTAAGAAAAAAGAAAATTAAAAAAGGTAGAGAGAGAAAGAAGAGAGAGATAGAGAGAGAGAGAGAGGGGGGGTAGGGGGTGGGTTGTTGCTTTTCTTCAATCGGTACCTGAGTACCGGCCATCTCCACTACCGATGGCATACCCCCCATCCACGATGGTGTAGCCGACGGTAAGGAGGGGTACCGGCTCACGGTACCGACGGGCTAAGGATGGCAATGTAAAATTAGAAACAATGGTTAGAATTGTAAGGTGACAATGTAAAATTAGAAACAAAATCTCCAATTTACGTTTACGCTTGAGTTTTATGAAGTAAATGTCAATAAAATTAGCGGATTAATTTTTTATGTCATAGAAAAATAAAAAATATATATATATACACTTATATATTGACTTAGGATCAGGTGTATATATATAGAGGAAAGTTCAAATCTGAACTCATTTTTGGTTGTAAACGTGAGGACGAATCTCAGCCACTCATCCGGTCAATAAAGGCGGCTTTGACCGGGTCCCCTCCTTTAATAATTTCCACCCTCCCATGAATCACGTCAATCCTCAGTGATCGCGTCCACCGTAACCGAAGATATGTGCCACTTGGCGCTCTCGGTTGTCCTCACATTCACAATGAAAAAGTGGTTCACATTTGAACCCACCCCTATATATATATATATATATATATATATAGAGGAAAGTTCAAATGTGAACCACTTTTTGGTTGTGAACGTGAGGACAGACGAGAGCGCGACACGTGGCGGCTTTGAGTGTGGTCCCCCTCTTTAATTCAATGCCCTCCCATGAATCGCGCCTAGTCATCCGCCGTGGATCTGACGTGGCGCCTAGTCATCTGCCACGTGTCGCGCTCTGGGTTGTCCTCACGTTCACAATCAAAAAGTGGTTCACATTTGAACCCACCCCTATATATGTATATATATATATATAGGAAGGTTCAAACGAGAATGACATCAATTTAAAAGAATACGAGAATGAATCTCAGCCAATCATCTCAGGCCAATCATATATGACAATGACTTTTTGTACAAAATCATATATGATTAACAAAGGAAAAGTTCAGGTACAAAAAACATGTACAAAATCATATATGATTCATATAGTAAAACACATATGATTCATGTTGTTAATCATACATGATTAACAACTGTGCTAGTCACATGCGACTCACGACCAGCATGTTGACCTGCCCGCTTCCCTTTTTTTAGTTCAGTACTTAATCATATATGATTTTGTACACAAAAATCCATTCTCTTATTCTCTTAAAAAGATGTCATTCTCATTTGAACCTCTTTCTATATATATATATATATATATATATAGGGAGGTTCATTTGTAAACCTCAAATATCTTGTAAACTTTGTGAACTCATCGTGGCCCTTGATCAAAAAAATCAAAGGAGGATATGGATTCATAGAAAATATGGAAATGTGAAATATATGGTAAGTCAATGATTATGGAAATATGAAAATGTGAAATATGAAAATATTTTTAAAAATCAATGGTGTGGATTGGTTTACACGGTTTACAAGATATATATGCAAGAATGGTGATTGAGGGGAGTTTATAGGTCGAAGTTAACAAATGATGGTTGAGGTGACTTCTTCATTGTATTGTTACTTGCATTACTGAATATTTATCATTTATTGTAATAGCCAAAGTAGTATTAATGGATGGAGTTGTGTGAATCAAAGGGCAGAGGATGTACACATGCATATGTAACATCCTTATAATCAAAAGTTATATTAAAAGTTAAAATATAATAAGAAAAATGATGTTTTAACGTGTAAAGAAAAATATTATTTGCCGTTTCTCACCGGATAAGGGGTCTCTATTTTCCCACTCAAACAAAGCGCGCATTAATATGAATGGTACAAGAACTATTGTTATCTCTTATCTTATTGTATGGTTTATCTTCTTATGTTGACACTTATGGGACTACATTTCTCTTATCCTTTTGTGTGGTACTTCACATGTTGAGATAAATGGGGGGTCACACATTTTGAGGAGTGAAGTTTACTTTGATCAAGTAAGCAGCTTTTGTTTGAATTTTGAATATCACGTTCACATTACAAGTGTTAGAATCATTGTCTTCTAGCTAGTTGATTTAGGGGTTGTTTGGGATTGCTTATTTAAAATAGCTTATGCTTATCTGCTTATTTGCTTATAGCTGGTTGGAAAAGTTAAAACCATTTAACTTCTTTAAAAACTCCTTATTTGCTGGGTGGTGCCTTGATAAGCATTTTATCCAAACAATCAAAATTGCTTATTTGTTGTTCCATCCCGCAATAAGCAAATAAGCAGTTTTAATAAGCAATCCCAAACACCCCCTTATTAATTCTGAAAAGGTTATTTTCGTGATACCGACACAAATGTCAAGTTGTGGAGCGTCCTCAAGATTTAATCGTTCTTATATAATTTTGGAAAGATAGAAAATGGATTATATTATCAACATGTTGAGAAAAATTAAGTTCCCAATGACTACGATTCTATATTTCTATGAGAATATTGAACATTATCACAAAGTTCCTTCCAAGCATATTACATGGACCATTGGCTTTGTTTTAGTTCACAAGTTCCTTCCAAGTAAATTATATTTCTATGAGAATATTTACCTACCAAATGAGCTACATGCCATTGGCAATCATGGTTTATATTACTTACTAGATACGTACGCACATGATGCGGCGCAAAATATTTTAAACTATAAAGTACTTCAATAGATAATCGTATTCCGTGTTAGTTTTATGAGTTTATATGCAATGCAAGAATTAACTTGAACAATGTCCAAATAAAATTAATTAGTTAAAATAATTTTGTTCAAATATAATAGTTAATTGAGTTAAGTTCCGGTGAGACCAAGCCTTTTTGGTGAGACCGGTGAGACCAACATATTTTACTTGAAACTTCACATCAAAACATTTGTGAAGGTAAAAAAAATTGAACATTCATCGTTAAAACATACTAAAAAACACTATCGAATTTTTTTTTTCAAAAAAACCTTAAAAAACGAAACCTTCACAACAGTTTTTTTTGTGAAGGTTCGCATTATATATATGTAACCTTCACAGAACTTGAGCTGTGAAGGTTTCGTTTTTTAGCTTGTTTTCTGTTAGGGTAAAAATCTACAATCGCACGACGACCGACTATAATCGTAAGACAAATGATAAGACAATGATCCTGTATTAAGATAATGTCCTAAGATAAAACTAATAAGACTCTCGAACAAAGATTATTAAACATCGAACAGATACAACAGATAAATCGAACGATGCCTATTATGTCGTACGACGATACTAACGAATAAACATACGAAGTTTATATCTTTGATGCAGGAAAGCTGATTATCACTTCTAACAATTGTCCACCTTTGAGAAAGTCTGAGATTGAGTACTATGCTATGATCGTTCGAGTTCATCATTACAACGTACATATTCAACTCGTTCGACGGGAATCAATGTTATCAAGAGATCGACCGTTACAAGCTAGATCCACGCGACGGTTACGATTTGGACATTAACACTCAGCAATACCGTTGGACAGTTATAAAACCGAGCATTAATGGTCAACAATACCGTTGGACGGTTACTATCAAGCGACTATATAAGAAGGATGAAGCCATCATTTCAAGACACGAAGTTCATTCGAAGCTTACAAGTTCTATACTAGATATTCTGTGATCATCAGTTGTAATTTATATTCGATTTCATCATTATTCCATTTGTAATCGTACGATCGAAGCTGTATACTTGAAGGACATCACCCCTGATTGGTGATCATAGTGCACTGTCAACTTACTTTTTAGGTCGACCGCAGGTGTTTTCCTCCGTCGTGAGGTTTTTCCTGCGTCATCAAATCCTTAGTCTATTTTATTTTCCCGCACTTCTTATCGATTGCGATTTCTTTCTCTCGACGGTTAAGCCTCACACAAATTTCTTACGACATTTGACTTGTGTAAATTTTTACATAAACAGTTTGGCGCCCACCGTGGGGCTCCGTTTTGAGAAAAATTTCACTCGGTGAAAAGTGCGCCTTAGTACTAACCTTTCTTCGAGTTCTCTTTGAGCTATTTGTGCAGGATAATGGATAACGGATTCATAGCATCTCTACAACAACAATTGCAACAAGCTAACGAAGAAATCCAACGTCTTCGAGCTTCGCAAGTTCCATCGATGCCCATTCCTCCTCCTTATCCACCTCAACACTTGAGGCCGCCACTTCGACCACAGTTCAATGCCTTAGTACCTCTATCAACTGTAAACCAACAGTATAATAACGTACGACCGCCTATGCCTCAAGGTCCACCACCAATACCTCAAGGCCCTCCACCCATGCCTTAAGGTCCACCTCCCATGCCTCAAGGCCCACCCGCATTCACGTTCGGACCCTTTAGCAACATGTCTCAACAAATTCCTATTCCTGGTCACATACCCACAGCTGCTAGTTCCACAGTTCATACGACGATACCACCCATCACCAGAATTTCTTCTGGTTTTATCCCAACAATTCCAATAACCATTGAAGATCCTCTAAACGTACGATTGAAATCTCTAGAGGAGCAGAATCAAAAGTTATTCGCATTACTTACAAAGTTACCCGGAGCAGCAGTGCCCGTCGAGGTCGAACCCAAAACCGGATTCCAATTGACGAAATATCTCTCATCGACGTACCCAAAAAATATACGATTCCAGCCTTCGCAACAAAATATTCTGGAGTCACCGACCCCGTCGAACATGTCGCACAATATAAGCAACTCATGTGGACAGTTCCTATACCGGCGCAATTCCAAGAAGTCTGCATGTGCAAGAGCTTCGGATCAACCTTAACAGGAGCAGCGTTGCAATGGCTTATCAACTTGAAGCCAAAAAGTATTGGATCATTTGCTGAATTGGTTAATCAATTCACTCGACAGTTTGCTAGCAGTCGTAAGATGGAGAAACAAACCAGCGACCTATATTACGTCGTACAGAAGCCAGGAGAAACAATTGGCGACTACTTCAACAGATTCAACGCAGCAATGATCGAACTAAAGAATTGTGATGTGAAGACTGCGATCGAAGCGTACAAACATGGGCTAGAAGATTCCTCTGGATTATATCTAGAATTGACGAAGTACCCGCCGGAAAACTTCGACGACGTACGAGCTAGAACATTAGCTTTCATGAGAATAGAGGACGATGCTCTCTTTCGACGAAAGCATTCCGCTGAAAAGAAACCTCTTGGTGCTCAAAAACATGATTTTAAGCACAAAAGAGTGAACAAGATTGGAAACCCTCGACATGAGTCAAAAGCTCGACCAAGCAAAGGCACCGTTAAAATACGATATACAGAGTTATCTACTTACAATTTTGCAGGTACATCGAAAGACTTGGTGGATTCACTACGAAAGATTGATGCAAACGTACGTTTGCCAAAGAAGTCTGACAAACCAAGCAAAGATAAAGACCAAAATAGATGGTGCGATTTCCATGAAGATCATGGCCATACGACGGATGAATGCATCAGCCTCAAGAAGGAGATTTCATATTTGAAGTCTAAAGGACATCTAAAAGGTGTCATTCCAGAAGAACAATGTAAGTGCAAGAACAATGGATCAAACAAACAAAATCTTCATTCCATGATTTAATCTTTACAATATGAACTTTCTCTCTCTAGATTCTCTCTATAAAGCACACACATGAATATTACAATTAAGCTCCTTCTATCAAGTCTCTGTTGGGAATCGTAGGCTACAAAACATGCACAGCGGAATAAAATTGCCCGATTCCCAATCGAGGATCCAATCCTAAACTCAGACAAATACAATCAAAGGGTGTTTTTCGATGGTTTACCTTTGCGAATAATACTCTGAACTGCGAGCAGGGATACACCGCTACTGACACCTTCACGAGATTAGCTGCTAGACCACCTCCGGGATTGCCTCAAATTTCGATGGAGTGAGAGAGAGTGAGAGGGTTTCAGGTTTTTCTAGGGTTTTTCTTTTTGGCTTAGTTTTGAATGAATGATAATTGACTAGGTTTACCCTATTTATAATTACAAATATGGTAATACCCATTAAAGAAAAAGCCCGATCAATTAAAAAGCCCGTTAAGCTTTTAATTGATTTAAACCTTTTTATTTAATTAATTAACTATTAATTAAATAACTTAACCCTTTTAATTAATCAATTAACTATTAATTAATCTAATAAAATACACCAACTGATATTTTATTTAACTAAATAATAAATAACTATTTATTTCTCACTCAAATAATTAATTTATACTTAATTAATTATTCCATCAAACTGGTAAATCCACTTGATCTCTAATTGGTGTGCAGCGGTGTGACCTACTAGTGTCTTATAACATTGGACACGGTAAACCCTGTTACTATCTTGCACATAATCTTAACAGTCTCCCTAACTAACTCCTTCTAATACTCTATATATACCCTTGACCTCAACATACACATACATTGACTTTACTAATTACATCTTTGACTTTTCTATTAAATGCTTTGACTTTGACTTTGATGCTTGACTTTCTTCTTTGACTTCCATCCTTTGACAATGTTTGACTTGAATATTATTTCCTCATCTTGAGATCTCGGATACAATAATATTTGCTCTAACAATCTCCCCCTTTGTATTCGAGATCACTCTTCAAAATGAGCTTCAGCTTTAACGATCTTCTGTCTTCAAGTCAAACAAACTTTCTCCAATTACAAAAGCCATACAACAAACAATCTCCCCATTTATGCAAGCATCATCTTCAGAGCAAAGTCTTCAAACATGAACTCGTCTTTTAGAAAAGCATAATTCTTCTCTTGAATCAAAAACACTGTAGATCACTTGAATCAATCCACTACACTGTCAAGCTTCTTAACCAACTTTGATATCTTTGACCAATCCAACATTCTCATCAATCTTCACAACTTGATATCAACCTTTAAATCCAAGGCTTTTCAACCTCAGATTCAAAAGATTCAAATTCAGAGTTCTCTTTAGCTCCCCCTTAACCCTTGCTTTCTTCTTTCAAACTCTTCTTCAATTATTCCTCTTCATTCATATTTCCTCTCAATCCACCAGCAGAATGTTCTTCAAATGTTTTCATCTTCAACTATTGACACTATCATCTTTTTCTTCATGAAATATCAACACTTGTATCACGATCAACATTGATACTTGATTTACCCAAACATCTTGAAATCTTCAATCAACCATACTTGATATCTTGAACTCTTCAACATATATCATTTTGAACTCTTACACATAGTTCCCATACCTTCATTGTGTCTTCGCATATGTCTTTGATGAAACTTCTCCCCCTCATGATGATTAGGAGAATCCTGAGCATCATGAACAATCAAAGACATCATCATCAAATATCTCACTCACAGGAACTACTCCCCTCAAAAGTTGGTTTACCATTCAAAGAACCATATGTCCCCCTCAATCAAATATCTCATCCATATCAGAGTGCTCCCCCTCAAATCCAGCTCAAGTTGCTCCCCCTCAAATGATGGGTAATCGGCTAACATAGAAGCACATTTAGCAACTATTGACACAACTCATAGAATTGTGTGGCCTATTTTCAGTGTTGGCAACAGGGTAGCACTGATAGGACTTCCAGTCATCACTGAATCAAAGTTATAAAACTAAGTTCTCAGACTGTTCCGGCAATATCACAAAGATATGCAATTAGAATCACAAAGACTCGTGCAAGTGTCAAAGAAATATCATCATATCAATTAGGCTCAAATATTGATTCAATCTGGGACGCAGATTGATAATCAATAGACTCTAGTGCATAGAATATGAAGTTCGGAGACCGGAGATGATGTCTTCCTTGTTTCAATATCTAAATCTTCCGAGTGAAGATTAGATAGATGATATGCTAATTCTCCGTGAGAATTGAAACAAACATCTTTTAAGAGATATTTGAGTAGCTTGGTGGGGTGACACGAGTTATCGACACTGGGTCCATGTCTTAAACCTTTTTATTTAATTAATTAACTATTAATTAAATAACTTAACCCTTTTAATTAATCAATTAACTATTAATTAATCTAATAAAATATACCAACTGATATTTTATTTAACTAAATAATAAATAACTATTTATTATTTATTTCTCACTCAAATAATTAATTTATACTTAATTAATTATTCCATCAAACTGGTAAATCCACTTGATCTCTAATTGGTGTGCAGCGGTGTGACCTACTAGTGTCTTATAACATTGGACACGGTAAACCCTGTTACTATCTTGCACATAATCTTAACAGACTCCCACTTGTGCCAGACTAGTAACTGTACTGTTACCATTAGCCTAAGGAGGTCCCTAGCCAGACACTTAGGTTAACCAGGTTATAAGATCTCTTACATCCAGAGATACAATTCACGCTTGAATTTGTACACAGGTTTATTCCCTTTGCACACGATATTTCTAAAGTGATTTAAGACATGGAGTGGAGGATTCATTTCTTAAAATCAAGTATTTCTTGACTCTGATTTCGATCGCCTGCAGTAACGGATATTACTAAATAACACCTGTTATTCTATCAGAGCGTGGCCACGCGTTTTCTGCCAATCTTAACCGTCAAGGGGCCCGGAAATATCTCTCTTTTGAAAGAGGTGCAAATCCCTTCTTGACTACTTGCATTTGGATCCACGGCTTCCGTTGCATCTAGTCACGTCCCGTATGGCCGCCCTGTTACGGTGCAGCGTTAGTACGTGCTAAGAGTACAGTAGTCCTCGCGTTCCCAAACCAGGTATCTCAGGTCTAAGGACAACCTATCAAGTCAGTGCTTATGACTGAGGCTCCATGAAGCAGACTTGATAACTGGTCACTTCCAATACCCAAACACTCTGATGAGTATCTATAAATACTTGGCCACATCCCTCGTGCTTTTACTCTTTACTTTGAATAAATCATCAAGTATTTATAATAGCATCATATTCCCTATTGAAATTCCCATTTCAATAAGTGGCTACGGATATTTAGATTTCATACAAAACTTTGTAAAATCATGGATACGTTAAATATGCGAAAAATAGTTAATTTAGAACAATCATGAAATTAAAACCTCCATTTATTTCCAACACACTGTGAAATAAAACTTTACATTATTACATTGTTTCAAAATTAAACTATAGTAATAATTAATAAACTAAGAACTAGCTACTGGCTTCCAGGTACTGCATCCCAATGGAATTCGCATGTGCCTCATGCTTCACCCTTGCTAGTGGCTTTGTCAGCGGATCAGCGACATTTTCTTCTGTTGGAATCTTGCATATTCTTACATCTCCTCTTCCAATAATCTCTCGGATGAGGTGATATTTCCTGAGCACGTGTCTTGACTTGTGATGCTCTCTAGGTTCCTTTGCTTGCGCCACGGCTCCAGAGTTATCACAGAATATATCGATCGGTCTCGAGATACTGGCAACCACTCTGAGATCCGATAGAAAATTCCTTAGCCAGACAGCTTCCTTTGCCGCATCAGATGCTGCAATGTACTCTGCTTCTGTAGTTGAATCTGCAATCGTGTCCTGCTTCGAGCTCTTCCATGAGATCGCACCTCCGTTTAGGGTAAAGACGTACCCTGACTGTGATCTAAAATCATCTCTGTCGGTCTGGAAACTAGCATCAGAATATCCTTTGATACTAATTTCATCCTCAGATCCTCCAAAGACCAAGAACATGTCTTTCGTTCTTCTCAGATACTTGAGAATGTTCTTGACAGCCACCCAGTGAGGTCCTCCTGGATTCTGTTGATATCTGCTCGTAACACTTACTGAGTAAGCAACATCGGGCCTAGTACATAGCATGGCATACATAATCGATCCAATTGCAGAAGCATATGGAACTGATTTCATTTTGTCCTGATCTTGACTAGAAACAGGACATTGTGTTTTACTTAACACTATGCCATGCTGCATCGGGATAAATCCTTTCTTGGATTCATCCATCCTGAATTTCTTCAGAATTTTATCGATATACGTACTCTGACTAAGTCCGATAAGCCGATTAGATCTATTCCTATAGATCTTTATACCGAGTATATAAGCGGCTTCTCCAAGGTCCTTCATCTGGAAACATTTGCTTAACCAACCTTTTACACTCTGTAAAGTTGGTATATCGTTTCCTATGAGCAGAATGTCATCTACATATAAGACCAAGAAGGTTACTATGCTCCCACTGAACTTAGTGTAGACACACGGCTCGAACTCACTTTTGGTAAAACCAAACTCTTTGATTCGCTCATCAAAGTGTAAGTTCCAGCTTCGAGATGCTTGCTTCAATCCATAAATGGATTTTAGCAGCTTACACACCTTATTAGGATTCTTAGGATCTTCAAACCCCTCTGGTTGTTCCATATAGACGTCTTCTGTTAACTTTCCATTCAGAAAGGCTGTCTTGACGTCCATTTGCCAAATCTCGTAGTTAAAATACGCTGAAATGGCCATAAGAATCCTAATTGACTTTAACATGGCCACTGGTGAAAAGGTTTCATCATAGTCGATACCATGAGTTTGCGTGAATCCTTTTACGACCAGTCTGGCCTTGAAGGTGTGTACATTTCCATCCATGTCGGTTTTCTTCTTGAAAACCCATTTGCGTCCAACAGCTCTACAGTGTTGTGGCAAATCAGTCAACTCCCAAACTTGGTTGTCGTACATGGATTGCATCTCAGCCTTCATGGCTTCTTGCCATTGTTCAGACTCATTGACTGACACAGCTTCTCCATAGGATGTTGGTTCATTCAAGTCTCCGCTGTCCTGAGAGACTAGAAACCCAAGATACCTATCTGGTTCTTGTCTTATCCTACTGGATCTGCGAAGACCCTGTGTTTCCACTTCCTCAATCGGCTCTGATTGAGGTTCAACATTGCTATGTTGAATTTCTGGCTCAATAGTTGGTGCAGTGTTTTCTTCGTCTACTACCTGTAGATCTACATCCTTTCTGGTGTTTTCTAGACTGAGAAACTTTTCTTCCAGAAATTTTCCATTTCGAGCAACAAAAACTTTGTTCTCTTCAGGGTTGTAGAAGTAATATCCCACGGTGGTCTTGGGATATCCAACGAAGAAACACTTGTCGGATTTGGGCTTGAGTTTTTCTGAGGTAGGTCGTTTGACGTAAACCTCACAACCCCAAATTTTTAGAAAAGATATGTTGGGTTTCTTACCCTTCCATAGTTCATATGGAGTCTTTTCTACCGACTTTGTTGGCGCTCTGTTCAGTATGTGTGCTGCTGTTTCGAGCGCATGTCCCCAGAATGATATTGGCAGCGAAGAATGACACATCATCGTTCGTACCATGTCAAGCAAAGTACGATTTCTTCTTTCTGATACACCGTTCATCTGAGGTGTATACGGAGGTGTAAGTTGGGATACAAACCCACACTCCATTAGATGATTGTCAAACTCGTCACTAAGATATTCGCCACCTCAATCCGACCGTAAGAACTTGATCCTCTTGTCAAGTAGATTCTGTACTTCATTCTGATATTCCTTGAATTTCTCAAAGGTTTCAGATTTATGTCTCATCAAGTAGACATAACCATACCTACTGAAGTCGTCAGTAAAGGTAATGAAGTACCGGTATCCTCCTCTTGCCACATGACTGAAAGGTCCACATACATCTGTGTGGATTATTTCAAGCAAGTCAGTAGCCCTTTCATTTTCATTGTTGAAAGGTTGCTTTGTCATTTTGCCAGATAAACAAGATTCGCAATTATCAAAAGGTTTATAATCGAAATTGCCAAGAAAACCTCCTTTTAGGAGTAGTTCAACGCGTTTCTTGTTTATGTGGCCTAAACGACAATGCCAGAGGTAAGTCTGATCCTCAATATCCTTGGATCGTTTACTTATATGATAGATTTCACTACTGTTATCTTGTAGATTCACTGTATATAGACCATTCACGGGTGTAGCCTTAAAATAGAAAATATTATCTTTAAAAACAGAAATCATTTTATAATCGTATTTATAATAAAAACCTTGGTCTACTAACAAATCAAAAGACAAAACGTTCTTAATCATATTTGGAATATAATAACAATTATCCAGTTCCAAAACTAGACCCGAGGGTAAACTAAGACTATAAGATCCTACAGCTTCAGCTATCAGCGGTGTGCCTTCGCCAACTCGTAGGTTCGAACGGTCCTTCCTCAGAGTCTTTCTTCTAGTGAATCCCTGTAAATGATTACAAATGTGGTTACCACTGCCTGTATCAATTACCCATGATTCATAAGAAGTGATTAAGCAATCTATCATAAAGATACCTGGAGCATCGGGTAAACCGATCTCTATCTAGTCGATATCCATCGAGTGCTCGCAAATATCCTCGCTGCCGCACTCTGGGCAACTCAGATCTCCCAGCTCATCAATTATATCAGTGTCCATGAGATTTGCAGGTTCGGGTACTGGCTCTAGACTGGCCAGAATATCTTCATGAACTTTATCCACGTCATTCTTCGGTTCCTTCATGTAGGCACTAGCTGTGTTCTGAACTTCCTTTGTGAGGGAAAACCACATGAGATACACTAACTCTTCCTGAGTCATCTTGTACCCTAGACGTGATAAACATTTAAAAAGCCTTCTTATTTCAATAAGATGGTTTTTAACTGACTGACCCTTTTGCAGCTTCAGGGAGAGAATCTCTTGCATGATCAAAAGCTTACCCGTATGTTTGTAGAAACCTAACTGGTTCTCCACATTTTTCACAACCTCGTGGCAGAATTTGACTCTTAAATCTCCCGTGAACTCGGGTGACATAGAGAAAATTAGAATGGACATTACATCCGATTCATCTGCCATGAATCTAAAATACTCAGCAAATTCCTCTTCAGGGGCATTGCTTTTAGGTCGTGACATGGGCTTATTGATCACATAAAGCTTACCCTGGGCACTCAAAACATTCTGTAAGTGTAACTTCCAAACTGGAAAGTTCTGGCCCGTAAGCTTCCACTTGCCCATAATAAGGCGAAGTGATTCCTCAGGTGAATAAAATGGAATGCTAATTGGAGACATCTACAGAAGAATATAAATTCCAATTTAGTTTATAATTATAAAATTCTAATAAATTATTACCCTTAAAATAAATTTATTAGACTAGAATCCATATTTCACATGTGTCGGGAAGCATGTGATCATGTCAAACCGACTCATGCGATTTATGGTAGGTAAAACTGTACCAATCGTATTCTAACTCGAAAATACGACTTCTAGATCGTCGGGACATCGGATATATATAGTCCGTGCATATTTAGTCCCTCTAGTGCATTTTGGCCTGGTACCACCCAGTGAATAAATAATTACCAAAATAGATTGCACCACCCGGGACCTGGACAAACTCTGGCCGGTACCACCCGGAGATAATTCGCAGAGTTTTATCACCCTCCAGTTTCGGTTTGAACACGGGCGTTCATAGTGTGTGCACTTACAACGCCCTATGTACCTTACACCGGAGGTGCCCCTAAAGTGGGTTGCACTTACTAATCTATGATTTGTACAAGGGTCAAAATTGCCAGTTTCCTTTTCAAAACTTTGAAAAACTGGATCCAAAAACTAACTGTATTTGTATCCCTTTTATCTTTTAAAACAATCATTCAAAAGGCAATTTATATTTAACAACAATTACGTAAATTAAACAACCACGCAATTTAAATATAAAAAGCACAGTCATAGCCTAAACCCTTAAACTAATGTTGTTTTGTGAGCCAACACAAAACAACGGTCTCAACCCTAAGTAACAAAAGTCTTTGTCTTCTGGCACTCCCACTGGCTCCGAGATCCATGGTCGTCATCTTGTCTCCGTCTTGATAATTAAAACTAACTATTACAAATGGGTTTTTAATGGCACGCAGGCCTCCCAACTACTCTAATTAACATAATTAAAATTACAAGAAGGGTTGTAAATGACACGCAGGCCTCCCTTATAAAACAGACAAAATTAAAACACAACCACGGGTCAAAAAGGGTTCAACTATGACTCGATATAATTAAACAAATTAAAACACAACTGGATTTTAATTGGATAATTATAAAACCAAAAATTAATTTAAAACAAATTAATTAAATTTAATCCTGAATCGTTTTAAACCTTATCTGATATAAACGATCCTTTATCTCAAAAGTCTATCCGGAAACGAATCCCAATCGAGATCCGTTAACGATAAGCGATCGAGACGTACAACGATTTCGATTACCACCGATCCGCCAAAACGTGGCCGTCGATCGGTGGTTTCTCTATCGCCGGCGACGACAATGACACGATCGCCACCGCCGCCGCCCGTACCACCATCGAACATCGGCGGCAGCAGCGGTTGGAAAGCCACCACCACCGCCGCAACCAGCGCTATCACCACCATCCACCGGCGACAGCACCGGATCGCACCACCACCGTCGCCGTGGTCGCGCGACGAGCAAGATGTGAAATCACCGCCACCACCAAAATCGGTGGTGTGGCGGATTGGGATGCGACGAAAAAAAACAATCGCCACCATCTCGGTTCACCGGTCGACAGCAGTAGCTCCGGGCTACCACCGCCGCCGTGACCGCGCGGCGGACGGAAAAAGCAATTGCCGCCACCACCGTGACTGGTGGTGCGGCGGATTAAGGGTTCGACGGCAGCAGCGATCACCACTGCCACCGCCGCGGTGGTCGATCACCATCAATCGCCGACTGTCGTCGGTTTTGTTCTTCGATTGACACCACCGCCACCACAATCGTGGTGTGGTGGTGGTTCTCGTCGATTGATGCCGCTGCCCGACGCCACAGCCACCAAGCGGGTGGTGTGGCCGGTGGTTTGCGATGCAAAGACGGCTCACGGTGGTTTGGTTTTCCGGCGATCGTCCTGGAGGTCCGGCCGGCTAACTGCCGCCGTTCCACCGCCGATCGTCGTTACGTTAGGTTTACTAAAAATCAGATTTTTAACACGAAAAAGTAACGATTTTTACAAAACCTAATTAACTAACAAACAACTTAAACCTGATCTGTTAGGTTTAGGAAGTGGCTCTGATACCACTGTTGGGAATCGTAGGCTACAAAACATGCACAGCGGAATAAAATTGCCCGATTCCCAATCGAGGATCCAATCCTAAACTCAGACAGATACAATCAAAGGGTGTTTTTCGATGGTTTACCTTTACGAATAATACTCTGAACTGCGAGCAGGGGATACACCGCTACTGACACCTTCACGAGATTAGCTGCTAGACCACCTCCGGGATTGCCTCAAATTTCGATGGAGTGAGAGAGAGTGAGAGGGTTTCAGGTTTTTCTAGGGTTTTTCTTTTTGGCTTAGTTTTGAATGAATGATAATTGACTAGGTTTACCCTATTTATAATTACAAATATGGTAATACCCATTAAAGAAAAAGCCCAATCAATTAAAAAGCCCGTTAAGCTTTTAATTGATTTAAACCTTTTTATTTAATTAATTAACTATTAATTAAATAACTTAACCCTTTTAATTAATCAATTAACTATTAATTAATCTAATAAAATACACCAACTGATATTTTATTTAACTAAATAATAAATAACTATTTATTTCTCACTCAAATAATTAATTTATACTTAATTAATTATTCCATCAAACTGGTAAATCCACTTGATCTCTAATTGGTGTGCAGCGGTGTGACCTACTAGTGTCTTATAACATTGGACACGGTAAACCCTGTTACTATCTTGCACATAATCTTAACAGTCTCCCTAACTAACTCCTTCTAATACTCTATATATACCCTTGACCTCAACATACACATACATTGACTTTACTAATTACATCTTTGACTTTTCTATTAAATGCTTTGACTTTGACTTTGATGCTTGACTTTCTTCTTTGACTTCCATCCTTTGACAATGTTTGACTTGAATATTATTTCCTCATCTTGAGATCTCGGATACAATAATATTTGCTCTAACAATCTCCCCCTTTGTATTCGAGATCACTCTTCAAAATGAGCTTCAGCTTTAACGATCTTCTGTCTTCAAGTCAAACAAACTTTCTCCAATTACAAAAGCCATACAACAAACAATCTCCCCATTTATGCAAGCATCATCTTCAGAGCAAAGTCTTCAAACATGAACTCGTCTTTTAGAAAAGCATAATTCTTCTCTTGAATCAAAAACACTGTAGATCACTTGAATCAATCCACTACACTGTCAAGCTTCTTAACCAACTTTGATATCTTTGACCAATCCAACATTCTCATCAATCTTCACAACTTGATATCAACCTTTAAATCCAAGGCTTTTCAACCTCAGATTCAAAAGATTCAAATTCAGAGTTCTCTTTAGCTCCCCCTTAACCCTTGCTTTCTTCTTTCAAACTCTTCTTCAATTATTCCTCTTCATTCATATTTCCTCTCAATCCACCAGCAGAATGTTCTTCAAATGTTTTCATCTTCAACTATTGACACTATCATCTTTTTCTTCATGAAATATCAACACTTGTATCACGATCAACATTGATACTTGATTTACCCAAACATCTTGAAATCTTCAATCAACCATACTTGATATCTTGAACTCTTCAACATATATCATTTTGAACTCTTACACATAGTTCCCATACCTTCATTGTGTCTTCGCATATGTCTTTGATGAAACTTCTCCCCCTCATGATGATTAGGAGAATCCTGAGCATCATGAACAATCAAAGACATCATCATCAAATATCTCATTCACAGGAACTACTCCCCTCAAAAGTTGGTTTACCATTCAAAGAACCATATGTCCCCCTCAATCAAATATCTCATCCATATCAGAGTGCTCCCCCTCAAATCCAGCTCAAGTTGCTCCCCCTCAAATGATGGGTAATCGGCTAACATAGAAGCACATTTAGCAACTATTGACACAACTCATAGAATTGTGTGGCCTATTTTCAGTGTTGGCAACAGGGTAGCACTGATAGGACTTCCAGTCATCACTGAATCAAAGTTATAAAACTAAGTTCTCAGACTGTTCCGGCAATATCACAAAGATATGCAATTAGAATCACAAAGACTCGTGCAAGTGTCAAAGAAATATCATCATATCAATTAGGCTCAAATATTGATTCAATCTGGGACGCAGATTGATAATCAATAGACTCTAGTGCATAGAATATGAAGTTCGGAGACCGGAGATGATGTCTTCCTTGTTTCAATATCTAAATCTTCCGAGTGAAGATTAGATAGATGATATGCTAATTCTCCGTGAGAATTGAAACAAACATCTTTTAAGAGATATTTGAGTAGCTTGGTGGGGTGACACGAGTTATCGACACTGGGTCCATGTCTTAAACCTTTTTATTTAATTAATTAACTATTAATTAAATAACTTAACCCTTTTAATTAATCAATTAACTATTAATTAATCTAATAAAATATACCAACTGATATTTTATTTAACTAAATAATAAATAACTATTTATTATTTATTTCTCACTCAAATAATTAATTTATACTTAATTAGTTATTCCATCAAACTGGTAAATCCACTTGATCTCTAATTGGTGTGCAGCGGTGTGACCTACTAGTGTCTTATAACATTGGACACGGTAAACCCTGTTACTATCTTGCACATAATCTTAACAGACTCCCACTTGTGCCAGACTAGTAACTGTACTGTTACCATTAGCCTAAGGAGGTCCCTAGCCAGACACTTAGGTTAACCAGGTTATAAGATCTCTTACATCCAGAGATACAATTCACGCTTGAATTTGTACACAGGTTTATTCCCTTTGCACACGATATTTCTAAAGTGATTTAAGACATGGAGTGGAGGATTCATTTCTTAAAATCAAGTATTTCTTGACTCTGATTTCGATCGCCTGCAGTAACGGATATTACTAAATAACACCTGTTATTCTATCCGAGCGTGGCCACGCGTTTTCTGCCAATCTTAACCGTCAAGGGGCCCGGAAATATCTCTCTTTTGAAAGAGGTGCAAATCCCTTCTTGACTACTTGCATTTGGATCCACGGCTTCCGCTTCATCTAGTCACGTCCCGTATGGCCGCCCTGTTACGGTGCAGCGTTAGTACGTGCTAAGAGTACAGTAGTCCTCGCGTTCCCAAACCAGGTATCTCAGGTCTAAGGACAACCTATCAAGTCAGTGCTTATGACTGAGGCTCCATGAAGCAGACTTGATAACTGGTCACTTCCAATACCCAAACACTCTGATGAGTATCTATAAATACTTGGCCACATCCCTCGTGCTTTTACTCTTTACTTTGAATAAATCATCAAGTATTTATAATAGCGTCATATTCCCTATTGAAATTCCCATTTCAATAAGTGGCTACGGATATTTAGATTTCATACAAAACTTTGTAAAATCATGGATACGTTAAATATGCGAAAAATAGTTAATTTAGAACAATCATGAAATTAAAACCTCCATTTATTTCCAACACACTGTGAAATAAAACTTTACATTATTACATTGTTTCAAAATTAAACTATAGTAATAATTAATAAACTAAGAACTAGCTACTGGCTTCCAGGTACTGCATCCCAATGGAATTCGCATGTGCCTCATGCTTCACCCTTGCTAGTGGCTTTGTCAGCGGATCTGCGACATTTTCTTCTGTTGGAATCTTGCATATTCTTACATCTCCTCTTCCAATAATCTCTCGGATGAGGTGATATTTCCTGAGCACGTGTCTTGACTTGTGATGCTCTCTAGGTTCCTTTGCTTGCGCCACAGCTCCAGAGTTATCACAGAATATATCCATCGGTCTCGAGATACTGGCAACCACTCTGAGATCCGATAGAAAATTCCTTAGCCAGACAGCTTCCTTTGCCGCATCAGATGCTGCAATGTACTCTGCTTCTGTAGTTGAATCTGCAATCGTGTCCTGCTTCGAGCTCTTCCATGAGATCGCACCTCCGTTTAGGGTAAAGACGTACCCTGACTGTGATCTAAAATCATCTCTGTCGGTCTGGAAACTAGCATCAGAATATCCTTTGATACTAATTTCATCCTCAGATCCTCCAAAGACCAAGAACATGTCTTTCGTTCTTCTCAGATACTTGAGAATGTTCTTGACAGCCACCCAGTGAGGTCCTCCTGGATTCTGTTGATATCTGCTCGTAACACTTACTGAGTAAGCAACATCGGGCCTAGTACATAGCATGGCATACATAATCGATCCAATTGCAGAAGCATATGGAACTGATTTCATTTTGTCCTGATCTTGACTAGAAACAGGACATTGTGTTTTACTTAACACTATGCCATGCTGCATCGGGATAAATCCTTTCTTGGATTCATCCATCCTGAATTTCTTCAGAATTTTATCGATATACGTACTCTGACTAAGTCCGATAAGCCGATTAGATCTATTCCTATAGATCTTTATACCGAGTATATAAGCGGCTTCTCCAAGGTCCTTCATCTGGAAACATTTGCTTAACCAACCTTTTACACTCTGTAAAGTTGGTATATCGTTTCCTATGAGCAGAATGTCATCTACATATAAGACCAAGAAGGTTACTATGCTCCCACTGAACTTAGTGTAGACACACGGCTCGAACTCACTTTTGGTAAAACCAAACTCTTTGATTCGCTCATCAAAGTGTAAGTTCCAGCTTCGAGATGCTTGCTTCAATCCATAAATGGATTTTAGCAGCTTACACACCTTATTAGGATTCTTAGGATCTTCAAACCCCTCTGGTTGTTCCATATAGACGTCTTCTGTTAACTTTCCATTCAGAAAGGCTGTCTTGACGTCCATTTGCCAAATCTCGTAGTTAAAATACGCTGAAATGGCCATAAGAATCCTAATTGACTTTAACATGGCCACTGGTGAAAAGGTTTCATCATAGTCGATACCATGAGTTTGCGTGAATCCTTTTACGACCAGTCTGGCCTTGAAGGTGTGTACATTTCCATCCATGTCGGTTTTCTTCTTGAAAACCCATTTGCGTCCAACAGCTCTACAGTGTTGTGGCAAATCAGTCAACTCCCAAACTTGGTTGTCGTACATGGATTGCATCTCAGCCTTCATGGCTTCTTGCCATTGTTCAGACTCATTGACTGACACAGCTTCTCCATAGGATGTTGGTTCATTCAAGTCTCCGCTGTCCTGAGAGACTAGAAACCCAAGATACCTATCTGGTTCTTGTCTTATCCTACTGGATCTGCGAAGACCCTGTGTTTCCACTTCCTCAATCGGCTCTGATTGAGGTTCAACATTGCTATGTTGAATTTCTGGCTCAATAGTTGGTGCAGTGTTTTCTTCGTCTACTACCTGTAGATCTACATCCTTTCTGGTGTTTTCTAGACTGAGAAACTTTTCTTCCAGAAATTTTCCATTTCGAGCAACAAAAACTTTGTTCTCTTCAGGGTTGTAGAAGTAATATCCCACGGTGGTCTTGGGATATCCAACAAAGAAACACTTGTCGGATTTGGGCTTGAGTTTTTCTGAGGTAGGTCGTTTGACGTAAACCTCACAACCCCAAATTTTTAGAAAAGATATGTTGGGTTTCTTACCCTTCCATAGTTCATATGGAGTCTTTTCTACCGACTTTGTTGGCGCTCTGTTCAGTATGTGTGTTGCTGTTTCGAGCGCATGTCCCCAGAATGATATTGGCAGCGAAGAATGACACATCATCGTTCGTACCATGTCAAGCAAAGTACGATTTCTTCTTTCTGATACACCGTTCATCTGAGGTGTATACGGAGGTGTAAGTTGGGATACAATCCCACACTCCATTAGATGATTGTCAAACTCGTCACTAAGATATTCGCCACCTCGATCCGACCGTAAGAACTTGATCCTCTTGTCAAGTAGATTCTGTACTTCATTCTGATATTCCTTGAATTTCTCAAAGGTTTCAGATTTATGTCTCATCAAGTAGACATAACCATACCTACTGAAGTCGTCAGTAAAGGTAATGAAGTACCGGTATCCTCCTCTTGCCACATGGCTGAAAGGTCCACATACATCTGTGTGGATTATTTCAAGCAAGTCAGTAGCCCTTTCATTTTCATTGTTGAAAGGTTGCTTTGTCATTTTGCCAGATAAACAAGATTCGCAATTTTCATTGTTGAAAGGTTGCTTTGTCATACCAGAACGTGATATGAAAGTGATCCAAATGCAATTCGAGATGTATGTGGGGAACATACCGAGGAGTAACATGGGGAACGTATGTTGATGAGATCATATGTTGAAAAGAAACATTCAATAGCTCAAACAACTAATAATGAGATATCAAAACTGTTGATGTGAATTCCAATGAACAAAATTCAAGCGCAACTTAGAATGACTCAGTAAGCACAGTGTATTCAAGAAATGAATCAATGATTAGAATGTTTAATTATGAAGAACAATTCACAATTAATAATCTGAATAAGAATTGAATCATTGAAATGAACTAACATGCATTGAAATCAAATTGGAATTCAAGCGTGTGTATTTCCACCGAATAATTTCAACGAATATATGAGATGTGGAAATAACAATGTGAAGAAAAATATAACACGTGGTAATTCGTGAAACGATTTAGAATCGGAAAGGAACGAACACAAGTAAGTTCCTGATGATGAAGACCACGGTTAAACACAATTAAGCGCAAGTTATGAACTACGGTTTAGAAGGATACTTACAATAACGCTCATATAACACATTGATGATCGGGTCTTGAACTGATTTATTCTAGAGCCGTTAATCATTGAAGATCGGGTCCTAAACTGAATTATTCAGGAGCCATTAGCCTGCAAAATCAAGACAATAAAGATTTTGGTATCCACTTGAATGTGGATCCTCGGATGTGAGATGCATTTGATTTATAAGAATAAATCTTGTAAATCCCAAATCTCTCATCGATATAATTGTCACATACAAAATCATTTCTTGGAGAGTAAGAACCATATGATGTTCTGTTGGATAGACTAAGAAGTTTATTTCTAGAATAAACTAACTGAGACTTACCAAAAGATGTATCATGAAAAAATTTGTTCTTTTGAATTGTCGATTCCGAAGCAAAAGATTTTGTATGATTTACCTTTGCATTAGATCCCTTGACTTGCCAAACAAACTTACTATTTGAAAAACGATGATTACCTGAATAATCAACATGACGATCATAGAAGAGATTTGAAGTACGAATCTGACCACTTGAGTTGATGTTACTGCGAGTAGTAACATATGTATGAATGGAACCATGAGGTTTAGAGATTATCTCTTCAAGTGCCTTCACTTTAGAAGAAAGTTTGTTCCTCTTTTCAAGAAGATCATTAAACTTCTTCTGTTGATCAGATCGCAGCCGTTGCTCATTCATGAGATTAGTTGATAATCCGGATAACTTTCTTGTAAGTTTGTTTATTTCAGCCTTAAATGCTTCCTTTTGGTTCTCAAAATCTTTTTCCACAAGAGTTGGCTTTTTAGGTTCAGTGATTATCTGTTCTAAAACAGTCTTTTCATGTCGAAGAACCTTCTCTTTTTGTTTAAATTGATGTCTTACATCAGATAACTGATTCTGTAAGGCAACAATCTGCTTTTGAAGCTCAATACTTTTCTTGTCATCAACTTTCCTCTCTGAGTGAACAACTTGGATCTCTTCTTCAAATTCATGCATCATATTCTGATATTTCCCGGCACGAAGACTCGGTTTCTTCAAAGAGTTCTTCAGCTGCCTCTCAAACTGCTTCCTCTCTAGGACAATCTTCATTTCTAACTCATATATTTTCTTTGAAAGCGTTTCACTTTTCAAATCAAATACCTTTCTTTCGTCTGTTAAAGTATGTTGAAGATCAGAAACATTCTTTGTAAGCTCCTCATACGTTGAATCAACATTCGTGTTCGCCTTTTCACTATGGTCATCTAACAGTTTCTGAAGTTCAGATGCTGTCTTCTTAAGCTCAAAAATCTCCCGAACATATTCTTCTCTTTCCTTTGTAAACCTACATCTCTCAAGAATCATGTCATGCTCACTTTCATTCACAGCTTTTTGTAGAGACTGGATTTGCTCAAGAAGCATCTCTCTTTCAGCATTGTGCTCAGTCTTTTCTTTGAATTTGAGAGATTCATACTCAGATTGAGTAGTCTTGAGAAGATTTTCAAGATCCACAATCTTCTCTTCTAAAACCAATGTAGGAACATAAGGTTTAGCTTCGATATCTGATTCTTGAGATGAAGTAATATCAGGATAAACCAGAAAATCAGAAGAACTAGACGAGTCCTTTGATTTGATTCTCAGAGTATCAGAATTATAGACAAACTTGACCCTATGATATTTATCAACTTGAAACAGTGGATCATGTTTCTTCATTTCCTGCATCTCTGAAAATTCTTCCTCCATCTCAAAACCTTTTAAGATAGGAAATCTGGCAGACATTCGAAAATAACCTGCATCATAGAAAATAGGTTTTTCTTCTATGGCTTGTTTCAATAAATTGGGATTCTCATATCCTAAACCCCATTTAACATCATAAAAATCTCTGAGTGCATTGGGTTTGTTTAGAAAAATTGTCCGTTCAGATACACCAATTTTGTGAAGCTTCTCATCTAAAAATTGAATTATCTTGCTTGATTCCTTAATCTGCTTTTTATATTGAAGCTTTGTCTCCGCAATCTGTTTTTCAAAATCAAGCTCTTTCTCTTTGATCTGATTTTTCATTTGAAGCTCTTTCTCTTTAATCTGATTTTTCATTTGAAGCTCTTGTTCTTTGATATGATTTTTCATATGAAGCTCTTTTTCTTTAAATTGAGCAACTGCTCTTGCAAGCTGCGTTGTAAGATCAGCCTTCTCACGTTCAAGTCTCTTTGTTTTATCCCAATCTCTTTCATACCGTATTTCATCATCAGAATCCATTGTTATCTGCACAAAAAATAATAAGGATCGTCAACAGAAACTTCGATTAGAAGTATGAATTGTGCACACACAATTTATATCGAACAAATAAAAAATTTCGAAGAAAAATGAGTAAAAATAAACTTGAAGTACTAAAAATGACAAAACAAGAAACTTAAACGACACAACAACTTGAAATCACAAGTACAAGGACTAAAAGTGTAAAAGAGTGGAAAGTTTCAAGTTCAAGGACTAAAAATGATAAACTTTGAAAATTTGAAAGTCCAAGGGTTGAAAATGAAACTTTTGAAAACTTTAAGTCCAGGTACTAAAAGTGACAAAAATTGAAAGTTATCAAACTAACGGACTTAACAGAAAATGGACTAAAAAAGTAATAAAACTAACAAAAAATGATAACGGAACCTACAAAAGCTTAACAAAACACTACCGAACGACATCGAAAAATTACGCAACGAAAACTAAAAAATAACCCCAAAAAAAAATTGTCAAAGAAATCTAAAAAAAAATATGGACTAAGAAATCTTGTAAAAAATGGTCAAAGAAATCTTGTAAATTGGCCAAGTCAAAGCTGATGTGGAGGAGGTTGACCAGTCAAAGGCTCAAAGCTGATGTGGAGGATGTTGACCAGTCAACGCGTGCCAAGCCAGCAAAGTATGCCATGTGGACCAACCAAATGTTGACACATCAGCGCTGAAGGACACGTCAGAAAATCGATCAGAGGTGCCTTGAGGGCTCTGACCGAGCTCTGCTCGAGCTTCTGACCAAGAAAAATGCTCTGACCGAGCTCTGACCCACTATTTTCGAGTTCTGACCAACAATTCGAGCTCTGACTGAGCTTCTGATTCACAATTCGAGTGCTGACTGAGCTGATTAATGCTTACCAGACTCGAAAAATGAGAAATTATGCTCGAAAAATGCAAAAATGGCTCGAAAACTTCAAATAAAGGCTCGAAAAAGTAATATGAGACTCGAAAAATGCATATATACCACTCGAAATATCATATTTTGGACCCACAAACACCTTTTTGCAAAGAAATCTTAACAAGAATGGATCAAAAACTCAAACTTTCATCTTCTTTCTCAAGAAACCTTCAAGAACATGAAGAACACCTTCAACCCAAAAATTTCAAAAACACGAATTTAACCTCTAAAACCAAAAACAAATGGTAGATTTATGTCCAAAAAACACTTTTTAGAAACAAATCCACTCAAAAACAAATAAAAAACACAACAAAAACACCAAATCACTCAAGAACACTCAAGAACACACACTCAAAAATTCAAGAACGATTTTCATAAATCTTCACCAAATTTGATCAAATTCAAATATGTTGCTTACTTCATGATTACAAACAACTTTTGTGAAGCAACACTTATTAAAAATAGATCAAACTCATCCAATTTTCAAAATTTTCTCAAAAAAACTCCATGGATGAACTTTGAAGCTTTTCAAAAATCAAAACTCAAATTTGAGTACAATTTTGATCTAGAGTGATTGGAGAGGATTAGAAAACACACCAGAAACACAAAAACACAAACAAATCTACAAGATCTACAACAAAAATCTACAAATCTACAAAAATCCTATAAAACCCATTTCTTCAAAAATTCTTCAAATCTTCATCCAATTTCTTCAAATCTTCATCCAATTGTGCACAAATCTTCTGCCATAGCTCTGATACCAAATTGTAAGTGCAAGAACAATGGATCAAACAAACAAAATCTTCATTCCATGATTTAATCTTTACAATATGAACTTTCTCTCTCTAGATTCTCTCTCTAAAGCACACACATGAATATTACAATTAAGCTCCTTCTATCAAGTCTCCCTAACTAACTCCTGTTAGGATTATGTGCGAGACAGTAACAGGGTTACCGTATCCAATGTTATAAGACACTAGTAGGTCACACCGCTGCACACTAAACAAGAGGATGTTTGGATTACTTGGTTGAGAGAAATAATTAATCGTTTATTAATTATAAAAGAAGAGAGAAAGAAATAAATAATTAGCTGAATTATTTATTTAAATTAATTAATCAGTTGAATTAATTAATAAAGAGATAAATATGGAATATATATTTAATTATCAGATTGATAATTATAAGGGTATTTCATATGGTATCAAACACTGCCTTATTAGTTAATATAAATAAAGGCATAAGGTTTGATTGAATGATAACTGATTTTGATAATTCACAAAAATCACTCTCTCTCTCTTTCTCTCTCTACCGCCGGCGACCATAAGCAAGAAGGCGAGAACCGAAATTTTCTCGTTTTGAATAGTAATCCTTGGTGGTCTAGCAACTGTTCCTCGAGACGTGTCAGTAGCGGTGTACCCCCTACAAGCCTTCTGGAATTTTATTCTCAAGAGGTAAATCGTAAAACCTCACTAAATTGTATCTGTTTATGGTTAGGATTGGATCCTCGATTGGGAATCGTTTTTAGTTTCCGCTGTGCATGTTTTTGTCTGCCATTCCCAACAGTGGTATCAGAGCCACTTCCTAAATCTAACAGATCAGGTTTAATCGCTTGTTAGTTTGATTAGGTTTTATAAAAATCGTTGCTTTAATTTGTATTTGTAAAAATTTCGATTTTTTTTTTCGTAAACCTAACGCAACAACGATCGGCGGTGGAACGACGGCAGTTAGCCGGTCGGACCTCCAGGCCGATCGTCGGAAAATCGCCCCACCTCAAACGATCGCCGCCGCACCACAGTTGGTGGTTGCGGTGGCAGTTGTTTCACATTCGCCGGCCACACCATCGATTGGTGATGGTGGCGTTAGGCTGTTTTGATGGTCGCCGACCACACCACCCGACGGTGGTGATGGCGATCGGCTATTCCAAAATCATCAGGCCACACCACCCGTCTGGTGGTGGTGGCGTTCGATGGTGTCTTCAATCGCAAGCCACACCACCCGACGGTGGTGATGGCAATCGCGGTGGTTGCTTAGCGAAAACCGAACGGCGGCAGCGATGGCGGTATCTTACTGCTGTCGTAGTCGCAATCAAGACCAACAGCCACGGCGGCGGTCGACGGCTGCCAGACGGTGGCATCGGCTGTTGCTGGTTGCTCTTGATCGGGCGACAATCGTTGGACAAATCGAAAGCCACACCACCGATTGTGGTGGTGGCGATCGATTGTTTGCTGCCGTAGATCGATCACGGTGGCGACGGTGGCGATTAGCCGCTGTTGTCGCTGGTGATCGAGCGGCGGTGGTGGCGAGGCGGTGGTCGGTTGCTGCGATCAGGTGGCGCCGGCCGCGGCCGGTTCTAGTATGAGGTGGCGGTGGTGGCGTTCGCATCATCACTGTCACCAGCGGTCTTTGATCACCAATCGACGGCCACGTTTTGGCGGATCGGTGATCAATGACGTAAATTATTTTTCGATAACGGGTCCCGTGTGTGATTCGTTTTTGGATATGTATGGAATCAAGAATTGTTTTTACCAGATAGGTTTAAAACAGTTCAGGATTGTTTTTAATTTAATGTTTCTTAAATTAATTAATTGGTTATATAATTATCTGATTAAGTTTATTTATTTAAGTCATAGCTGAACCCTTGGAACCCGTGGTTGTGCGTTTTATTCGTTTTATAAGGGAGGCCTGCGTGCCACTTACAACCCTTTTTTTTTTTTTTTTTTTTGTAATTTTAAACTTTATTAGATTAGTTGGGAGGCCTGCGTGCCTTTTATAACCCATCTGTAATAGCTAGTTTCCTTACATCGAGACGGAGACGAGAGGGTGGCCATGGATCTCGGAGCCAGTGGGAGTGACGGGAGTTGAAGACTTTTTGTCACTTAGGGTTTTGGACCGTTGTTTTGTGTTGGCTCACAAAACAACATTAGTTTAAGGGTTTAAGCTATGACTATGCTGTTTATATTTAAATTGCGTGGTTGTTTAATTTACGTAATTATTAAATATAAAATTGCCCTTTTTTTGAACGGATTGTTTAGAAATTGTAAGGATACAAATACAGTTAGTGTTTGGATCCAGTTTTTTCAAAGTTTTTGAAAAAAAGAAACTGGCAATTTAGACCCTTGTTAAAAATCGTAGATTAGTAAGTGCAACCCACTTTAGGGGCACTTCCGGTGTAAGGTACATAGGGCGTTGTAAGTGCACACACTATGAACGCCCGTGTTCAAACCGAAACTGGAAGGAGATAAAACTCTGCGAATTATCTCCGGGTGGTACCGGCCAGAGTTTGTCCAGGTCCCGGGTGGTGCAATCTATTTTGGTAATTATTTATTCACTGGGTGGTACCAGGCCAAAATGCACTAGAGGGACTAAATATGCACGGATTATTGATATCCGATGTCCCGACGATCTAGAAGTCGTTTTTCCAGATAGGGAATACGATTGGTATAGTGTTACCTACCATAGATCGCATGAGTCGGTATGACATGATCACATGCTTCCCGACACATGTGAAATATGGATTCTAGTCTAATAAATTTATTTTAAGGGTGATAATTTATTAGAATTATATAATTATAAACTAAAACTGGAATTTTATATTCTTCTGTAGATGTCTCAAATTAGTATTCCGTTTTATTCACCTGAAGAGTCACTTCGCCTTATTACGGGCAAGTGGAAGCTTACGGGCCATAACTTTCCAGTTTGGAAGTTACACTTGAGGAACGTTTTATGTGCCCAGGATAAGCTTTATGTGATCAACAAACCCGTATCACGACCTAAAAGCAATGCCCCTGAAGAGGAATTTGCTGAGTATTTTAGATACTTGACAGATGAATCGGATGTAATGTCCATTCTGATTTTCTCTATGTCACCCGAGTTCACGGGAGATTTAAGAGTTAAATCATGTCACGAGGTTGTGAGAGATGTGGAGAACCAGCTAGGTCTCTACAAGCACACGGGAAAGCTATTGATCATGCAAGAGATTCTCTCCCTGAAGCTACAGAAGGGTCAGTCAGTTAAAAACCATCTTGTTGATATGAGAAGGCTTTTTAAATGTTTATCACGTCTGGGGTACAAGATGACTCAGGAAGAGTTAGTGTATCTCATGTGGTTCTCCCTCACAAAGGAAGTTCAGGACACAGCTAGTGCCTACATGAAGGAACCAAAGAGCGACGTGGATAAAGTTCATGAAGATATCCTGGCCAGTCTAGAGCCAGTACCCGAACCTGCGAATCTCATGGACACTGACATAATAGATGAGCTGGGAGATCTGAGTTGCCCAGAGTGCGGCAGCGAGGATATTTGCGAGCACTCGATGAATATCGACCAGATGGATATCGGTTTACCCGATACTCCAGGTATCTTTATGATAGATTGCTTAATCACTTCTTATGAATCATGGGTAATTGATACAGGCAGTGGTAACCACATTTGTAATCATTTACAGGGATTCACTAGAAGAAAGACTCTGAGGAAGGACCGTTCGAACCTACGAGTGGGCGAAGGCACTCCGTTGATTGCTGAAGCCGTGGGATCTTATAGTCTTAGTTTACCCTCGGGTCTAGTTTTGGAACTGAATAATTGTTATTATATTCCAAATATGATTAAGAATGTATTGTCTTTTGATTTGTTGGTAGACCAAGGCTTTTACTATAAATATTCTTATAAAATGATTTCGGTTTTTAAAGATAATATTTTCTATTTTAAAGCTACACCCGTAGATGGTCTATACACTGTAAATCTTAAAGACAACAATAGTGAAATCTATCATATAAGTAAGCGATCCAAGGATATTGAGGATCAGACTTACCTCTGGCATTGTCGTTTGGGCCATATAAACAAGAAACGCGTTGAACTACTCCTAAAGGGAGGTTTTCTTGGCAATTTCGATTACAAACCTTTTGATAATTGCGAATCTTGTTTATCTGGTAAAATGACAAAGCAACCTTTCAACAGTGAGAATGAAAGGGCTACTGACTTGCTTGAAATAATCCACACAGATGTATGTGGACCTTTCAGTCATGTAGCAAGAGGAGGATACCGGTACTTCATTACCTTCACTGACGACTTCAGTAGGTATGGATATGTCTACTTGATGAGACATAAATCTGAAACCTTTGAGAAATTCAAGGAATATCAGAATGAAGTACAGAATCTACTTGACAAGAGGATCAAGTTCTTGCGGTCAGATCGAGGTGGCGAATATCTCAGTGATGAGTTTGACAATCATCTGATGGAGTGTGGGATTGTATCCCAACTTACACCTCCGTATACACCTCAGATGAACGGTGTATCAGAAAGGAGAAATCGTACCTTACTTGACATGGTACGAACGATGATGTGTCATTCTTCGCTGCCAGTATCATTCTGGGGACACGCGCTCGAAACAGCAGCACACATACTGAACAGAGCGCCAACAAAGTCGGTAGAAAAGACTCCATACGAATTATGGAAGGGTAAGAAACCCAACATATCTTTTCTGAAAATTTGGGGTTGTGAGGTTTACGTCAAACGACCTACCTCAGAAAAACTCAAACCCAAATCCGACAAGTGTTTCTTCGTTGGATATCCCAAGACCACCGTGGGATATTATTTCTACAACCCTGAAGAGAACAAAGTGTTTGTTGCTCGAAATGGAAAATTTCTGGAAGAAAAGTTTCTCAGTTTAGAGAACACCAGAAAGGATGTAGATCTACAGATAGTAGACGAAGAAGACACTACACCAGTTGTTGAGCCAGAAATTCAACATAACAATGTTGAACCTCAATCAGAGCCGATTGAGGAAGTGCAAACACAAGACCTTCGCAGATCCAGCAGGGTAAGACAAGAACCAGATAGGTATCTTGGGTTTCTAGTCTCTCAAGATAGTGGAGACTTAAATGAACCAACATCCTATGGAGAAGCTGTGTCAGGCAGTGAGTCTGAACAATGGCAGGAAGCCATGAAGGCCGAGATGCAATCCATGTATGACAACCAAGTTTGGGAGTTGACTGATTTGCCACAACACTGTAAGGCTGTTGGACGCAAATGGGTTTTCAAGAAGAAAACCGACATGGATGGAAATGTACACACCTTCAAGGCCCGACTGGTCGCAAAAGGATTCACACAAACTCATGGTATCGACTATGATGAAACCTTTTCACCAGTGGCCATGTTAAAGTCAATAAGGATTCTAATGGCCATCTCAGCGTACTTTAACTACGAGATTTGGCAAATGGACGTCAAGACAGCCTTTCTGAATGGAAAGTTAACAGAAGACGTCTATATGGAACAACCAGAGGGGTTCGAAGATCCTAAGAATCCTAATAAGGTGTGTAAACTGCTAAAATCTATTTATGGATTAAAGCAAGCATCTCGAAGCTGGAACTTACACTTTGATGAGCGAATCAAAGAGTTTGGCTTCGCTAAAAGTGAGTTCGAGCCATGTGTTTACACTAAGTTCAGTGGGAGCATAGTAACCTTCCTGGTCTTGTATGTAGACGACATACTACTCATAGGAAACGACGTACCAACTTTACAGAGTGTTAAAGAATGGTTAAGTAAATGTTTCCAGATGAAAGACCTTGGAGAAGCCGCTTATATACTAGGTATAAAGATCTACAGAAACAGATCTAAACGGCTTATCGGACTTAGTCAGAGTACATACATTGACAAAGTACTGAAGAGATTCAGGATGGATGAATCCAAGAAAGGATTCATTCCAATGCAACATGGCATAGTGTTAAGCAAAACACAGTGTCCTGTTTCTAGTGAAGATCAGGACAGGATGAAATCGGTCCCATATGCTTCTGCGATTGGATCGATTATGTATGCCATGCTATGTACTAGGCCCGATGTTGCTTACTCAGTAAGTGTTACGAGCAGATACCAACAGAATCCAGGTGAGCCCCATTGGGTGGCTGTCAAGAACATTCTCAAATATCTGAGAAGAACGAAAGAAATGTTCTTGGTCTTTGGAGGTTCTGAGGATGAAATTAGTGTCACAGGATACTCTGACGCTAGTTTCCAGACCGACAGAGATGACTTCAGGTCACAGTCAGGGTACGTCTTTACCCTAAACGGAGGTGCGATCTCGTGGAAGAGCTCGAAGCAGGACACGATTGCAGACTCAACTACAGAGGCAGAGTACATTGCAGCATGTGATGCGGCAAAGGAAGCTGTCTGGCTGAGGAATTTTCTATCGGATCTCAGAGTGATTGCCAGTATCTCGAGACCGATAGATATATTCTGTGATAACTCAGGAGCCGTGGCGCAAGCAAAGGAACCTAGAGAGCATCACAAGTCGAGACACGTGCTCAGAAAGTATCACCTCATCCGAGAGATCATTGGAAGAGGAGATGTAAGAATATGCAAGATTCCAACAGAAGACAATGTCGCAGATCCGCTGACAAAGCCACTAGCAAGGGCAAAGCATGAGGCACATGCGAATTCCATTGGGATGCAGTACCTGGAAGCCAGTAGCTAGTACTTAGTTTATCAAATTATTACTATAGTCTAATTTAGAAACAATGTAATCATGTAAAGTTTTATTTCACAGTGTGTTGGAAATAAATGGAGGTTTTAATTTCATGATTGTTCTAAATTAACTATTTTTCGCATATTTAACGTATCCTTGATTCTACAAAGTCTTGTATGAAATCTAAATTTCCGTAGCCACTTATTGAAATGGGAATTTCAATAGGGAGTTTAACGCTATTATAAATACTTGATGATTTATTCAAAGCAGAGAATAAAAGCACAAGTGATGTGACCAAGTATTTGTAGATACTCATCAGAGTGTTTGGGTATTGGAAGTGACCAGTAATCAAGTCTGCTTCATGGAGCCTTAGTCATAGGCACTGACTTGATAGGTTATCCTTAGACCTGAGATACTTGGTTTGGGAACACGAGGACCACTGTACTCTTAGCACGTACTAACGCTGCACCGTAACTGGGTGGCTATACGGGACGTGACTAGATGCAGCGGAAGCCGTGGATCCAAATGCAAGTAGTCAAGAAGGAATTTGCACCTCTTTCAAAAGAGAGATATTTCCGGGCCCCTTGACGATTAAGATTGGCAGAAAACGCGTGGCCACGCTCGGATAGAATAACAGGGGTTATTTAGTAATATCCGTTACTGCAGGCAATCGAAATCAGAGTCAAGAAATACTTGATTTTAAGAAATGAATCCTCCACTCCATGTCTTAAATCACTTTAGAAATATCGTGTGCAAAAGGAATGAACCTGTGTACGAATTCAGTCGAGAATTGTATCTCTGGATGTAAGAGATCTTATAACCTGGTTAACCTAAGTGTCTGGCTAGGGACCTCCTTAGGCTAATGGTAACAGACATAGTTACATGTCTAGCACAAGTGGGAGTCTGTTAGGATTATGTGCGAGACAGTAACAGGGTTACCGTATCCAATGTTATAAGACACTAGTAGGTCACACCGCTGCACACTAAACAAGAGGATGTTTGGATTACTTGGTTGAGAGAAATAATTAATCGTTTATTAATTATAAAAGAAGAGAGAAAGAAATAAATAATTAGCTGAATTATTTATTTAAATTAATTAATCAGTTGAATTAATTAATAAAGAGATAAATATGGAATATATATTTAATTATCAGATTGATAATTATAAGGGTATTTCATATGGTATCAAACACTGCCTTATTAGTTAATATAAATAAAGGCATAAGGTTTGATTGAATGATAACTGATTTTGATAATTCACAAAAATCACTCTCTCTCTCTTTCTCTCTCTACCGCCGGCGACCATAAGCAAGAAGGCGAGAACCGAAATTTTCTCGTTTTGAATAGTAATCCTTGGTGGTCTAGCAACTGTTCCTCGAGACGTGTCAGTAGCGGTGTACCCCCTACAAGCCTTCTGGAATTTTATTCTCAAGAGGTAAATCGTAAAACCTCACTAAATTGTATCTGTTTATGGTTAGGATTGGATCCTCGATTGGGAATCGTTTTTAGTTTCCGCTGTGCATGTTTTTGTCTACGATTCCCAACAACTCCTTCTAACACTCTATATATACCCTTGACCTCAACGTACACATACATTGACTTTACTAATTACATCTTTGACTTTTCTATTAAATGCTTTGACTTTGACTTTGATGCTTGACTTTCTTCTTTGACTTCCATCCTTTGACAATGTTTGACTTGAATATTATTTCCTCATCTTGAGATCTCGGATACAATAATATTTACTCTAACAAACAAGGACGACCAGCATCTCCAGTTCATACTAAAGTTGTGAACTGCATCACTGGAGGGTCAGAAGTATGCGGTCTTACGTATTCTGCGGCCAAAAGACATGCGCGGGATGGTCCAGACGAACGCCCTATTCCCGAAGAAGTCAAATCGAAGGTGGAAAAAGAGCTCGATGCAATGACAATAACGTTCGACAAAGAGGATACTCAAGGAGTCCATCATAAGCATCATGACGCTTTAGTCATACAGTTGACAATCGGAAACTGTTCGACTAAGAGAATATTGATCGATGGAGGCAGTTCAGCTAACGTTATTTTTGCAGATACTCTTAAAGTAATGGGAATCGAACGATCATAAATCGTACGATGAAGTACTACTCTGATTGGATTCAATGGGGACCCGATGAACACCCTTGGAGAAATCATTTTACCTGTCTTCGCCAAAGGCATCAACAAGCAAACAAAGTTCAACATTGTAGATTGCCAATCGGCCTATAATGTTATTCTTGGAAGACCATGGATCCACGAGATGAAAGCAGTTCCCTCGACGTACCATCAGAAAATCAAATTTCCTTCTCCATGGGGAATTCAAGAAATTGCTAGTGAAAAGAAGATCGCACGGGAATGCTACAAGATCACGATGAAGACAAAGTCGCAGGATATCTAGCAATTACAGAGCCAAGATGGGAAGAAATCGAACGATGATCTTCGACTAGAAGAAGTCGTACTCGATCCTGAACATCCTGATCGAAAGGTCTTCGTAGGAGCTTCGCTCCCCCCTGACATAAAAAACACGATTATATCTTTTTTGCAGGAACATTCAGACTGTTTTGCCTGGTCGCACGAAGATATGGTTGGGATAGATCCCAACGTTATATCGCACAAGCTGAACGTGGATCCTACTTTCAAGCCAATCAAGCAGAAACGTCACAAGTTTGCACCTGAACAAAATAAAGTAATCAACGACGAAATCGACAATCTGCTTAAAACTGGAAAGATCCGAGAAGTCAAATATCCATAATGGTTAGCCAACGTGGTCGTCGTACAAAAGAAGAATGGAAAATGGCGAGTCTGCATCGATTTCACAGATCTAAACAAAGCTTGTCCAAAAGATCCTTTCCCGTTACCTCACATCGATGCTATGGTCGATGCAACAGCAGGACATGAATTGTTGACATTCATGGACGCATATTCGGGATATAACCAAATCCTAATGCACACGGATGACCAGGAAAAAACCGCATTCATGACAGACAAAGGCATATACTGTTACAAAGTTATGCCATTTGGTCTTAAGAATGCAGGTTCGACGTATCAAAGGCTGGTTAATATGATGTTCAAGGAACATCTTGGTCGAACGATGGAGGTTTATATCGACGACATGCGCGTGAAATCGGAACGTTCGATTGATCATGTAGCACATTTAAAGCAATCGTTCGACATCCTACGACAATACAAGATGAAGCTCAATCCAACAAAATGTTCCTTCGGAGTACGTGCAGGGAAATTCTTTGGATACTTGGTGACACAACGAGGAATCAAAGCAAGTCCAGAGCAAGTGAAAGCTATCACCGAGATACAGTCTCCAAGGAATATCAAAGAGGTCCAGAAGTTAACAGGACGCGTGGCAGCTTTAACCAGATTTATCTCACGATCATCGGATAAGTACCATTTGTTCTACAATGTCCTACGGAAGAATCAAGGCTTCTTATGGACAGACGAACATGAGAAGGCTCTACAAGAACTTAAGCAATACATGACATCGCCACCTCTGTTGACAAAACCTGTCGAAGGAGAAAGTTTGCAGTTGTATTTGGCAGTGAGCAAAAATGCGACAAGTGCAGTACTCGTGCGAGAGGAAGATCAGCAGCAACGACCAATTTATTATGTCAGCAAGTCCTTCCTCGACGCAGAAATCAGGTACACGTCCATGGAGAAATTGCTATTAGGTCTCATGACTGCAGCAAAAAAGCTAAGGCATTACTTCGAGTCGCATCATATTATTGTTGTGACTAATTATCCACTTAAGACGGTACTTCGAAAGCCAGAACTGACAGGACGTCTAGCTAAGTGGAGCATCTATCTCAGTGGGTTCGACATTGAATTTAAACCCAAGACGGCAATTAAATCGCAAGTACTGGCAGACTTTGTAGCAGAATTCTCTCCAGGATTAGAACCAACGACGTGCGACGAAATTGTGATGATTTCAGACAACAAACCCTGGATACTCTACGTTGATGGCTCTTCGAACGTACAAAGGTGTGGACTAGGTATTGTCTTAAAATCATCACAGGGGGGAAACATAGTATACTCCATACGATGCGAATTCAAAGCCACGAACAACGAAGCAGAATATGAAGCTTTGATCGCAGGATTGGATATTGCTCTTAGACTGGGGGCAAGACAGTTGCACGTTCGAAGCGATTCTCTGTTGGTGGTCAACCAAGTAAATGGAGATTTTCAAGCGAAAGATTCAAAGATGACGAGTTATCTCAAAGTCACCAAAGATCGAATCGCACGATTCAAACACTTTTCAATCGAGCAAATACCAAGAGATTTAAACATGCAAGCTGACGCACTAGCTAACTTGGGATCTGCATTCCATGATCCATCTATGGAGAATATCCGAATACTTCATCTTACTATGCCAACAATTGAAGCAAAAGATGAAGTACATATGAACGAAGAAATTTACAATTGGTCGCTCGACGTATGGAATTATCTCAAGCACGATCGACTCCCTGAAGATAAAATGGAAGCTCGGAAAACAAGGTCCAAAGCTTCAAGATATACGATTTTTGAAGATCGGCTCTATTGAAGATCCACAACCGGACTCCTTCTAAGATGCATCACAAATAAGCTGCAAATGAGTCAAATCCTCCAAGAGATGCACGAGGGAGAATGTGGAAATCATGCAGGGGGCAGAAGTCTTGCTAATCGAATCTCACGACAAGGCTATTATTGGCCTACCTTACGAGAGGATGCAATAAGGTACGTCCAACGATGTGACGCATGTCAAAAGCACTCGGGTATGATCCATCGACCATCCGAACCCTTGCATTCTGTTCTAGTTTCATGGCCATTCATGCGATGGGGAATGGATATCGTGGGAAAATTACCCCCAGCTCCTGGACAAAAAGTATATCTACTTGTGCTTACCGATTATTTCTCGAAGTGGATAGAAGCTGATGCTTTTTCGCAAGTCAGAGATAAAGAAGTTATATCCTTCATCCAAAAGAACATTATTTACAGATTTGGAGTACCGGCCGAGATTATGTGCGACAACGGCTCACAATTTATAAGTGATAGAACTCGCACGTTCTGTGAAAAACGAGGGATCAAGCTAGTCACTTCTACCCCAAGATACCCTCAGTCCAACGGATTGGCTGAATCGAGCAACAAAGTCATCATCAATTCGATCCGAAAAAGATTGAAAGGGGCAAAAGGCAAGTGGGTAGAAGAACTACCATCAGTTTTATGGGCAAATCGCACGACACCAAGAGCATCAACAGGACAAACTCCATATTCTTTAGTATATGGATGTGAAGCGGTCTTGCCAATCGAAGCCCAAGTACCAATCGCCAGAAATCGTACGTTTGACCAAAATGCCATAAATTTATCTTACGATCTGGATGCACTAGAAGAACTTCAAGAAAAAGCATTACGAACGATGGCTGCACAGAAGGGAATCGTCGAGAGACATTTCAACAAAAAGGTAAAGGCTAAAATTTTCCAAGTTGGAGACTATGTCTTACGACATGCGTTTCAAAACACACAAGAGTCAAACGCTGGAAAACTTTCCATCAAATGGGAAGGACCCTACGTAATTTCCAAAGTCGTTGGAAATGGAGCATACAGACTTACGACAATGGAAGGTATGGAAATCCCACGTAGTTGGAATGCCCATCACCTCAAAAGGTACTATTTCTAAACCTATTTACATACGATTTATTCTTCATTATCCATTACTGACTTAGGCATCGGAGCGCCGTTGGCTACCCCTTAGTCATTTCTCTTCGCAGGTATCGCACGATAAATCGCATGAATCGCACGATCAACGCAAATATCGCACGATTTAATTGCATGCTTATCGCAGGAATCGCACGACAAAAATCGCACGAATCGCAAGTAAACTGCTGTAACGCACAACTACTTCGCAAGAGCGCAAGTCTATTCGCCAGTCGCACGAATACTCTTTTGAGTACAAAAGAAACGTTTCTAAACTTAAGTCTTAGGACTTTAAATAAACGCATGCAAAGAACAAAGGCTATAACGCACGACATAAAGCTATAAACGCAAGACAAAAGCTAAGATCATACGACAAAGGCTAAAACACACGATAAACAATCATTAAACCAAAAGTTTTTCATTAAAACTTTGCTAAAACTAGCAAAATTACAAAAGAATGAAAAATAACAAAAGCTATTCTACGGGAGCATCAGAAGAGGAGGATCCACGACAGCGGCTTCTTCGGTCTCCACTGGATGCACAGGGACGGATCCAGAAGTTTCAGGAACCTCCTCCTCGACACTGGCATCTTTGACTTCAGCGGACTTCTCCTCTTCGACCGCCGCCTCCTCGTCCAGGCCCTTGAGGTCTTCTTCATCAAGAAGGTCCTTAGAACCCATCACCCGTACAAAAGAAGCCACCTCTTCACTTGCCATTTGTGAAGTAATGGTCTCGGCAGCCACACGTCGCATAAGCGCAGTACGTGCGACTACTCGAGCCAAGGCACTATCCTCCTCGAGTTCTTGGATCTTGGACGATAAAGCCTCCTCCCTCTCGGCCTTCTCCCATCGAACGACGAGCAGCTCTTTCTCCAGCTCCTTCGTACGATCCAGGGCCATCTTCAGCCGCTCCCGTTGCTCGACCTGGAACCGATTACTGATCTCCAGCTTCGATTCAAGGTCCCCAATTTGGACCGACTTGGCGTTAACCTCATCGGTCAGTTGGGCCAGCTTCTTCTTGGCCTTCTCAGCCTCCTTCTTGGCCAGTTTAGCGTCGTTCTGGTTCGACGCCATCTCCTCTTTAATCTTAGCCATCCGTGTATGGAGGCTAAGACTTGTTTGGAGAGCCTGCAAATAGAAAAAAGAAAAGATCAGAAAGATGGACAAAGAAACACGAAAACCGTACGATGAAAAATACTTACCAAGAAGGAGATACCCGCGACGGAAGCATCCAAGTCCTCGATATCCGCCTCCTCCATGCGTGCCTTTTGGGCAGGGGAGTGGAACTGCTCCAGAACAGGAAAGATGGACTTCGTCCTAATGATGTCGTCCACCATGAAGTCGGAGGGCATGTTAATAGTCATGGTCGTAAGACCAGACCCCTCCGTCTCCTTACCTTTACCAACCTTCGACGAAGGTTGGCTTGAGACACCCATTTCCTTTGCAGGAGGAGCAAAGTTGATAGGGACCGCCTTTATTCCACCTTCAACCTTTCATTTGGCATCCTTAGGTGGAGTATCCAGAGAAACGTGCGATGACCTCGTACGTTTAGCTAGCGAGCCTTCACCGGCTGCAGCTTTCCTTTTGGCAGCACGAGCAGCCGCCTCTATCACCGAAGTCTTCTTTGAAGCAGAACCTTCATAAAAAGAAATCCAAGTTAGAATCGTACGACAAGAACAAAAATTAAAAGTAAAATAATCACTGTGAATAGTTACCTTCCATTTCCGTTTCTTCAATAACTTGTACTTCGGGTTCGACGTCGATGTCCCCTCCTCCTTTCGATGTTCTAAACGTGTGGTCCGTCACACTGTAACTCAAAAGACGGTCGACTGCCTCGGTGGTCTCCTCGAACGAAAATTCAACAACTGCAAAACAAAAGACGCACGATTAATAAAGCAGAATAAAATATTTAATCAAAGAAGGTATACAATATTTACCGTCCTTGTTCCATTCTGGAACAACCCACGACTCTTCGCCCACAACCGAGGATGTTTCGACGAAGACGTATCTTGCCTTCCATCCTCGATCATTCACCTGGGTACCATGAACAAGCATGGCATCGCTCCCCCCTTGAAACAACCCATAACGGTTTTAAGGAGAGCGAGTCACGTTGTATGAAGAAAGGAGATCATCAACCGAGAACGCAGGACGATCCCAGTTTTGGTCACACGTTCGATCACATAGACAACACGCCAAAACTGGGGCATAAGCTGCCCTGGAGACAGGTTAAACCGAGTCATGAAAGCCCTGGCCAAAGGAGAGTAAGGCCACTGAAATCCGATCCTAAACGGATACTCGTACAAGGCGAAAAACCCTGTCGGAGCATCCGCCGGCCTAATCTCTCCGGCTACCCTAATCACAGTACCCTCGGGAAGTGCTGCAATTTCTCTCAACTCACTTACTTCTAAGCTTTCGGTAATCGTACTTTTAACCTCCGACGACATGATAAAATCTAGTCGGCCTAAACTATTCCTCAAACGAGTAAACCTAAGAGCGTTTAAACTTCTAGTGCTTTTCCTAGCAATTGACTTCAAACACATGTAAAGAGAGGAGAAAATTTACCTTTTATAACCTAAGATTGATCGAAAATCTTTGCCGAATTTTGGGTCGGATTACAATCAAGGAAAGAATTCGAGATCAAAGAGAAATTAAGGAACGATTTTGTAAAATCTTCTCTTAGGTAAAAACGTCTTATTTATAGCAACCGGGATCAAAGGTGAATCATCGCTCAAAGTAGACACGCGTCGCCAATTAGCCGTTGAAAGGCACGCGTCCAAAGTAACAGTATTATGACGTCATTCGTATTAACGTTAATATAGCCGTTATTCAACGTATTTTTACTCTTTGTACATCGAACTAAAGATTTAGAAAAAAATTAGAATTATTTTCTAAATCTTGGGGGCAAATTGTTAGGGTAAAAATCTACAATCGCACGACGACCGACTATAATCGTAAGACAAATGATAAGACAATGATCATGTATTAAGATAAGGTCCTAAGATAAAACTAATCAGACTCTCGAACAAAGATTATTAAACATCGAACAGATACAACAGATAAATCGAACGATGCCTATTATGTCGTACGACGATACTAACGAATAAACATACGAAGTTTATATCTTTGATGCAGGAAAGCTGATTATCACTTCTAACAATTGTCCACCTTTGAGAAAGTCTGAGATTGAGTACTATGCTATGCTCGTTTGAGTTCATCATTACAACGTACATATTCAACTCGTTCGACGGGAATCAATGTTATCAAGAGATCGACCGTTAAAAGCAAGATCCACGCGACGGTTACGATTTGGACATTAACACTCAGCAATACCGTTGGACAGTTATAAAACCGAGCATTAATGGTCAACAATACCGTTGGACGGTTACTTTCAAGCGACTATATAAGAAGGATGAAGCCATCATTTCAAGACACGAAGTTCATTCGAAGCTTACAAGTTCTATACTAGATATTCTGTGATCATCAGTTGTAATTTATATTCGATTTCATCATTATTCCACTTGTAATCGTACGATCGAAGCTGTATACTTGAAGGACATCACCCCTAATTGGTGATCATAGTGCACTGTCGACTTACTTTTTAGGTCGACCGCAGGTTTTTTCTTCCGTCGTGAGGTTTTTCCTGCGTCATCAAATCCTTAGTCTATTTTATTTTCCCGCACTTCTTATCGATTGCGATTTCTTTCTCTCGACGGTTAAGCCTCACACAAATTTCTTACGACATTTGACTTGTGTAAATTTTTACATAAACAAAAACCAACTAAAAAATAACTTTTTTTAGGATTTTTTTTATCAAATACTATGATATTAATTATTGTTACACATATATATTTTTTCATAATGTAAGTATCATCCATGAAAAAATAAAATTTTTATTCATATTATGAATCGAAAATATACAACATTTTTATTCATATTATGAAACAAATTCATGGATGATATTCATCTTATGAAAAAAAATATATGTGAAATAACATATCAATTCTAACATTTGATGGAAAAAAATCGTAAAAAATTTTATTTTTTAGTCGGTTTTTACGGGTTTTTACAAAAAAAATGGTTTTTACATGAAGGCTCCTCTCTCTCTCTCTCTCTCTCTATATATATATATATATATATATATATATATATATATATAGGGTTAAGTTCTGTTGTTAACCACAAATAGTGTATTAACTTTGTTAACCCATCACAACCCTTAATGATTTAAATCTAGGGTCAAGATTAAATCCCTATAATTAGGGAATTTTTAATAATTCATAACTAAAAAATATAGCAAACACACGTGCATAGAGGTATTTTGGGAAAGCCACATCCATCCTCCTTCTCCACCCGGTGAACACATGTGCACCGTCGCCTCCTTTCTCCTCCACCCGGTGAACACATGTGCACCGCCGCCTCCACCCGGTGAACACATGTGCACCACCGCCTCCTTCCTCCTCCACCCGGTGAACACATGTGCACCGCCTCCTCCCTCCTCCTCACCCGTGAACACATGTGCACCGCCTCCTCCCTCCTCTCCACCGGTGAACACATGTGCACCGCCTCCTCCCTCCTCCTCCACCCGGTGAACACATGTGCACCGCCCTCCTTCCTCCTCTCTCCACCCGGTAAACACATGTGCACCGCCCCTCCTTCTCCTCTTCACCCGGTGAACACATGCACCGCCCTCCCTCCGGTGAACACATCCGTCGCCTCCTTCCTCCTCCTCCACCCGGTAAACACATGTGCATAGCCGCCTCCACCCGGTAACACATGCGCACAACCACCACCATCACAACTACCACCACCACACCCACCACCACTAGTCCACCACCACCACACCCACCACCACCACCACCACAACCACCACCACACTCACCATCTCCAAACCACCACCACCATTACAGCCACCACCATTACAGCCACCACCACTACAGCCACCACCATCACAGCCACCACCACTACTGTAATAACCAAGATTTCGGGATAGAGTTAATTAAGTTAAGTTTCTGTCAAATGACCTTTTTGTGAGAATATGAGGATTTTTGGGTTAAATGTGTCACTTTTGAAAAGTTTTAAATGGTGTGGGCTTATACCATTTTAGGTATGGGCTTGGCCCAAAACCCAAGGTATTTAAACCTTAAACCCTAATCTTTGCCATTTTTGGGAAAGATTAGTGTGTGAGCTTAGTGAGTGTTTTGGAGAGCAACAAAGAGCTGTTTCACCAATTTTCAAGGTCGGGAGATCGTCACCAAGGTAAGTTTCGATGCCCAAAGGTGTAGGATTTACTTATGTTTGATGTAGGATTCCTTTGGAATGAGTTTGGGTGTATTTGGATCGAGTTTGAATCGGTTTTGATTGATTTTAGGACGAATTTCGGAACTGTTGGCGTTTTCCGAATCGGAAATCAAGTTTTCCGAATCGGAAATCAAGTTTTTCGAATCGGAAATCATGTTTTCCGAATCAAAAATCATAATTTCCGAATCGGGAAATTTGTGATGTCTTTTGGGGTGTTTTGCTTCGTTATGCCTTTCCCGAATTGGAAACCTATGTTTTCCGAATCGGGAAATGGGCTAGTTGGGCCGTCATGTTGACCTCGAAAATCTCCGAGTCGGAAAAGTAGATTTCCCGAACCGGAAATAGTCCGAGTCGGAAAATACCATTTTCCGAATCGGAAAATGGCATTTTCCCGAATCGGAAAATGGCATTTTCCCGAATCGGAAAATGGCATTTTCCCGAACCGGAAATAGTCCGAGTCGGAACCCCCGTGCTAAGTCTGCCTAGGGATGTCTTAGTTAGAGGGTGTGTAACACGATTATTAATGCCTTAGAACTTATACAGGCAAGTTAGGCGAGGTTTACGGCAGGACAGTGAGAATTTGCTCAGGTGAGTTCCCTTGCCTGAAATGAATGGATTGCTTTTACTGATTTTAAAATATATCCATTCGGGTTTGCGAAATGTTTTGATGATGATTTTATACTGATTTTGTGGGAAATGTGATAACTGATGAACTACATTTAAAGCATGCTTAAAATGGTAATGACTTGATGATTTGACTGATGTGTTGCACTATGGACACTGGGTACCTTGGAACCTCGCGTTCCTTGGGAGTTTACCATTGTTGGGTTTTTCGTGGGTATCCTTGGATCAAACTGATCCGAGGATTCTCTCAGATCTATCAAAACCTCGCTGGTTCGATATATCTTGTAGGTTTAAAACAAACTGTTAAAACCCACGTGATCAAAAAACACGCTGTTTCGATCAAAACATGCGGAAGCGATAAAAGCTAAAAACCCATTAAAGCCTAAAGATCTTAATCGTTTATAGCTCTAAACCTAAAGGATTAGGTTAGATTAATTTACCTGGATTGCTTGATGATAGTCCACCTGTAATCAACCAACGAACGTTCCTCTAGCAGAACCGTGAAACCCGAACAACAAAAACGACCCGAAAGGGGGGGTTTGTGCGCCGGTTTTTGGGAGAGAGGAGGAGAGACAGAAAACTGATTTTTCAACTGAAAAAGCTTAATGTTTTTCCTTAACCCATAGGCTTTATTTATATGGAGGAAAAATACAGTTTGTAAGGAATCCAGTTTCCTTATAATAATTATCTCAAATCCTTTCCTTATTTAATTAGCTGGAAAAGAATTTGCATACAATAATTACGATTTATATATTTATCTAATATATAAAATCTTTATTAATTAACTATTATATATTTATTTATCTAATAAATATATAATATCCTAATTAATTAATAACCCTCCAACTTTGGTAAATCTGACTGAAATTACCCAACTGATTTATAATACACTATTATAAATCTTAACTCTCCATTTCGGGATTTCATCTAACTTGTTCGACTTATAGGTTCTTACAGGTGTGACCCTCAAGTGTCTTGTAACATTGGATGTATAATCACTTGGTTTGTCAACTCTGCACATAATTTCTAACAGACTCCCACTTGTGCAAGTTGGCAATACCACCTTTGATTATACGGACCTAAGGAGGCCCCTAGACAGGCACTTAGGCTGACCAGGTTACAAGGACTCTTATACCCAGACTGGTGATATTAAACATTCCGCGAGGAACTCGGTATCTATGAAACTACTGTTCATTGATTGGGTATATCTTGGCTTTTCCCTTTGCAACACGATATTTCATCTGTGAGTATGAGCTTGGAGAATGTCAACTCTAAGTACTCAAGATTCTGTTCTCTTGATTATCTGACTTTCACTGATAGGTAAACGACAAAGAACTAATCAGTCCGTTTGGGCATGGCCATGCACTTCATCAGTATACTTAGTCAGTCAAGATGGGCCCAGAAATATCTCTCTTCTGAGAAGAGGCGCAAATCCCATCTTGCATATCTGCCTTTAACACCACAGCTTCCGCTGAATCTAGTTACACCTTTTATAGCTACCCTGTTACGGCGTAGCGGTTGAGTGCACTAAGAATTCAGTAGTCCTCATGATATCAAATCAGATACCTCAGGTGATAGGGACAACCACTGTGAGATTTACTTATGACCTTTTCCAAGAAGTAATCTCAACCGCGGATCACGTCCGATATTTGCTACTCTATCAAATATCTGTGCAACTTTTAGTCTACAACACTTGTAGCTGTTATTTAGCAACTGATCATAACTAACTAAAAGTTCACAATGACTTTAACGCCTTATCATGCTCCCACAATGATAAGTTGTCACGGACAGATTTTGAATGAAAAATCGGAGACTGATTTCATTCCTGGATATATTAAAAACATGCAAAAATGTGAAAGTGATAAAGAAATCAATCTTGTATAGTCCATATTACACGCTGTAATAATAACAAGATTGAATGTCTTTTCTTAAATAACTTTCATAGTGTCTATTTAACGTTGGTTAAATACTGGTCTAAATAAAGTATCACCTATCTTTAGTTTAGACCCTTTGATTAAAGTTTACCAATCTAATCAAAGTGATAACCAAAAATACAAGTTTGTTCATACGATCTACTTGTATCTGCTAATTATTGTTCTGCAAACACCTTATAAGAACAATAACTAGACTTTTATCATATTCCATGAACTTGGAGACCTGGACTAACTTCCAGTTCCTGAATATGTAAGACTGCAACTTTCCTTAGTTGCTGTGTAGATGAATGATTTCTACCTGAAATCTGATTCCATTTGCAATACTGGCAAATCTACTGGAATCCTATATTTTTAATCCAACACTTTAATTATTGATTTTTAAGTCAGTCACGACCTTTGTTTCATGGGTCTTGAAACTTTTATCCTTTTAACTAAAAGGGTAAATTATATCTTATGAATTCTTATCCTACCTGGATTTATGAATTCCGAGATATATCAATAATTATATCTTTTATTCTTTTATCTCAGACTAGATAGAGAATAAACTGGGCTCCCACTTACTTATATAAAAACTAACTATTACTCGAAATTTACTGTTGACTTAGTCAAAACTTTGATTAGTCAATCCTAATTTCAAGTAATGAACTTTGAGAATTTCCCTTTATGAAACTTAACTGGATTTGGTCAAATCCTAATTCCAAACCTTGGAATTCTTCTAGTTTCATAAATACTGTTATTAACGCTATCTGAGTTAATATCTTAAATTCTCCTTTTAAAACATTTGAATAAAACTTGATCAAACTTGATTAGTTAATTCTTGAGAATTTCTTTTATAAAACTTAACTGGATTTGGTCAAATCCTAATTCCAGAACTTGGAATCTTTCTAGTTTTATAAATGCTGTTATTAACGCTATCTGAGTTAATATCTTAAATTCTCCCTTTTGATCATAAAACTGTTATTCATAAATGTTTTATTCTCAAAACACATTCTTATAGAATCTCGTGTGTTTTGATAGTTTTTATACAAATTACTTCAATTTCATTAAAGTAATTATAACAGGCATCAACAACTAAGCACAATCAGATATTTCAATTGTCAAGACAATAACTTTTGAAAACTAAAACCATTGAATTATAAAAATATAATTATCCAAACATTTTAAAACATAAACCCCCAAAATAACTGTTTTAAAACTATAAATTCAAAAATGTCTTGACTTTAAATCATCTAGTACTTAAGATCCTCGGCAACTCCTGGGCACTTCACTTCATTTCTGATTTCCTGCAATAATCATTTGCTCTAGGTATCAGTATACTTGTAAGCTAACAAGTAAGAAGTGACAAAAGCAATCATAAATTTTTCTGAGGTTTACATACCTGCTTCATGACGCTTAGGGCAGTTTTGCCTCCAATGACCGATCTCATTGCATATGAAGCAGCGATTCTCGGTCCTAGCTTTGTTTGGCTTAACCTTCCTGCCCTTGCCCTTGCCCTTGCCTTTCTTGGGTGCACTCTGGATGGCCTGAACTGGTCCTTTTCCCTTGCTGGTGCTAGCATGCCCATTCTTCTTTTTAACCCCTCCGTCTTTTACCATCAAGACATCCTTTGTCTTGTTCTTGTTCCCCATATTTAATTCAGCTGTCTTAAGCATGGAGTGCAATTCTGCTATTGTTTTCTCCATGTTGTTCATGTTGTAGTTGACTACAAAGGGCCTGTAGTCTTCTGACAGTGAATTAAGTATGGTGTCAGTTGCTAACTGCAACGGAACGGGATGACCCAGCCTCTCCAGATGATCTAAGTGCCGTTTCATTTTCATGACATGGTCACTTACTGATGTCCCTTTGACCATCTTGCATTCATTGAATGCTTTGGTGGCATCGTAGCGTTCTGTACGAGCCTGAGTCTGAAACATGTCCCTCAGCTGGCGGATCATGTCGTAAGCATTCGTATTTATGAGCCCTGCTTGCAGATCTGGGCTCATAGTTGCTAACATCAGACAGGCAACATCAAGGAGATCATCTGAGTGCTTCTTGTGGGCATTTCTGGCAGCAGCCGGAGCGTTTGCCGGAGGTGCCTCCCCAAGTGGCTCTTCAAGCACATACCACTTTCTTTCATGTCTGAGCACAATCATCAGATTGCGCTCCCAGTCAAGAAAGTTAGAGCCGGTCAACTTATCCTTTTCCAGGATAGAGCGGAGGGAAAGATTGTTAGTGCTGGTAACAGTGCTTGCCATCTACACAAAATAAAACTTTTGGTCTTAGCAACTGTAAATAGACTAATTTCCAATAAAATATCAATAAACCCTTAAATGATCAATTTATTGGACTAGGATCCTTATTTCATACGTCCTGATGTGCGTAATGTTCTTGCTCCACCAGACCCGTATTTATTTCGGTAGGTAAGGACTTTTACCAATCATATCTAACTGACATGACTCCTAGATCTTTTCGGGACCATGGCAACTACCTGTGCATGTTTTAGTCCCTCTTAGTGCTTTTTGGCCCGGTACCACCCGGTGAACATTATAGAACCAAAACAGATCTCACCATTTTGGGGACCTGATTACTATACTCTGGCCGGTACCACCCGGAGATAATTCGCAGAGTTATGTAACTCCTTCAGCTTCAGTTTGAACACAGACGTTGAATGTGTGATCACTTACAACGCCTATGTACTTTACGCCGAAGGTGCCCCTAGATGGGTTGCACTACTGATCTATGATTTTCGGGGTTTTGAAAAACTTTATTTCCAGGATTTGAAAAACTGATTGTTTATAAAGGCTACTTATGTTTTAAACTAACTGTTTGAAACATACATGTAATTTTAAAACTAACTGTTCTAAAATCACTTGCTAATTAAAACTAGCTGTTTTAATAGCATACCTAGTTGATTAAAACTAACTGTTTTTGTCAACTTTGCCCTTTTATAAAACAATCATCTATACGTTGTTATAAAGAGCAATTAATATTCTAAACTAACTGTTTTAAATATTCATGTTATTTCAAACTAACTGTTTAAAATATCGGCTAATTGAAATCAACTGATTTAAAGTGTACTGGTTAATTGAAACTACCTGTTTCAATAACCCTTTCCGACTGACAAAAGCTAACTGTTCTGTCAATTTTGCTCCTTTTATAACAATACATCAGGTTTTATTAAAGTGCTTCACTTTAAAGGTTTTCGATTGAAAAATTAATAAAACCTAATTCCTCCTTGTTTTAAAAAATATTTTTTAAAACATATCTAATAAACTAACAGTTATTAGCATCAACTACGTAGTTAATCATGCACACAGATAATTATAACAACTACGCAATTGTAAGACATATAATTATAGGATCTGCCAATTTTGTTCCTAGGGACCAATAATGACCTAGTTTTTCTACAACTTCAAAACTTCGCGTAGCTCCCACTGGCTTCGTCATGCTTGTTAGTATTCTGGTAGGATGAAGAAAAGCTCCCACTGGCCTTGTCATCCCAAAAGAAAAAAAAATCTATCCTAGGGTCATTATTACATAAGGGGTTGTAAATGGCACGCAGGCCTCCCCGTCGATATGTCAAGGGTCTAGATTGGCAAATACTATAATAGATGTATACAAACTCAAACTGAGATGCATATATAAAACTCAAGCAATCACGCAATTATATGTATATATGCAACAAAAGCAATATTATAATTACGAGAAAACAAACCTGGATCCGTTAAAATTATCTTGTTTCAATTATCGCAAAAACTTGGTTTTATAACTGATTCGAATAAACAAACTGTTTTATGAATCTTAAAAGAAAAGCTTTAGACTGAAGAATGGTTTTTAACTTAAAACTGAGATTTATGATAAATCTTAAAACAAAAACCATTTAATCCTTTTTCCCAAAAAATATTAAACTGGTTTTAACGATCCAACTTTCTAATACTGACCTTTGAAAAAGTTTATTAAATTGGAAAAACCAAAATTTACTTGATGAAAATCCTAAGTAAACTTATTTTGGATAAAATATCTTAAAAACCAAACGAGCTCTTTTGGACCATAACTTGGTCCAAAGAACTGGGCTTTGGGCCCGGTAACATTTAGGCCCAATTATACGAAAAACCCTAGGTTGATCAGAAGTTTGGTTCGTGTCGCGAAAGCCTTGTTTCAGGCCTGATCGCGCTGCGAGAGCCATCATCATCCGTCACCGACAACCGCCACCCACAGGTGGCGATTGACGACCGCCACTAATGCCGTTAACCGGCGACGATGACAAAACGCCACCGCCACCGCCGTTAACAGCAATCATCGCCATTACCACGACATTGATGGCAATCGGCCACCGTCGTTGTATGATTTGGAACCCGCTGGGCACCGCTCGTCTGGTGGTTTTCAAATCTTTCGATTGCCACCACCACTAATGGTGGTGTGGCTCTCGATCGGTGGTCCGAAAAACAACCAACACCGCCACCACAAGCGGTGGTGTGGTGTTCGATTTACGCCGTGGTCAACACCACGGTTGTGGCGTGTCACCGTCGGCCACCATCGCCTGATCGCCACTGCCGCCAACCATTACCGCCTGATCGCCGCTGCCGCCACTCGTCACCGTTCGACTACCGCCACCGCAAGGCGCGGCCATAAGGCAGCCAGCGGTGGCCGGTTCGCACACCACCACCGTGGTTCCTGGTGATCGCCGATTAGCAGCCACCGCTCCCGCGAACACCATCGTCGCCCGCTGGACGCCGGCGTTAGCCGGCGACCGATCATCGCGAACAGCCGCCGCCGTCGCTAGGCGTGGTGCGGTCGTCGTTCTGCCGTTATGCCGCCACCGTCGCTACCACCACCTGTGGTGCGATGGGTGTTTTGATTTTCTGGTGGTGGTTCGATCGGCTATCTGCCGTCGTTCCACCTCCGTGTGGGTTTTCGGCCAATGATGACAGTGGTGTGAACGATACCACCATCACCACCGCCTTGCGATCCAAGGCCGGCTGCCACCACCATTCTGGTGCGGCAGCCACAGCCACCACCTATCTGGTGGCGCGGCTGTGGTTGTTTCACGGCAACGAAGGGCTTCGGCCATCACCACCTAATCTGGTGGTGTGGCCCGGTGGTTAATACCAGATGGGTTTTTCGTACGATGAACAAAATCAAAAATCATAAAATTCAGATTTTTAAACTTAAAAAAAAAAACGCAAGAAACAAATTTTAACGGATCACACATAGATTGATAAACTGATATGAACAGATAAAAAACTAAAAACGATTTCAACAAAGGCTCTGATACCACTGTTGGGTTTTTCGTGGGTATCCTTGGATCAAACTGATCCGAGGATTCTCTCAGATCTATCAAAACCTCGCTGGTTCGATATATCTTGTAGGTTTAAAACAAACTGTTAAAACCCACGTGATCAGAAACACGCTGTTTCGATCAAAACATGCGGAAGCGATAAAAGCTAAAAACCCATTAAAGCCTAAAGATCTTAATCGTTTATAGCTCTAAACCTAAAGGATTAGGTTAGATTAATTTACCTGGATTGCTTGATGATAGTCCACCTGTAATCAACCAACGAACGTTCCTCTAGCAGAACCGTGAAACCCGAACAACAAAAACGACCCGAAAGGGGGGGGTTTGTGCGCCGGTTTTTGGGAGAGAGGAGGAGAGACAGAAAACTGATTTTTCAACTGAAAAAGCTTAATGTTTTTCCTTAACCCATAGGCTTTATTTATATGGAGGAAAAATACAGTTTGTAAGGAATCCAGTTTCCTTATAATAATTATCTCAAATCCTTTCCTTATTTAATTAGCTGGAAAAGAATTTGCATACAATAATTACGATTTATATATTTATCTAATATATAAAATCTTTATTAATTAACTATTATATATTTATTTATCTAATAAATATATAATATCCTAATTAATTAATAACCCTCCAACTTTGGTAAATCTGACTGAAATTACCCAACTGATTTATAATACACTATTATAAATCTTAACTCTCCATTTCGGGATTTCATCTAACTTGTTCGACTTATAGGTTCTTACAGGTGTGACCCTCAAGTGTCTTGTAACATTGGATGTATAATCACTTGGTTTGTCAACTCTGCACATAATTTCTAACAACCATTTGGTCTGATCCGCCACTTGGGGGTACCTCGAGACTACGTCCCTTGGGAGTTATTGCCAGGTGACCTGGACTGGGCCTGGGCTGTGTTTTTCTTTGTCCGCACACATTCAGTGGTTTTTTATTTGAATTACGGCCAGCGGGCCGGAACTGTTTTACTTACTATTTGGGGAATTCACTAGACCTTATGGTCTAACCCTCGCTTTCCAAATTCTTTTCTTTCTTATCTGTTACAGGAGTAGCCCGTGGGAGAGAGAAGGGCAAGGATAAGGTCTGATGTCTAGATAGAGTCGGCCTTGGTTTATTTCTTTTACGCACTCTAGATACCTAAAATTATTATCTCAGCCGTGGAGCGTTGTTCCACGTGCACTATTAGATACGTTTCCTTTTGATTAAGTACTTTATATCATTTCCGTTGCGTTAGAACACTGGGATTGTACCGTTATTGTTAGTATATCTGTTTGAGATGTTAGGGTGTTACAACCACACCCACCATCTTCAAACCACCACCACACCCACCACCACCATTACACCCACCACCACCACACCCATCGTCTCCAAGCCACTACCACACCCACCACCAAAACCCTAATATGACCTCAGATCTGCAATCCACCACCACCAAAACCCTAAATCGACGACCTAAGGTGGCAAATCCGGTGGCAGATCGTGTGGAAGGCGGCAGATCTGGTGGAAGGCCAACGGTGAGAAGTGGATTTGGAGGAGTTGTGGTGGTGTTCTTGGAAGGCGGCGGTGACTATGGTGGTGCTTGGAAGGCGGCGGCGACTGTGGTGGTGGTGGTGGAAGCCGAAGACTGTAGTGGTGGTGGTGGTGGAAGCCGGCGACTATAGTGGTGGTGGTCGTGGTGGTGGAATAGTCGGTGTAGTGCGAATCGGTGGTGGTTGTGGTAATGGTGGCAACCGGCGACTGTGGTGGTGGTTGGTGGTGGTGGTGGCAGCGGCAGAGGGTAGGGGTTGGGTGGTGGTGGAGGTGGAGGGTATGGGTTTGTGGTTTGGGGTTGGGAGGGAGAAGAAGGGTTCAAAATTCCAAAAATGCCTTTAAACACTAAGCATTTTCATTGGTTGTGATGGGTTAACAAAGTTAACACACTATTTGTGGTTAACACACTATTTGTGGTTAACACACTATTTGTGGTTAACAACGGAACTCTCCTCTATATATATATATATATATATTTGTTGGTTATCTTGCATTCTCAATTGTATTTCTACTTAGATTTTCAATAAACATTTTTACCTCACTTGTAATTGGGTTATTTATGTTTTATCTAGATTCAGTCATTGAGCTTTTTGTTAATTTAGTCTTGTAATTTCACAACATTAATATCAAATGCTAATCAGAATCAGAAATAAAGAGACGTGTATAACAAAAAATAACAAAAAATAACAAAAAATCACGTACCATACATGAAGAACATTCAAGTTGAAAAATCAGAGTATATAACATACAAAAAGGGCTATCAAGTATATATCTACTTTGATCAATGTTCTAAAAAACATGCGGCCACTTAAGGGCGGACTTTACGTCTTTGATTGGTGTTGGCGAAGTGGACATCACACATATCCCTCAAACAGCAGTCAATCATATCGACAGCGTAAACTGAAGGACACAAAACTCCTAATTGCAAGAAATGGTTGAAATGTTAGGATCTAAATATATATTAACACACACACACACACACATATATATATATATATATATATTTCAAGACGAAAGTTAATGTGAGAAAAAGAGTTAAGGGGAGAAGCGTAAGAAGGGATTTGAACGCTTGATCTCTTTTAATCTCATGTCCACCCTTTGATCAGGTGCATCTCATTAGTGTTGATATTCAATTAGGATTGATCCAAGGGTGGAGATTCCTTCTTACCCTTCTCACCGAAACCCAACTAAACGTTTCAAATGCTATAAAATGTAACTTAAAATGTCAGGATCACGGTGCTGTTAAAAACAAACAAATATTGCAATTGAGTTGGGTTGCGGTGAGAAGTTGAGTTAACGGTAAGAAGCATGCGAAGTGGTTATTCACGGTTGGATTAGAAATTGATGCACATTAAGATGAGATGCACAGGATCAATTCTCTTCTAAAGCACAATTCATGGGAGGGTATTAGATTAAAAGTGATCAATGGATCAGTTCTCATGCGTCTCAACATTAACTATTAATCAGTTCTCACCATTAATCAGTTCTCACGCTTCTCACACGATCCAACGCCTAATGCAATTTGGTGGAATAATTGGCTATATTAAATAGATGATTAATAGAAAACAAAGGAAGTACCTGTACAATGTATAGTTTTTCAAAACTAAAAATCAGGATCATGGAGGAGACTCCTACTACGGGTGCCTTTGTGGTAGAACGTATTGTAGCTCGAGTCTTCTGCATCAAATGTAGCAGCACATGACTGATGAAGCAATTCAGACCCCTTAATACGCAAACCTTCCAAAAGCACGATGCTCATCGGAAGATCACTTATACCTGTATCTTCTATATATAACTCCTGTAAGCAGGCTATACATCCAAGTTCCTCCGGCAATTTCTCAATTTGAGTACAACCGTTGAGATCAAGACGTTTAAGACGTTTCATCTTACGGGTGCTTTCCGGGATATCTCGTAAATTTTTACACCTCCATAGGCATAAAACCTCTAAACATTCTAATCCATCAAGGTCCTCTGGTAACTTCTCGAGAAGCTCACAATCTTCAACTCTCAGAATTTTCAGATGTTTCAACATACAAATGCTATATGGAAGATGTGTAATATTTGTAAGCGACAATTTCAGCTCCTCCAAACACTCTAACCGGCCAAGATCCTTGGGGGACTCTTGAATACTACCACTGAGTGTAAGCTTTTTTACACATTGTAAACCACAAATGCGCCGAGATAAACTCTTAAGGTTTCTGCAAGCGCAGAAGCTACTCTTGAGATTTACAATCGAAGAGTATTCAAGTTTTTCAAAGAAACAAGTAAACTGAAACCTCAGAAGATTTTTATCAGAGTGTAATGGACATATATCTATATGGAACTCTGCACTCAGATGTAACTCATTTAAAAAACCAACCTCACGATATCGTAAATCAAGAGATCTAGACTCTTTCTTGAAGGAAAATTTGGTAAAGCCGAAACAACAACTTAACCATAAGATCTCAAGACTTTTTAGGCCCCCAACAGGAACGTGAAGTTCAACCAACTCATTACAATTTCCAAGATTCAAGCTTTGGAGATTTGGAGTCCGTCCAAGGTCAAGTGTCCTCAACTTTGAATGACTAAGGTTAAGGGTAGTGAGTTGATATCCGTTTGAGGGCATCTGAAGTTCAACCAAATCATGACATCTTGCAAGATTTAATTTCTCGAGATTCAAACTCCTCCCAAGGTCAAGGGTCCTCAACATTGAAGAATTGAGATCAAGATATCTAAGTTTTTTAAGATCCTGTAATAAGCCAAAAAATAAATAATTGTGTAATTATGAAGCAATATATGCATATTATTATAATGAATTATGCAAAACAACCAATCAACTACTATCCCACCTTTCTTTCTCCTCCTTCCCAAAGTTGTAGTATTCTGCTTTGATGCATCAGAAGTGCACCTAGATTATTTGCTTGAAAGGTTTTGGGGAAACAAAAAAATGGGTAATTTCCCCAACTTAGATATTGTAAAGAATTTGGAAAGTATTGGCTAACTTCATCAAATTCCCAATCGCTATTAGAATGATCACCTTCCACGACAAGAACTCTAAGTCTCCTCATGTTCCCCAGACCTTTCATAATAGTTTCTTGATCGAGTTCTGACTTTTTCAGGTATATACATGTTGTTGCTTCAGTACCCTGTAATACAAAGAAAAAAAAGGACAATATCTTAACCAGTGAAATTGTGCTAATTTTCTAAACTAATAATTCATATAAATTTTATTCTTACCAGATCTTGAGCCAATATATCATGAATTTCCTCCTGAATCCACAACCGGCTATGTTTGTTAGGCTCATCAGGGTGCAAACGACGGACAATGTACCTCCCCATTTCTTGTATATGGGCATCCATGCTCAAGTACCCATAAGTAGAAATAGTTATGAGAGATCTTTTCTCAAGAACTTTTAAACCACATAGAGCATCAAATTCGTAGCTTTCAAGCGCTATGGCTGCTTCGTCTATCTTCCAACCTTTCATTATGCATGCAACATCTAGGAATATTTCCTTGCATTCGGCATCTAGATCCATATAGCTTAACTCCAACTTTTTTTGAACTTCATACAGTGGGATTTTTTGAAGTTCTTTTAGGGTATCTATCCATACATGCTTATCTGTGTCGCGGAGAAATGAACCCAAAACCGTGATCGTTAAAGGAAGACCAGCAGCCAAATCTACAACTTTTTCTGATAGCTCTTCATACCCTGGATTTGGACTCTCTGCCTGAAATGCACACCTGCTAAAGAGGCAAATTGCTTCCTCCTTCGTTAACAGATTGACTTCCTGAATCCGATTCACTTTGTGCACTAAAAGTACTTGCTTGTCTCTTGTTGTAATGATAATTTTACTTCCCGGCTTAAACCAATTAGGCTCACCGGCTAAAGCCTTGAGCTGCTCTATATGATCCACATCATCTAGAACAATGAGAGCCTTTCTACCAGGCATATATTCTTTCATCATCTTTTTCCCATCCAAAACACCATTTACAGTGATGTCTTGCCTATTTAACACATCTCTAAGGACTTGTTGTTGCAATGACTTCATACCTAATAAAAGGGAATTTGAACATTCTCGAACATTCTCAACAAAGCTGCTACCTTCAAACTCGTTGCATATTTGATCAAAAACAGCTCTCGCCAAAGTTGTCTTCCCACTACCTCCCAGCCCTGTGATTCCTATCATGTTGTCAGACGTGTTTAAATGTGAAACCACTTGACTTATCCGAGTCTTCATGCCTACTAAATTTTCATCAACGTTGATCATGGAAGGTAACTTCAATGAAATCTCCTTGACAACTAGTTTGATAAATTCAGCTTCATGCCTGTATGTTAAATTAAGAACTGATTAGCTTTCTCAAATTCCACATGAATAATAACCTTTATATCTACAAATACGAACATATAACAAGTAATAGTGGAGATATATATATATATATATATACAGAGAGAGAGAGAGAGAGGTTCATGCGAGAAACATAACTTTTAACGAAAACGCGAGGACGGTTCTCAACCACTCATTCGGTCAACAAAGGCAGCACCGGGTCACCCCCCTTTAATCATCTCCACCCTCCATGAATCGCGTTAATCCTCCGTGATTGCGTTCACCGTAACCGAAAATGTGTGGTTGAGAATCGTCCTCGCGTTTTCTTAAATTGACATCGTTCTCATATGAACCCACCTCTTTTTCATAGGGTCAGGTTCAAATGTGAACCATTTTTTCATTGTGAACGTGAGGACGAATCTCGGTCACACATCTTCGGTTACAGTGGATGTATCTCAGCCACCTCTTTCCTCTCTCTCTCTCTCTCTCTCTCTCTCTCTCTTTATATATATATATATATATATATATTTCATTTTAATCTATCGAGAAAATACGCAAGTTTGATTCAAAGTTTGTTGATAAAAACAAGAAGAAACAAAATGTAGATATGGTGATTACCCATTAGCAATGGTTTCTAAGTCCCAACCACTGAAAGATGCTGCTTGTTCCAGGGCATCTCTCCATTTCTGAGCAGTTTCTGCCTTTTCATGCTTGGCAAAGGCTTTTCCAAATTCCCCAATTTGTTTACGGACTTCGGTGGGTTCTACATGATAGAATATAGGGTAAACAGTTTGCTCAGTAGTCGTATTTTGGCACTCCATGATCTTCGTAAGCTCTTGCAAGCACCACGATGAAGATGCATAGTCCTTGGAAAAAACAATGACATGAAATCTCGAGTCTTCAATAGCTTGGATGAGCTCCTTACTGATTGCTTTCCCTTTGTCGAGGTCCACGTCATCCTTGTAAGTTACAATGCCTTGTCTCTTAAGAGCGTCATAAAGATGACCAACGAATGTCTTACGAGTGTCTTCACCTCGAAAACTCAGAAATATATCATACTTAAAGTTGGTCTTGGGAATGTATGAAGAAGTTGAAGAAGATGCCATCAAGGTACGATTGAAGGATCCCTGCTAGCTATTCATCAAATCAAAACTTTGCTGGGTTATTAATGTATAAGAAATGATTGCAATGAAAACTGGATGACATGATGAGAAACAATAAGGGAAATTAATGATTCAAGCATGATGTGTGTTTGATTTGATTGGAGAAACAATAAATTACGGTTTTAGACCCTGTGAATATATAGAACTTACAGTTTTAGGCCCATTTTGGACCTTTTGTTTTTCTGATGAAATTCGTTTCTTTTTCATTACACTGCATACATACACACAACAACAATAACACATAATGCAAACCAGCAGATGAACAATAACACTTTTTTGAAGAGCATAATGGTGCAGATTTCTATTGTACAACATTTTGCTAAATTTCTTGGGAGAATTAAGAAAATATTTTTTTTCTCTAAAAAAATACATTTAATTTTAATGGTCATTCAATTTCATAGATTCTTAATTTCTTATTGTTCAAAATAAATAAAAGATCATTTTGCTGCTAAGCAATACTTTTAAGCAGTTCTCCAAATTCGGAAAATTTTACTATTTCTCTAAATTCTCTACGTTGAAGAACGTTTGGAGAATCTTGTGGAAAAGAATTAGCCTAAAATCTCTATTTTTCTTAGTTTAAAAATCTATATGTTAAAGATACTTTATCATGTATAACAACTATTAGTTTATTGCCAATATACATTTAACAAAATGCACATGAGCATAAAGCTTTAAAAAAAATTAAATCAAAAACATAAATTAAGAAGATGCAGCTAATAAGGTAGCATTCCCACATAAACATGAGAAACCCTAGCTTCTGCTTCTACTCCAACAAAATTTACTTCCTTTTGAACCTCAGAAACATTAATTTGGTTTACTATATATTTTTATTAATGTATATAACATGAATCATATTACAATAAACAACTTTATAGTAATTAAATGACAAATAAAGAACTAAAATTCTTTACAAATAAAAGAAAATATAAATAATAGGGTTAATTTCATAATGCCCCTATTAAAAACTCAAAATATTATATATACCCAACTTAATCTACAAATATCATATATCTTACTTTGTAACCTACCAAAATATCATGTTTACCCAAATTATCTCATTATTGTGAATTTTAAATCATTTTTAAATCGAATTTAATAATAAAAAGATAATTAAATGACTATTATATCCTTTTTAAGTTTGATTCTAATAGACCAAATTCAAATCAAGAAACTGAAATTACAGCATCAGTAATAATCAAACAGACGAATATATTGTTGGATCTAAGCTTATGCCAGCATGTAGCATCAAATAATTATATGTATGTAGTAAACTATATTTATCCATCATTTCAGGCCCTTGACAAATGCCAAATTGGATTCCCTCCAATGAATATTTTTATAATTTAGTGAAAAAACCAAAAGCAAAAGCCAACTCTTTTCTTCCAAACTGATCACCCCTAAAGCAGAAAGCATATGATTAAATGAGATTTAAAACACAAGATAACCCTAAATGGCAAAATCCCAGACTCCTCCTATTCACATATTCTAAGAAATCAAAATGATGAACAAATAAAAATAGTAAAAAATTCCAAACCCACATTATAAACATAGCATAATAATAACATTGTAATTGATACCTTTTTGGAGGCTAGAAAATGGAAATGCACCTAGGGTTTGTGATCAGTTGTGAAGCTGAGATGATGATCTGATAAAGAATTGAAGTTGGAAATAATACCAATATAATATTATCTTCTTCTAAGAAATTAATTTATCACTGATGATATGTCTTCTTTTGCGAAATTTCTTGGCCAAAATCAGATCTATGGAAATTGGTATTAATTAATTTGGGGGTAATAAAATTGAGTGGATTTAGGAATGAAAAAGAAGCAGAGAAAAGTTATGGAAATTGGAGTCTGACTGTGGTGCGGCCTAAACTGGGACTTTTGTACACAACGCCACAACGGTACTTTGATTGATTACGTTTTTGTAAACAAGTCCTCTTTATATTTTTATGGATTTCAAAATTTTTGGTGTGGAAAGAAAAGACTACTTTTATAGACAAAATGGGGTTGTTTTTTTATTGAGATAGACAGCTTTAGAGGGGAAAAAAATATTTTGCTTTCTTTATAAATATTACTTTTAAAAACTTTTACTAAATAGGATGCTTTGTATATTATAAACTATTATCAAATAGTGTGATACTCGTAAAAAATAACCAATCAACAAATCTATAATAATCATTCACAAAAATTTCTATAAACATATTTTCTATAACTTTTCTCTCAAATAGTGATAGTGCACGTGATACTATATGAAAAAAGGGTTTACTTCACGAAAGTGTATCCAACTTGTCACGAAAAGTTATTGTATGTATTGTACTTCCATTTTTACCATTTGACATATCATAGTTTAAGAATTGGTCATTGTATGTATCCAACTTTATCAAAACTTATCATTTTGATGTATCAAACTTGTCGTGAAAGTGTATCCAACTTGTCACGAAATACATTAAATGGTAGGTTTTGATAGTTTGATACGCCAAATGGTAAAAATGAAAGTACAATACATACAATAACTTTTCGTGACAAGTTGGATACACTTTCGTGAACTAAACCCTATGAAAAAAGAGTTCTTAAATCAACTTTAGATTACATATAAACACGAGGTTTGTGATCATGTTTGAGAAATCACTTATAAAGCACAACCAATTTATCATGAGCCATCTATTTTTTTAAATTAAAATAGTTAATATTGTTATAGGGAATTGGAGAAAGAATGCCGACGAATATAAGCAAATATTAGAATACGGATGTTTAAATTATTGAAGATATGACGATACATTTTGTTTGTACCAATTCTCCATCATAATTATTAGAGAGAATTAGTTTTTTCGTCCGTGTGGTTTGATGAGTTTTATCACTTTTATCCCTATTATAAAAAATTAACGAAACGTGCCCTTATGATTGCATTTTTCCACAAGTTATGGCGGTGTGGTTGCATTTTTGTAACCAACAACGTCTCTTGCATTTTTTTAATGAACCAGAATCCTCAACAAATTAACAAGGTAAGTCTCTTTTGTCGCATTAGATAACCAACTCATCAAAAAGTTGCAGTACCTTTAAAGGGATGTAACTCGTTAATTTTTCAAAATATGGGATGGGATCTATCTAAATACCAAACCATAGGGATGCAATTATTATTTAACGAGAATGTCAATAATCATTATTTTTATCAATGAGATACTTTAGTGATTCATTTGATAGTATGTGAACAAATTCAACATGAAATTATATAAAGTTAAAAAACATGATGATATTTTAAATGTAAATGTATGGTATAGGATTAAAGTAAAATATCAATAATTGGCAGGTACATTGATTATTTTGGGACAAAAAGGAGAAGCCTTATAAAACAATTACTATGACTTCAAAAATCAAGATCAAATAATGTTATATAATTGTTTTATAAGGCTTAAGAACTAACATTTTTTTTTTACATTTAAATGTTTATGATAGTTTTTAATGTAATTATTTGTTTTTCTTTCTTGGAGTCTAACTATATGAGTTAGACATGGATTCATGGTCTAGAGATGTAAAAAAAACTAAAACTCAGAAAAAGCACTTATTAGAAGATAATGACCATGGTTTTCTTTAATTGTTGGAGTGGTCTATTACATATGAAAACGAAGAAGAGATAAGAAAGGGTTTATCTAAATATGAGATACTGAAAAGAAAAGGATACCAAAAATTACGAAACCTATAATAAGAAGCTCTTCAGTCAAAGTTTTTGAACTTTACTACTGAGTTTTGATCAAAATTAATGCTAATTATATCAACTTTTGGATATCTTCCATTTCACCAAGCAAATAAAACAAGTAATAGATGTTGTGAGATCTTGGCAATAGAAAAAAGGTTTATGAGTCGTGATCAAGATAGCATCGGATGATCAAGAGAGAATGCCGGGAAAGACAACCAAGTACTATTGACGAAAAGCCATTGGCACTCGTTGAAATAGATTAGACAACTAGCCTTTTTCTTCATCAAGGTGTGTTCACTTGATTATAATGTCATTAATTTTTGTTTGCTTGGCAAATTTTTTGTTTAGAAAGCCCAGTAATTTAATTAAGTAATTAGAAATTGTTCTTATAATTTTCCACTACTAATGTAACAAGTGTCCATAAAAAAAGACGAATATTCAAGATCTACATGTGTAATATCTAACTGATCAAGACTAACTAACTTTGAAACTATTCTTAAATATTTAGTATTGATAGTTATCTTGTAATATTTTAGTTAAAGTGCATTAGTTTCTTGTAAAAAACTATAAATTAAATAAAAAAAACACGTTCAATTAGTTGCAACAAACAAAATTGAGATAAAATTGACAGCTGTTGTATAGTAGCATAAATTTGACATAAACCAAAATTGACAGAAGAGAGTTGATTTTGCAAGGATGAAGTTGATTGAGGGAAATGATTACACCAACAGCTGTTGTATAGAGTAGCATAAAATTAATTGACATCAAGAAAACAAACAAAAGGCACTAATTTTTAAGGGGTTTGGAACCTAGTCAAGCTAGGCGGCTCATCCCCACGCCGATTTTTATTAAATAGTATATAAAATGTTGGGTTACAAAACATAAACATAGATCACCAAAACAATGTCTTCATTCTTCATGCATTTCTTGAAGCAAAACATCAACTAATCACACATCACCTAAATACGGTTCTCATATCCTTACAGTTTGCTAAGAAGGGAACAACAAAACTTGGCGACCACCATATATCTTTGCTGATATCAAATATGAAAGTCCTATTCCGACCTCGTTACATGAACAACCAAACGCATATTGTCCAACCATCCTGTAAAAATGGTCGAAAATGAATGAAACGTGATATAACCAACCGATGTAGTAATTTTTGAAAAATTCCTAAGATAAGTGTCTCACATGTTGACTCGATGCTCATCGTCTATTTTCTCCTTGAAGCATGTAGCTCTTTTCTCATTCAAGTGTTATATGACACAAAATATTGCACATCTTTGGAATTCACATTTGAAACTGTAATAGATCATTTGGGTAAGAATCTACCAAGAAAACAACAATTTATATAATATAATGCATCCGGTGGATTTATACCTGATAGCAGCAGATCAATCAGAGATTCAACCATGGACAACAATAACAAGTCCCATATTTCACAAAGATTGATTGAGAAGAAATCAAACCAGTGAGACCCGAAGATTAAACATCAAGTTCATCACGGCATGTGAAGAGTGTATGATCCTTCGATTCAGTGAAGTGCTGAAATGAAGAGCCTAAGCACGTGAAAACAAACAACATATATAACCAAAAAAAGTATGCAACAACCATAAAACTAGAGAGATGGTAAAAGAATCACCTTGTGTGTTGAATCTGATTGTTTCCTTGTCATCAAAACTCATAAATGCAAGAAATGGTTCAAATGTTAGGATACATAAATCATGTGTTTGTATTTAATATATAACACTATATATCAACTTTTTCCAAAAGATGATAGATAGAAAATGGAGAGAAAGTACCTATTAGGACAAGTAGTTTGTGAACTAGTCCTTTTAGGCCTTTTGGGCCTTCAAGTGGCAATGCTGCAAATAAATGAATTTTCTGTTTACAACTTTATGGCCAAAGTGTCAAAATCAAGACTTCAACGATATATTAACTTTGATTTTCTCTTGGGTCATCTTCTTGACCCGGTTTCAACCCAACTAGGATCCGACTCCACTGACACATAAAAGCAAACTTCAATTTTTTATTGAAATCAATGTGCAATGTAATCTCACATGCTTAACCATCACTTACACTACCTATTATAAGCAAAACCGGCTTGAGGTTTTTCTTGGCAGTTGCCGAATGGTTTGGTGCTGATGATTAAGTGGTCAAAATGATGAAGACGCTCTCATGACATAGTGTAAAATGAAATACGGTTGTTTGGTAATTGTTGAGAATGAAATGAGGGTGCTTAATGGTTAAGGGAGACCCAAGATACAAAAACATTCTAGTTTATCATGCATAATGGATACAGAAACAGTAATACTGAGAGTATAACCTTCAATTGATCCAAAAAAACAGACACGAGAACAGAGCCATTGGTCCTCACGGTAGAGCAACACCTTAAAAATCCACCTTTTCACTCTGCCACTAATTTACATACAAGTTGTTAATTAAGAAGAAAAACAAGCAAGTATAAGATGATCAAATACCTACAAGATTTGGACAATTTTTTTCATAGGTATATTTCTTCTTCTTGTATAAGGAAACCATGTTTATATCAATTTGAAAAATCAAATTGAAGTATATAAGATGATCAACAGAAAATAAAGAAAGTACCTGTTTAGATAGTTCTTCATGAATAACCTTCTTTGGGCTTTTAAGCTTTACAAATACGATCTGACTCCATAAACTCATAAAGATAGAGCTTCAACTTCTCACTGAAATCGACATCCCAAAGTAACCATACTAGTTTAACCATCACTTATTTTATACTACCGACTATAAACGAAATCCTCTTTTGAAGTGTTTTTTATCAGTAACATATATAAAAACCCCCATCCCCATGGTAATGGTCACGAATCAATGGCAAACAGTGAGTTTGTCTCTCAATTCAATGCCATCCATTTACAAATAATGATTGCATCAAGAAATGTGATATCCTACGTCTTGGTTGTTAATTGCATCAAGAAATGTGGAGAGGCGGGTATAATTGCATCTTCTTAATTCGGTCAACCAAGTTGACATCAAAAAGATGTGATACGGATCTAAAAAGTTGATTACCAGTGGCCAAAAAGTTTTGGAACTCCAGCTTTGAAGTCAATCTTTAGTATTAATCGCTCAAATGTGTCGTTTTGCTTCTGCTTAAATTGAGCTTCAGATTGATGAAAGAGAACCACACACTTTGACTTTGCGGTTCTCAATTCTGTATGCATTTCAAAACAGAGAAAACTGAACAAGATAAATATAAAGCTTTTACAATTGATGTTTAGTAGGTTGTATACTTCCATTTAAGACTTTTTATCTAAATGATCTGTAAGAGGCATGGTAAAAAAAAATTATTGATTCTTGGCCAAAAAATTAATCACGTCATATTAATTTCAATGTTTTAAATTATCAAAGTAAGATGATCAATAGAAAGAGAGAAAGTACCTCCTCTTGTGAATTGGTTTCTTTGAGCCATCCTCAAAATTTCCCTTAGAGCACGGTACAACAACCTACTGTAGTTGTAGTTACACGTGTTCTGTTGTCTGACCGGTAAATACGCAGACCTTGCTCTTCTAACAGTAAGATGCTCTGCGGAAGATTATTTATGCATGTATCTCTTATATCTAGGTATCCTAAACATTCCAAATGTCCAAGTTCCTCAGGCAATTCCTCAACCCTGTTACACCCGTAGAGACTGAAAGACCTTAGACTTTTCATCCTACCTATGCTGATCGGAATATCTCGTAAAACTATACACCCTCGTAGGCGTAGCGTCACTAAACATTCTAATCGACCAAGATCCTCAGGTAATTTCTCAAGAAGCTCACAAAAAATAAGTTCGAGAGATCTCAGATGTTTCAACCTACAAATGCTATCTGGAAGACGTTTAATCTTTGTAGACCACATAGTTAGATCCTCTAGACATTGTAACCGGTCAATGTCCTTGGGCAACTCTGAAATGTTGCCTTCGAGTTTAAGCTTTGTTAAACGTTGTAAACCACAAATTCTTCCAAAAAAACTCTCAAGGTCTGTGCAAGCACAAAAGAAACCTTCTGAAATGAGCTTTTCAACATTTCCAATGGATGAGGGTAGATCTTCCTTATATGAACATTCAAACTCAAACCCGGGAAGACTACTATCCCACTGCAATGTGTGCATATTGAACGACTCCGTACCTAGATGTCCTTTTAAGTTGATGAGCAGTTTTACACCTCCAACTGGAGCATGAAGTTTTACCAAACTCGAACATTCTTCAAGACATAAACTCTGAAGATTTGGAGTTTGCCCAAGGTCAAGGATCTTCAACTTTGAACATCTTCTGATGTCTAGATATTCAAGTTTCACATCTCCATCAAGGACGTGAAATTCTACCAAATCACAATCTTTAAGAATCAATGTCTTCAGGTTAGGGGTCAGCTCAAAGGTGCTCAACTTTGATTCAATGAGTTTGAGGTATTCGAGTTGTGGGCATCTGCTGGGAATGAAACGTTCTACCAAATCATCATTTTCATCAAGAGTTAAAGATTTAACATTCTGAGTCAGCCCTAAGTCAAAGGTCCTCAAATGTTGACATGGAAGGCAGAGGGTTTTTAGTTTGCAACGTTCAATATGCACACGAAGTTCCACCAGACCAAAACATCCTTCAAGATCCAATGTCTTGAGATACGGAGTTGATCCAAGATCAAGGACCCTCAACTTTGGAATAAATAGCACGAGGGATTCGAGTAGTGGACATTCAAGGGACATGTCAACTTCTACCAAATAATCATGTTCTTCAAGTTTCAATGCCTTTATATTCGGAGTCGGCCCATGGTTAAAGTACCTCAAATTTGGACAACACAAGTTGAGGGATTTGAGTTGTGGGCATTCACGGGGCATCTCAAGTTTTACCAAACCGTCATTAAGCTCAAGATTCAGTGTCTCGATATTTGGAATTAGCCCGAGGTTAAGGGACCTCAACTTTGAAATACTCAGGTCTCAGGTTGAGAGATTTGAGTTTTGGACATCTAACAGGCACATGAAGTTCAATCAAATTAGAACAATATTCAAGATCTAATACCTCTAGATTTGGAGTTAGGCCAAGGTCAAAGGACCGCAACCTTGAACCTCTAAGATTAAGGAATTGGAGCTTGTCAAGAACCTATCATAAGAAAAAAGAAAAGATGAATATTGGTGTAATAACAAACCAATAAATGTGTAGGTGTCATAATAATATAGAAAAACAATAATTCAACCATTACTCTTACCTTTCTTTGTCCCCCTTCCCAAAGTTGTTCTATTCTGCTTTCACTCATCTCAAGACCAACCAGATGTCTTGCTTGAAATGTTTGGGGTAACGAACAATAAGGGTAACACAACCATTCCAAATATAGCAAAGAATTTGGAAAGTAATTGTAAACTTCATCAAGTTTCCAATTACTATAAACGCCAGGGATGTACACTCTAAGAAGTTTAAGTTTTTCCATCTTTTCAAGACCTTTCATAACAACTTCTTGATTCATTTCCGATGATGCGAATAGGTCTATACATTTTGTTTCTTCAGTATCCTGTAATCCAAAACAAGTGATTATGAAATTAACTTGACTCTTGACAAATGAAAATGTGTTAGTTTTCTCAACCTTGCAAATAAACTTTATCCTTACCAGATTATTAGCCGATACATCTTTCATTTCAATCCATAGTCGACTATGTTTGTTAGGCTCATCAGGGTGTAAACGACGAACAATGTACATCCCCATTTCTTGTATACGGTCATGCATCTCCAAGTAGCCATATTTAGAAATGGTCATGAGAGATCTTTTCTCAAGAACACTTAAACCACGTATAGCATAAAATCCACGGCTCTCAAGCACTTTGATTGCTTTATCTTTCTTCCGACCTTTCAATATGCATGCAACATCCAGGAATATTTCCTGACAATTGGAATCTAGACCCTTATAGCTTAACTCCAATCTTTGTAGAGTTCCATCCAATGGAATTTTTTCTAGTTCTTTAAGGGTATCTTTCCATACATGTTCAGTTTCACCATAAAGAGTCGAACCCAAAACTGTGATCGTTAAAGGAAGACCAGCAGCATAATGTACAACTTTTTTCGACAGCTCTTCATACCCAGGACTTGGATTGTCTGTCCCAAACGCACACCTGCTCAAGAGGCAAATTGCTTCCTCCTTCGTTAACAAATCGACATTATGAATCGATTTCACTTTATGTGCTAAGAGTATTTGCTTGTCTCTTGTTGCAATGATAATTTTACTTCCTGGCTTAAACCAATTAGGATAACCGGCTAAGGCCTTAAGTTGCTCTATATGATCGACATCATCAAGAACAAGAAGAACCTTTCGACCAGGCATCTTCTTTGTCATCATGTTTTTCCCATCAAAAACATTATTTATGGTAATGCCTTGATCATTTGATACATCTCGAAGGACTTGTTCTTGCAACTTATTCAAACCGGAGAAATCGGGTTTTGAAGCTTCCCTAACATTCGCAACAAAGCTTTTACCTTCGAACTGGAAGGATATTTGATCAAAAACAGCTCTCGCCAAAGTTGTCTTCCCACCGCCTCCTATCCCCCATATTCCTATCATGCAAAACTCATCAGAAACAGCATTTAAAGATGAAAGTACGCTATTTATCCGAGTCCTCATGCCTACTAAATTTTCATCGACGCTGATGGATGGTAACTTCGAGGAGATCTCCTTAACAACTTTTTTGATAAATTCAACTTCGTACCTGTATGTTAAAGAACAATCAAACGAATAATTACTTTTATATCTACAAAATACAAACATATAAGAAGTAATAACGGAGTCATATATATATATATAGTTATATTTCAGTTTAATCTTTCGAGAAGAGTTGTCAAGTTTGACAATGGAACACGAGATGTCTTGGATTTTACATCCTATGAGAGAGGTAGATTATAAAGAAGAAATAAAATCAAAGAATATTGCAGATTGAGATAGGGTGAAGAAGTAATTACTTATCAACAGTTAAGTCCTTCCCACTGTAAGATGTTGCTTCTACCAAAGCCTTTCTCCATTTCGCAGCATTGTCATCATTTTCGTGTTTAGAAAAGGCTTTGCCAAATTCTCCGCTTTGTTTGCGGACTTGAGTGGGTTCCACGTCATAGAAGATAGGGTAAATAGTGTGCCCAGTCTTCGTGTTTTGGCACTCCACAATCTTCACAAGCTCGTCTAAACACCACGATGAAGATGCATAGTTCTTAGAGAAAACAACATGGACTCTCGACTCTTCAATGGCTTGAATGAGTTCCTTATTGATTTTCTTCCCTCTCTCGAGGTTCTCGTCATCCTTGTAAGTGTCAATGTTCTCTCGCTTAAGAGCGTGATAAAGATGATCAACGAAGCTGGTACGAGTGTCTTCACCTCGAAAACTCAAAAATGCATTATACTTAAAGCTGGTCATGGGAATGGATGAAGTTGAAGACGAGGCCATCAAGGTATATGATTGAAAGATCCTTGCTAGCTATTAAACAAATCAAAACTTTGTTGGGTTATTATTAATGTATAGCAAGATGTGTTAGAACTGGAGAAACAATCAATTACTTATTTAGTAGTCCCTGTGAATATATAAAACTTACAGATTGATCCCTAACCTAAATAAAAAGTACGGATAGAGTTATACACATCTTATTGAAGAGCATAATGGGTTGGTGAAGATTTTTATAACATTCTCCTAAATTTCTTGGGAGAATTAAAAAAATAAAAATTTCTAAATAATTACATTCAATTGTAACGGTTTTTCTATTTTAGAGATTAAAACGTTACTTATACTATTAAAATATTCTTTTACTTCTTTATCCTAATGATCTTACTGTTTCTCTCCTTTCTCCGTGTCGAAAAGAGTTTGGAGAATCTTTCGGAAAAAGATTTAGCCCAAAATCTATATTTTCTCTAGTTTAAAAAAATATGTTAAATATACTTTACCATCTACAACAATTATTAGTTTATCACCAAAAGACAGTATTTAAAAAGATGCAGATGAGCATACAACTAAAAAGAGTGAATCAAAAAGATAAATTTACAAGATGCAGATGATTAAGGTAACATTCAGAACTGAGAAAACTCTTTTGCTTCTACTCCAACTAGGTGTGAACCGCGCGATGCGCGGTAATAAAATCTGATGATGGAAATTACTTAATGAAGTTGAACGTGTGAAAATATAACTTTTTTGTGGTATGGATTACATGTTCTAAAGTCAGACACATGGGATGTGTTGAATGAAATATAATATAGACGTGTCCATGATAAATAAAGATGGTATTAAGTACCATGATTCATTTAAAAAACATGAGAAGTGATCAAGTCTTTAAGGTAAAGATCAATATATAACGCAGGGCCAAACATAATAGGTGATATATCTACTCATTGAAGTACACTTCTAACCAAATTAGTCGTTTCATGATAGTAATTCTTCAATTTTATCCTGCATACAAAATTCTAATATGTAGGAAGTGATTTTTATCAAATATAATTTCATAAATAGAAAAATTACATGGCAACTATGAATTTGTAAAGAATTTTAATGAATAGCTTTTTCACTTTTTATTGAAATTATAATTGTATAGGCCATTGGGTTAGTGATAGTTATGATTATGAAATATATAATAAGTATCAAAAGATGTAAGGGAGATTAAGCGGTAAATAAAAATAATATAAAATATTTAATGTAAATGATAACAAATGTATATGTAGTAATGATATGAATACAATTGGATTTACCGGTTCAATGGTTGAAGGAACAATCTTGTCAGAAACTTCATTAAAACTTATGTAAAATAAATATCAAACTTATTTTCATTAAAACTTTAACTTTGTAAAGACAAATTATTTCAAATCTTGTCTAGAAAAATAATGCCACATTTACCATTCACATGTTTTACTGTGAAAATTCTATGTTATTTAAATAGGTCTCACTGATCTCCAAAAATAATATGATCTTCTATGATCCGAATCCGATCTATATATTTATATATAAGAGATGTTTTAAATAAATAACATGACATCTTCGTCGTATACTTAGAGTCTCTTATTCTATCTTTTCTTCATATTTTGATTTTTAAAAATGTTTAATATGTTAAACACTTCTTTATGCCCATATAAAAATTATATTTTCAATAAAGTGAGATGTTTTTTAGTAATTTAACATATCTATTGTAATTTATATAAATTATATATATAATATGTGCAAGTCTATACAATACTCTACTTTAAATAAATATTAGTCTTGCAATTAATCAATTAATAGAGTTTTAAAATATGTTACATGTGTAATAAAAATTAAATAATAACAAACATAGTTTAAATATTTATATATAACATTTAGATGTCGTTTAAAATAAATTGATACAAAACTAACATTAAAAAAAAGTCAAAATAACTTAAAAAAACAAATATTATAATATTTTTAAATTATAACCTCATTAAAAAAATAATATATATAGTTAAATATGATACAAAAAGTGTTTATATTTATCATTATCATTATTAAATTTTTTATAAAAATATTAAGGGTCTATGCCATTTTTCTTTTAATTGAAACGTTTTTTTTTCTTCCAATATTTTTTTAACACTAATCTTTCAATTTTTTTATTATCATTTTTGTCATTTTTTGTGGAGGAGATTCACCAACTACATTTTGTAAATTAATTGTTTGTGGTAACATTGTTGACAATTGTATAAATCTCATTAGATTGTAACATAGTTCCATGGTTGGAACTCTTAAGTTGTATGAAGCAAAAAAAAAATATTCATAAATGAAATTTGGTCTAGTTTTAAACACAATTCGACCATTGAAGATTTACGACACATTTGCCAGTAACAATGTAATATTCTAATAAATAATACACATATTTTTTTTGCATCATGGGCTATGCTCCTAAGAAAAAATATATAAAAATAAGAATTAAGTTAATAATACATAATGAAATTTTAAAATAGATAAAATCAATAATATACCAAAACTAAAGTAGTTGATTGAAATAGATACATGAAGAACTTTTCTTTGTGCAGTATGGTGATGAAACATTGATGTTATTTCACATATTTGACAATCTTTAGAGCTTGTTCTCAGTGGCGGATCCAGGAATCTTAATGATGGGGGTCGGAGTTGTAGAGTCCGGTTGACAAATATTCGAAAATCGTTACCACCATTATTAGTTCTGAGTGTTAGTATTTTTTTTAGCTTTTCCATTTGTCTTATGAAGTAACAAAACAATCAACACCTAGAAGCCGTTACACGTTTAACGATACAATTCAACATTATCACTTAGCTTCTCGAGTAACCTTATCACTTAGCTAACCGGGTAGGAGTCGTCGCCCTCACTTACCGGGTAAGACTCTTGATCATTTTTTTCGCTCTTACTGAGTAAGATTCTTGAGTAAGGTTCTTGTTCATTACCATATTCATTGGTTAATGTACGTAATACAACTTTAGGATTTGCTTTTAAGTATATATAGATTAAATCTTGGTTCTTTCCAAATAATGTAACGGAAATAATACTACAAAACTAATTTAGTATATAATTAAATAACAAATAAAACCTAAAAATTCTTTATAATAAAGCAATTGTCAAGCGAGTATTTTTACAATTCAACTAAAAAAAAAAGCTAAATCCGCCTATTTTCTTTCAAATTGATCCCACCTATAGCAAAAACCATGTGATTAGATAAGATGTAAAACACAAGATAACCCTAAACCCCTAAATGTAAAGCAATTGTCAAGTGTGTATTTTTACAATTCAATGAATAGCCCAAAGCAAAACCAACTATTTTATTTTTATCAAATTGATCACCCCTAAACCATATGTATGATTAAATAAGATGTAAAACACAAGATAACCCCAAATGGCAAAATCCCAGACTCCTCCTATTCATACATGTCAAGAAATCAAAGTGATGAACAAATAAAAATAGCAAAAAATTTAAAACCCACATAAACATATATAGCATAATAACATTGTAATTGATACCTTTCTTGAGGCTAGAAAATGGAAATACACCTAGAGGTTGGTTGTGAGTTGTGATCCTGAGATGATGATCTGATAAAGAATTGAAGTTGGAAATAATACCAATATTATCTTCTTCTTCTAAGAAATTAAGTTATCACTGATGATGTCTTCTTCTTTTGCAAAATTTCTTGGCCAAAATCGATATATGGAGATAATAATTAATTGGGGGAAAATTCAGTGGATTTAGGAATGAAAAAAGAAGTAAAGATAAAACTTATGGAAATTGGAGTGATGGTGGGGCCTTTTTTGCACAACGGATAGTTTGGTTATTTTTTGTTGATAAAAATTTATTTAATAAATTCAACTAACTTAATAAATTTATAAAAACAAGATTTATTTATTTAATTGAAAAAAAAAACAAGATTTACTTATTTAATTTGAATTGTTTAAGTTAAATTTTGTGTTGAATATAAGATATAGGAGTTGGTTTATTTTAAAATTATTTACTTTTTTAATTTGAATTTTTCAAGTTGATTAATTTTTGCAGTGGTTATTAATCTTTAGATGGGAAATGGACGAATATTAGGATGTGATGCATTGGAATAAGATGCACCAAGATATATATCAGATCAATTCCCTTTTAAGCCACGATTCATATGAGTGTATTTGATCAAAAGTAATTAACGGCTTAAAATCACTTCTCGTACTTATTTCTCTCATTATCTCATATATACCTATTAATATATGCGTTTGTGTATGTGTACGTATACACAGTGACTTCAATAATCACTCTCAGATAACATTTGAGTAGAGTTACACAATACTACTTTTGAGGGAGGTTCATACGAAAAATATAACTTTTTAAGAAAACGCGAGGAGCAATTTCAACCACTCATCTCGGTCAACAAATGTGGCTTTGACCGGTCCCCCTCCCCTTTAATAATCTCTATCCACCCATGAATCGCGTTAATCCTCCGTGATCACGTCCACCGTAACCGCGAAATGAGTGGCTGAGATTGCTCCACACTTTTTTTTAAATTGACGTGCTTCTCGTTTGAACCTTTTTATACTACTTTTATCCTCAAACATTATTATTCTACGACAACTACTTATTTGCTTTTAGAAACCATTTGTTTAAATTCAGGGATAGTTAATTAAGTTTACATATAATGAGCAATCTTGAACAATTTTATAAATATGTGAGGGCTAATGAATTTTCATTTATTTATTTATATTATTGAACACTCTATTCAAAATCGCTTGTACTTACAAACTCTAATGTTGTTTTGGACATTTAAATTAAAAAAGATGATTGATTTGCAATGAGAACAAAATATATGATTATTCAAAACGTCTTTAATCAGCTAACGCTACAACAATGTGGACGTAATTTGTTTGTTTGGAAAACAGTAGGATATTAGGTGGGGAATTATAATAAAAAATAAACCCAATTTTTGTCCAAATATTTAAGACAAAAAGATTTTCAATATGTTAGCATATTTATCGTTTTCTTTCTACATTTCAATTCTTAATTAATGTTGCTTTCCAACGTGTGGGTGCCAAATCAATCAATCAATCAAGAACACTTAAACAAAATGATGTATATGCTAAGTACAAAGATCTAAAAGAGATTGCATTCCATTCAATGATTAGAGAATCAAGGTGGAAGAGAAAGTACAAATGAGGTAAACTACTCCTATTTATACTAACTCTATGGACTAGGCTTTTAAAATTCAAATGGGCCTAAACAAATGAGCCTTTAATTACAAATTACATAAAAGACACTAACTTTAAACAAATAACAAAATTGACACAACTAACAAATATTTCTAACAATTTCCCCCTTTGTGTCAATTTCGTCGCTTCTGATGACTTGATGATTTCTTCTTCGATCCTTCAGTCTCCTTGTGACTCTTTGATGATCCGTCTCTTCTCCGTGAAGATGGTGGCGGCGGTCTCTCCTCAACTCTTTTGACTGGTCCCTCTATCTTCCGAAGACCACAGTACGATTCGAAGCGTCGTAGAATGATGCGATGTTCTAGTCGATGCTCGATGATCTGGAAAACCTCGTCGATCAGAATAGAGGGATTTATCCAGTGCTTGGTCTTCAACACCTCAAGCTCAAGCCTCTTCTTCTCAGTAGCCAGCCCCTTGTTGATGATGTGGAGCGTCCCGTCACTGTACTTGTGAGTCTCATCGCATCGCATGAACTTCTTCTCTTCCTTCTGGTTCTGGTACACTACCCCAAGAGTTGGTTTCTCGAGGACTTGGTAAAGAGAATAGCGATCGATGTTCGGGAGGTCTTGGTTTGGCGGGGAGAGGTTGATCGTGCTCTGATGACTCTCTAACCCGATCTGGAAGTCATGAGTCTCTGAATTCTTCCGATTCCTCTCGATAAAGTGCTTAACAGCTTCCAGTCCTTTGAATGTCTCCTTAGGTCGGGTTGTAAGCGTCTTCAAGTCAGTGTACAATGTGTCAATGTCATCAAGATGCACATTGTCGAAATCAGCTTCGGTGAACGTGAACTCCCCGTTTTTCTTTCAAATCACAGAGAAGACTGAGAACCATAAGCTCTGGAAGCATACAGATGAAACATCACTGACTCGGATGATCGGGTTGTCATAGAAGAACACGGTTGCTTTGGGTTTGGCTTGAGTATCCATCCAGTAGAGATACTTGTTTTGCTTTTGAGGTGGCAGATCGGTGATGTTGTAGTACTTCTCCAGAGGCACGATCTCCACCTTGTCAGTGAAGATAGATCTATGAGTATCCTCAAGATAACTGCCACGCCTTCTTTCTCTATCCCACTTGACTGATTTGAGCGGCTCCACGTACTTTCTGCGATTTGAGAGTGCACCCTTCTCCCTGGTATAGATCACTTTGGGAGGTGATACTGAAGGCTGCCTCCATTGACCATGAATCGGTCGCTGAGGGCCATGTGTCACAGGGTTGTTCGGACCACGACGAGAAGCTTTGACTGGTGGAGAGGGAGTGCGAGAAGGTGAATCATCCTGAACTGGAGATGGAGGGTGAGGCAGTACCCTTAGTTGAGGACCTCTGTATGTCGGAGACGGCGTCAGAGGAAGAGGAGACCGACGTGGTGAAGGCGTATCATATGAAGGCGAATGATGTGGAGACATAGGTGGTGAAGAAGAGTCAGAACTATACATCTCTATGCCAGGAAGAGACTGATGTGGAGGCGACTGACATGGTACCAGAAGAGGAGAGTCAGAACTGTAGCTCTCCATGCATGACTCATAATCATCAGAAGGAACATCATCTGAAGCGGGTAGGCGGACAGGGTGAGAGATTTCCGGGTTGACACAAAAAACAATCTCTCGACCCTCCGCTGAATCTGTCGTCGGGTTCTGATCAGGCTGAGACTGAGATACATCGGCACCGGTCCCCATATGAGTACCAGAAGGAGCGGCGCCGGAAGAAGTGCCTGCCAGAACTGAGGAGCCAAGCCGAGCCTTCTTATAGATTTCCCCCACACGGCGATCGGGGTCATCTCGGTCGTCGTGTCTGCGCTTAGGTGGCTCGGCTGATGCACGGCAAGAAGTCTCAAGGGCTCGGATCTCAGTCTACATGTCTGAAATGGAGCCCTTGATCTCAGCTAATTTCTCCGTCTTCAGGGCATCAAGCTTCCCTTCGAGCCTCTGGATAGATAAGACTACCTCTTGAGAAGAGGAGGTAGCCGGCTCGGGACGGCTCGCGGGAAGTGATGGATCAGAGAACCGCTTCAAGTATCCCAGAAGATTGACCTCATGGTCAGAAAGATCACTTCTGGATAGTAACGATGCCATAAGAAGGTCCCGTAGCTCATCAGAAGAGGAAACAGGAGCGGTGGATCTCGGAGGTGGTGAAGGTGATGGGGGAGGTGGTGTTGGAACTCGTACAGGCTCAGTCACCTTCCCTTTGCCCTTGAACCGGGCTTCAAGTGCCGCAAACTTTGCATCAAACTCCTCACGGACAGCCTTTAGGGCGCTGTCCATCATGTCCCTGACAACAAATGCCGGGTAAGTAACACCGGGCTCACATAGAGTACCCGTTTGCACAACCGCTGAATCAACGGTGTGGCCTACTTTCATGGTTGGCATGATGATAGCCGTGGTAGGTCTTCCCTCCGGTCCTCGTGAAATGCCCTTCGTGGGCACCACTCTCGGGGTTCCGGTCACGTCACTTAGAATCGCGACAGGTGGAGCTGAGACTGCGTCACACAGACTGGCAGTATGTGTACCTAGAGGTGTATCGGGCACTAGACTCTGGTGCACATGAAGTGAAGGTGGGGATCGGGGCAGGGATCCTCCTGTTTCAATATCATCACCCTCCAAGTGAGGGCTTGATAGCCGTTGTGCTTTGTCCCCGTGGAATGAAACACCCACCTTTTGAGAGATGGATGAGTGGATAGGTGGGGCGTGCAATTGCACCTCTGGGTGGGAGGTGTCTTCTTCAATACCCGTACTCAACACATGTGTACGGGTAGCAGATGTGGCTGCCCGGCGTCTACCTATGGATAGGCGAGGACCGGTTAAAACCTTTGGTCCAGACTCCCACTCATCATTTCTTTCACTTCCCTCGCTCAGCTCACTATCATAACTATCTTCGACTGTTTTGTCTCCCTCAAACCTTATTTCAACCTCACCGGAGTATTCAGACTCAGAATAATATTCCACCAAAGAGAAAGGTATTCTGTTGGCCAGTACAGGTAGAGAGAAGTGAGAAGGGTCTGCTCCGGTCTGATCATCGTCACCGCCTAAGTTACCCCCGTCATCTCCCCCCGACTCCTCATCCTCACGCCCTTGGTCATCACCCCCAGATGCATGACCACTCTCAGAACCTCACTTTCTTGACTAAGGGATTCCTCCGGGGTGCCAGCCTCCGGCTCTGGAGGTCCTGGTAGAGGAAGTGAATCTAAGTAAGCTCTCACAATCGGTGAACGATGATCAAGTGCATCAAGTAATTCTTGGGGAATCTGCATAGGAACAATCTGTTGATGATCAGTGTTATCAACCAGTTTCGACATAGGCCATGTAGGAAATAATGGAAGCCCCTTCCGTGCAATACTACAGTTCTTGTCGATGATGTGAGAGATGATAAGTGCCAAGAACCGGGGATACGGAACGAAATTTCTGGCCTTGGTTCCTGTCTTGTCTTTGATCACGGATGAAAACTCCTCCCAAAGAAAATACTGATAGTCGGTGTCGGGGTTGTTGGTGGCACAACCAAGAAAGACTTGCTTTAACTCTTTGCCGCATTGATCTGTTCCTCTGGTGCGTGAGGAAAGACACTTGTTGAGGATGGCAAAGAGGGTGGACCAGGCACCGGCGATATATTTGCGTTTGAATGCGCCAAGTGTAGGAAGTTCTTTCGTATATCCGAGAGCATAGATGGTCTGGAACATTTCATTGTCAGACAAGTGCGCTGCCTCAGGGGTTTTAACAGGTACTTGGAGGATGCGACAGAATCGGTCTCGAGTGAGTTTGTACTTAAGGCCGTCAACCTTGCATCTGAAGTGTTCAGGTTGGGAAGAGGTACGCGGAATAAATTGCATAGAGTCATAGAATTGTTGTACGTAGACTTCCGGGATCTCAACACGACGGGTGAGAAGTGGGGTAAGAGGGTGGTTTCGAAGGATTTCTATGATGATAGGGTGTGAGGTTTGAAAGTGATCAAGGTCAAGGTAGTGGTTGTTTTGGGCGATAGGAAGAAACTTGGCATAAGGAAAGAGGCTATCAGAGATTTTCTGAAGTTGCGGTGAAAGGGTATCGTAGGTAATGGGTGGGGGTTGAGTAACCCGAGACTGTCGGTGAGCTGAAGAGCTCGGATTCACCATTGTACCTGAAAACGAAGAGGTTAGTAATGCGGTAAAGGCAAGGTTTGAGATATAGGGCACACATCATTGAGATGTGTTATTGTGTACTAAATCAAAAAATTTGGTACAGAATAACACAACACATTGAGTGTGAATTTTTCTCAAGTCTGGAGGATGCACAATTCAACTGATCTTACCAACCCGAGACATGATGGTGAACACTTAGGATAATTCGGAATGAGGTGGTATCATGACATGGTGAACCAAGTAACCAATTATAACAATTAAGAACAATGGAACATGCATAATAGATATACAAGCAAGGAAAATATATCAATAACAATCAGGCATGCATGAAAAAATATATCAATAACAATCAGGCATGCATACATGACTTTCTTGATACCAGATCCTGAAGCAATCGTACAAATACTCATATTCATGAATTTCAGAGATAAGTAATTCGAATTCTCATTTAACCAAGGAGAAAAAAAAACTAGTAAAAATAAACCAAAAAAGACTTAGAACAAAAAATTAAGGAGAAATTTTAAAAAAAAAACCATTAACAAGAAGAAAAAAAATTGACCAAAAAAAAACTCTTTATATAAACACAACAAAGGAAAAAAGGAAAAAAAAAATTAAAAAAAATTAAAAAAAAACGGGTCAGATCAGATGGGCTCGGTCAGAGCAAAAAGGGTGGGTCAGACGTCAATCAGCAGGCGGTCAGAGTGAGAAGAGTGGGTCAGAGGTTGGGTCAGAGCTCGGTCAGCACGTCTGACCGAGCGTCTGACTGAGTGAGAAGCAGAAGGAGTGCGCGTGGGAGGCGCGTCTTCGGCGCGTGCGAGCGCGTCTCGGCGCGTGAGAACGCGTGTAGCGCGCGTGGGTGCGCGTGGGAACGCGTGGGGTGCGTGGGGGACCGAGTCGACAGCTGGAAAGGCGTGTTGGGAGGCGAGATCTGGCAAACGCGTGTTTTCGAGAGAAGCTGTCCTCCTTTTTTTTTGTTTAATTATTTTAATTACGTTATTTTTCTTTCTTTCAGATCTGAAAAAATAAAAGAGTGAGGATGTTCTCTCATAACACACAAAAATTAAAGGAAGAAGAAGGAAAAAGAGGTCTCCGGCCATGCTTCGGTCCGGAGAGGTCCGGTACGGCGAGAAACAAGTCCGGTCAAGAGGTGTTCGGTCAAGAAATGGAGGTGGGTTACGACCACGCACACATACAACCACCGGTAGCCGGCCACCGTCCGGTCCGGTCGCCGGTGGTGGTCCGGTTCGGTTCTAAAAACACATCATCTCTCTTTCTTTTCAAGGTATGGTCAAGGATGTTTCCGGTCCGGTTCCGGCGACGTCCGGTTCCGGCCAAGCCTACTCATACAAACGGTTCTAACTTGGAAGCTAGTCTCGGTTGCAAACTCTTCATCTCCCCTTTTCGTTTTAAGAAAGACATCCGGTTCCGGCGACGTCCGGTTCCGGCGACGTCCGGTTCCGGCGACGTCCGGTACCGGTGACACTCTCCATCTCATTTTTTTTTCTTAAGATTTGAACAAAGCATTTTCCGGTCCGGTTCCGGCGACATCCGGTTCCGGCGAGTTCCGGTTCCGGCGAGGTCTCCGGTCCGGTTCCGGAAAGAAAGAGACTTGGGTGGAAATGAGGTTTGACTTCCGGTCCGGCTCCGGCGACATCCGGTTCCGGCGAGGTCCGGTCGCCGGAAAAACATCCGGTCCGGGACGGAAGACTTAGGATTTTATCAAGACTGTGGAGGGACAAAAATAAGAGATTCGGTTCCGGCGACTTTCTCCGGTCCGGTTCCGGCGAGGTCCGGTTCCGGCGAGATCCGGTCGCCGGATTTTTCTCCGGTCAGGACATGTGTTCTTGGACAAGTTGAAGATTGATGGATGATGGACATAAAAATAAAGTAAAATAAAAAGAAGTAAAATAAAAGGAAAAAATAAAAGGAGAATTAAAATGAGGTAAAGAGTAACAAAATAAAGGGTAAAAAAATTACTTTGGGTAAAAAAACTCATCAGCTCACAAACACCTTTCCATACACAAAAAAAAACTTTTAAAGATCAAAAAATGCATTTTCATCAAAAACTTATGATACCTCTCAAGAACACCAACAATGGTGTTCATCCACATAAACACAAAAATGTCATCAAATCACACAAGAGATATATGAAATGAAAGCTTATGATGCGATTTACAACATTAATGAACACAATTAGCACACAAACCAACCCAAAAACTCAAAAATCCAAAGATAGTGAGTTTGGGGTTTTTCCATAAACCCTAGAAAATTTTTCAAAGAAAAAAGGGTTTCAAAATCTAATCTAGATGAGAATGAAAGATCCAATCAGAGGTTTAAACTAGATAGAAAATGATGGATTTACCTTGAGAATCAATAAAAAATGAAACCTTTGAGTTTTGATTGATGAAGGTAAAAAAAATGGAGAGAAATTTTTTGGAGAAGATGATGTTGGAGAAGATGAGTGAAGAAAAAAACAAAAACTTGTGTAATAAAGAAATCTGATTTTTTTTTTTTTTTTGAGATTCAAAGTAAAACCTATATATAAAAAAAACTATTAAATGGATATATATATATATATAGAAAATAGAAAACTTACCTGGGGTGCTTACCTGTTCCCCTTCTGATCAGGCGGAGGCAGACAACGTTCCCCCTCGGAACAGGCATGGGGAGGGAACGTTCCCCCTTGACTGATGCACACTTAAAGAAAAAATAGTAAAACTCACAAGACCATGAAAAGCAGATACAGAAGAAATTAAAAGAAACAACACCTAATCTAGTCCAAGACAACGATGACACAGTGGTCAACCATTGGTCTGAACACTGGGTCATGGTTCTGAAGGACTGAGTATTTGATAGATGATCACTCTTGAGGATCAAACATGCCAAGCTTGGAGATTAGGAAATTAAACCGTTTCTCATCCAAAGGCTTGGTGAAAAGATCCGCAAGTTGATACTCGGTGTTTACAAAGTAAAGTTCAATCGTACCTCTCTCCACATGGTCCTTGATAAAGTGATACCTGATGTCGATATGCTTAGTGCGAGTGTGTTGGACTGGATTGCATGTAATGGCTATGGCGCTTTTGGAGTCGCAGTAGATGGGTATATGGTTGAAGTTGTATCCATAGTCTCGGAGCTGGGTCCGCATCCACAACACTTGGGAGCAACAGCTGGCGGCAGCGACATACTTCGCCTCAGCCGTGGATGTAGAAACACAGTGTTGTTTCTTTGAACCCCAGCTGACTAGCTTATCACCCAGGAACTGGACATGGCCTGAAGTACTTTTCCGGTCCAGTTGACAACCTCCATGGTCCGCATCCGAAAATGCGACGAGCTCAAATCCAGACTCCTTTGGGTACCACAACCCACGGTTGGGTGTGCCTTTCAGGTACCGAAGGATGCGTTTGACTGCCATCATGTGTGATTCCTTTGGGTTTGCCTGAAAACGAGCACAAAAACAAGTAGCGAACATAATATCCGGTCTACTAGCAGTCAGATATAACAAAGAACCAATGATGGCTCTATACGTCTTTTGATCAACAGGCTTCCCTTTTGGGTCAGCACCGATCAACGTGCCCGAGGCCATAGGAGTTTTAGCAACCGAAGAAGTGGCCATGTGAAAACGTTTTAAGAGATCACCGATGTATTTCGATTGATTAATCAAAATGCCATCAGGTTTTTGTATAACTTGAAGTCCCAAAAAGAAAGACAACTCCCGGAGCATACTCATCTCAAACCTGGTGGTCATGAGATCACTGAACCAAGAGCACATATCTGAGTTAGTAGAACCAAATATGATATCATCGACATAAATTTGAACTAACAAGATATCATCACCTTCGGTCTTGATGAAAAGAGTAGGATCGATTTTACCTTTGTAGAAACCATTATCTAGTAGCGCATTTGAGAGATGATCATACCAGGCACGGGGAGCTTGCTTCAACCCGTAGAGAGCCTTATCTAGGATGTAGACATGATTAGGCTTGGTACGATCGACAAAGCCTTCAGGTTGAGTGACATAAACTTCTTCTTTCAGTTCGCCGTTGAGAAAGGCGGTTTTCACGTCCATCTGGTAGACAGTGAAGTTCTTATGAGCGGCGTAGGCTAAGAAGATCCGAATGGCTTCAATTCTGGCCACCGGTGCGAATGTCTCATCATAATCAATTCCCGCTTGTTGCTTGAATCTCTTGGCTACTAGACGAGCTTTGTTCCTGGTTACAATCCCATCTTCATCCTTCTTGTTCTTGAAGATCCACTTCAGATCGATGATTGTCTTGTTCTTTGGTCTAGGTACAAGTCTCCAGACACCCAGGCGTTCAAATTGATTCAGCTCCTCTTGCATAGCGGTCACCCAGTCAGAGATATCGAGGGCTTCCGTCACGTTCGAGGGTTCATGTCTGGATAAGAAAGCTGCAAATAGGCATTCATTTTGTGTTGCAGACCTTGTCTTGACTGGCGCGGATTTGCTGCTAATCACTTGTTGGAGTGGATGAGCTCGCGTCCACTTGGTTGTATGGGGTAAGGTTGGAGGGGGTAAAGGTTCTATCCTCAGATCGATATAGAACTCGGGTTCACGTCTGGTCGTTGCTAGAGTGGTAACAGTAGGTGGCACTTGAGATTGTACCACAATGGGACCAGGAGCTGCTGGTGTGTCTGAAGAGACAAGTGAAGGGCCAGCAGCTTGTGGAGCAGGTTGAGTGGTTGTACTGGGACCTGCCACTTGTGGAGCAGGTGAAGTAGTGGTACTGGGACCTGCCACTGGTGGAGCAGGTGGAGTAGTGGTACTGGGACCTGCCACTTGTGGAGCAGGTGAAGTAGTGGTACTGGGACCTGCCACTTGTGGAGCAGGTGAAGGAATGCCTTGATGTTGACTTGTAGTAGGCATTGTGGAGGAAGCACCACTCTGGGGACTTGGAACATTCACCACCGGGGCCTGCTGGAAAGTGTGAGAAGGTTCCCCCTCAACAGGTGCAGGAGATACTCTGGAACTTGGTGATGCTGAAGCAGACGATGATGAAGAAGTGCCTTGGAGGTTGGAAGATGAAATGTCAGTGGTAGAGACCATAACATGAGGTGCTGGTTGTACAACTGCAGGAACAGGAAGAGTAATATTAGCAGGTGCAGGCAGTTCTTTATAAAAGAATTCAAACAATTCATCCAAATCACAAGTATTAGAGTTAGAAGAAGATGGTTTGTTCGCTGAAGAAGAAGTCATGGGATTGCCATGAAGTTGATCAGAAGCCAGAACACCAGAGATTCCTGGTGCAACTGGAGCTGGGGTAGAGTCTTCTTCAATGCCTTCTTCAAAATCCACATTTGTGCTCTCAACCACACGTCTTGTTTTCTTGTTGAACACTCGGTAGGACGGAGAGTCCATGGCATATCCAATGAAAACACCCTCATCACCCTTTGGACTGAACTTGTCAAGATTGTCTTTATCATTCTTTACGTAGCATTCACAACCAAAAACTCTAAAGAATTTGATGCTAGGAGGTCGATTGTACACCAACTCATACGAAGTCTTCATGAATCTTTTGGTAATAAGGGATCGGTTTTGGGTGAAACAGGCAGACGCAACGGCTTCAGCCCAGAAGTGTAGTGGAAGCTTGGAGAATGTCAACATGGTGCGGGCAGCTTCCACTAGGGTACGATTCTTTCTCTCAACAACACCATTTTGTTGAGGTGTTCTGGCAGCCGAAAAGGTGTGAGTGATGCCGACAGAATCAAGAAACGAGTCAAGCTTGCGATTCTTGAATTCAGTGCCGTTGTCGGTGCGAATCACTTGAACAGGAAGTTGTAGTCTGACCTACACATTTCTGATGAAAGAAATGATGATGTCTGAAGCACCATCCTTACTTCTGAGAAAGTTCACCCATGTATACCTTGAAAAGTCATCCACAATTACCAGTACATACTTCCTCCCGTTGATGCTCTGTACACGCATTGGTCCGCACAAGTCCATTTGGAGGAGCTGAAGTGGTTTGGAGGTGTTGTGTTCCACTTTCAGCTTGTGCGAAGATTTCTTGATCTTCCCCATCTCACATGCTGAGCACAATTGTTCCTTGGTGAACCTCAAGGAGGGGAGACCAGTCACCAAGCCTGTCTTAGCTAGTTGATTAATTGTAGCATAATTCAGGTGGGATAGTCTCCGGTGCCACAACACGTTCTGATTGAAGGTTGCTTTTGAGAGGAGACATACTTCTGTGAATGGTCGTTGTTTCCGGAAATTGACGGTGTAGAGATTCGACCTGCGAGTACCTTCAATGAGTTCCTGTCCATCATATGTCCTGACACAGCATCTTGTTTCCCGAAAGTTAACCTCAAGTTTCTTGTCACAGAACTTTCCAATGCTGAGCAGGTTGTGACTCAGGCCTTCCACATAGGCTACTTTATTGATGGTGATTTTATGATGAAGGATATCACCATATCCCATTATTGGTGCTGCTTATTCCCAAACCGAACATTCCCGCCATATTTTTGTTTGAAGTTAGCGAGAAGTTCCTTCCTTCCGGTCATGTGCTTGGAACACCCTAAATCCATGTACCACACATGACCGTCCTCAGAAGATGAATCGGAATGATCTGAGTCAACATCATTGTAATCCCTATCACTGTCTTCTGAATACTGTTCCTCTACATCAGCCATCAAGCACAGTTGATCTTCCTTTCCTTCATCACTATCCACATTCCATGCGTCATCTTGAGCTAGCATGCAAACAAGTCCTCTCTCCTCATCATCACTAGACATCTGCAACCAGGCTTCATCTTCAGCTAACAAGGCATGTCCCTCGTCTTGTCTTTTGGCCAGGTTCATCTTGTTTTTGTAGTAGTCATACTTTGAAACATAATTGGTACAATTCTTAGCAAAATGACCAGGCTTTACACACTTGAAGCAGGTTGGTCCTCCATCAGCTTTCTTCACCTCTTTGCCCTTGTCTTCTGGTTTGGCAGCTTCCTCAGGCTTCTGGTAGTCAGTTCTACCACCTTGTTCATACCTCCTTGGCTCAGGTTTTCTTTCATACCTCTTTGGTTCATCAAATCTTCTATCTCTGGGATCGTCATACCTTCTTTCTTCATATCTTCTCTCCCTTGGCTCTTCATACCTCCGCTCTTTGGAATCTTCATACCTCCTGTTATCTGTCTTAGTTGCCCTCTCATACCTTCGAGCATCATTCTTTGGTTCATACCTGTCCCGAGCTTCATACCTTCTGCCACTGGAATACCTATGATTGTTGGAAGACAAAGGTTTCCTTGAAGTTCTTTTGGCCATTGTTCTGGTGATCAATGCCAATGCTTTCTTCATATCACTCATCTCTTCATCAGATTCACTTCCTCTTTCACCGATGTCGGAAGGAATGTCATAGTCTTCTTCATATCTTGATGATCTCCCAAATGAGTATTGTCTTCTGTCAACAACTAAGGCAAGTGGATTGGTATACTTTTCTGGTTTCTTCTCGGTACCAAGTATTTCAAGTACCTCATCTTGGTTATGATTCAGCAATTCAAACAACTCATGAATATCAAGATCTTCCAAGTTGCGATTCTGTTGAAGATTGGAAGCAAATCTCCTCCATTCAGACCTGAGTGAGTTGATGAACTGGATATTGATATCCAACTGAGACTTCTTGAGGTTGTTCTTCCGGAGCTCATTGATCATGGTACAGAACCTGTGATAGGTATCTTCTAGCAATTCTCCCTCTCGACCTTTGAAGGTAGCAAACTTAGTCAGAAGATTAGTTCTTTTCATCTGTATGCCTTTCTCAGTCCCATGCATTAGGCTAGTGATCTCATCCCACATAGCCTTTCCGGTGTCATTGCAGTCAATGTTAGCATATATCTCATTAGGCAGGCTCTGAATGAGATAGGACTTGGCAAGAATGTCACCCCTGACTCGGTTGGCTTCTTCAGGAGTGAAGTTTGTTTCATCCTTTTCCACTATACCTCTGACAATTGGTGGATTACCATCAGGGACTGCTGGAATTTCAGTGTAGTACTTCACGGGTCCATTCTTGAGGGACTCCATGATTTGCTTGTGAAGAGGTTGCTTTGCCACAAAGTCTAGGAATCGTGACTTCCATTGCGAAAAGTCTCCACGGAACAGTACCGGAGGACGGGTGTCGGACCCGATCGCTAATGCATCACGTGTGTTCATGATTAAAGATTGATTGTGGATCTTAAACCACTTAGTGTGATCAGGTGAATTGGTTGGTGAAAGGTCTCAAGACTTGTGAAAATCTTGAAAAAGATTCAGTTCTGGAGGTCAGGGTCTGATCAGGAGGTCAGGGTCTGATCAGGAGGTCAGGGTCTGATCAAGAGGTCAGGGTCTGATCAGGAGGTCAGGTTCAGATCTGAAGGTTGGATGAAGTGATGAGTATTGGGTGTAGGGTGATGAAGGAAGACTTAGAGAAATTCAAAAATCCAAGTCTGAAGAAAACACTTAACGCTCAAAAATCCAAGTCTGAAGAGTAGACCCGGTACCCGATGCTTGAGGTCTGAAGAATCGATTTCACCAGAACCAGAACACAACGGATCAAGAGCAAGTGGCAGGCTCTGATACCAATTGTGGGTGCCAAATCAATCAAATCAAGAACAGTTAGATTTTATATGTGATGTGTATGCTAGGTACAAATGATCAAGGATAGATTGCATTCATTCAATGTTGAGAGAAGCATAAAGGAAGGAAGAGAAAGTACAAATGAGGTAAACTACTCCTATTTATACTAACTCTATGGACTAGGCTTTTAAAATTCAAATAGGCCTAAACAAATGGGCCTTTAATTACAAATTACATAAAAGACACTAACTTTAAACAAATAACAAAATTGACACAACTAACAAATATTTCTAACACAACGTAATTATTTGTTTTCTCATGACTTAGGGTATCTTTTTGCCGTCTAATAATATTTTTCAATGTCTACTTAATTATTGATTCAATCTTCTGAAACATCAAATTAAAATATTCAACTTTGGTGCTTTTTAGTGCAAATGAAATGTTATTGAAATTTCATTTATACTCTTACGATAGCTATAACCGTTCACCATTCTAGTGGTTTTATCCACAATGAAGATTCTTCGTGAGGTTCTTCATGGGGTTTTTATAAGAACCTCGACTGTGGGACAGAGGTTCTTGCCCAGTCCTAGGTTCTTATTGGAACCCGGGTGCTTGAATAAGAACACAGGTTCTTGTAATAGTTTCCTTTTCTGTTATATAATAGTTTACATAAATAAAAATTATATTATAAATTAGAAGAGGGAAGTGAGGTTTTTGTAAGAACCTCCAATGTAGAGTTTTAAGGAGGTTCTTGGTATGTTGAGATAACAATGACGTGGTAGGAAAAAATATGGTAAGTGAAGTTCTTGGAGGTTTCACCACTCTGGATGCTCTTACTTTTTCATGACTTTAGAGGGGTTAGGTAGTAATGTGTGTATAGTGTGTAGATATATGTATCTATATCTATGCTTGTGTGTTGTATACATGTAGCCAAGAATGTAACATTTAGATATAATGGATGTGAATTAGAACCATAGATGTCAACATTTTCAAGAAAAATATCCAACAAGAGATTATAGATTAAGCATAAGGTTTTACCTGCCCGGAATATATTTAGAGGGTAAAATTGAAGTGTACCATATGTAAGAAAAACGAACAAAACACACTAACTTTTAACGGGGTTTGGAACCTAGTCAAGCTAGGAGGCTCACCCCCACGCCAATTTTATTAAATAAAACATCTATAATACAGCAAGGACATAAACCAATAAATGTCAGGTTACAAAACATGAACATAGATGACCTAAAGCAATGTCTTCTTCGGTCTTCATGCATTTCTTGAAGCAAAACATCAACAAATCACAGATCACCTAAACTCGATTCTCATATCCCAACAATTTGAGATGCTACGAGGCAAACAACAACACTTTGTGACCAACAAGATATCTATGTTGAATAGAACATGAAAGTTACCGGAGCAACCTAAGCAATATCATCCAAGACCCTGTAAAAATGCTCAAAATGAATGAAACGTGTGATATAACCAACCAATGTAGTAATTTTTTAAATAAAAAATTCTAAGATAAGTGTCTCACATGTTGACTCGATGCTCATCGTCTATTTTCTCCTTGAATTATGTGTTGTGTTCTCATCCAAGTGTTATGTAACACAAAATATGGCACATATATGGAATTCACATTTGGAACTGTAACGGATCATTTAGGTAAGAATCTGCAGAGAATACAGTGATTTATATAATTCATTAGGTGGATTTATACCTTTTTTTAACAGCAAATCTAAACTACTCCAAAATTACACCTTTTGGTAGGTGGATTTATACCTGATAGCAGCAGATCAATCAAAGCTTCACCCATGAACAACAATAACAAGTCCCACATTTCACAAAAAGGTTTCATCTATGGAAAATTGATTGAGCCGAAATAAAACCATATATTGAGACCGAAGATTAAACATCAAGTTCATCACGGCGTGTGAAGATTATGATCCTTTGATTCAATGAAGTGCTGAAACGCAGAGCCTAAGCGTGCGAAAACTGTTAGGAATTATGTGCAGAAGTTGACAAACCAGTAATCACACATCCAATGTTACAAGATACTTGAGGGTCACACCTGTGAGAACCTATAAATCGAGTAAGTTGAATAAAACCTAGAAATGGAGAGTTTGGATTTATAATAGTCAATTATAAATCAGTTGGGTAATTTCAGTCAGAAATCCCAAAGTTAGAGGGTTGTTAAATTAATTAAGATAATTATATATTTATTAGTAAAATAAATATATAATAGATAATCTAATTAATTAAGGTAATTATCTAGAAAGTCTTTTCTTAAAGAAAAAGAAAAGAAAGGATAATTATTAAGGAAACTGAATCAGATAAGGATTCTCCATCTGATTAGCTATAAATAAAGGCCTTAGGGTCCATGGTTTATTGTCTCAATCAATTACCAGTTAAATAGTTTCCACCAAAAATTCCCTCCTCTCTCTCTCTCTCTCTTTTGGCGCCGCCCACTTCCAAAACCAGTTCGGTTTTTCCGGTTGCTTGGGTTTTTGAGTTCTACTAGAGGAACGCTCGTAGGGTTGATCACCGGTGGATTATTACTCAAGCAATCCAGGTAAAAGTCTTACCCTTTTAAATGTTTAAATAGATTAGAACGAACGATCGTGGTTTTCGGGTTTTTATCCAAAATCGCTTCCGCATACTTAGTGTTCTTCGTATCAGTTTGATTCGGGGATCACAGAAAAACCCAACAGTGGTATCAGAGCCACAGGTTTTACTTATCGTTTATCTAATTTTGTTTAAAGATCCGTTATAAAATTATTTTAGTTGTATAAAAAATTGGATTTTTATCAGTTGGTATAAAAATTCGATTTTTATCAGGTTGTATAAAATTGGATTTTTATCAGTTGGTGTAAAGATCCGATTTTTTATCAGTTGGTATAAAGATTAGATTTTTATCAGTTTAGATAAAAATTCGATCTTTATCAGTTTTGTATAAAGATTGTTTTTTTATCAGTTTAGATAAAAATTCGATCTTTATCAGATTCATATAAAAATTTTTATATCAGATTTTGTGTAAATTCTATCAAAAACTTACTTAGAATAAAAGTTTTTTATTAGTTGGTTATTCCAATCATCGGATTTTTATCACCACCGAAACCGCAATCGAACCGCCAATGGGCCGATGGCCGAACCGTGGCTTGATCGCCACTGAGGCCATGGCTTGATCAGCCACTGAGCCGTGGCACGATCAGCCATCAGGCCGTGGCACGATCAGCCACTGAGCCGTGGCTTGATCAGCCATCAGGCCATGGCACGATAAGCCATCGAGCCATGGCACGACAGCCATCAGGCCGTGGCACGATCAGCCACTGAGCCGTGGCACGATCAGCCATCAGGCCATGGCACGAACAGCCATCAGGCCGTGGCTTGTTCAAACCACTGAGCCATGGCACGACAACCATCAGGCCGTGGCTTGATCAGCCATTGAGCCATGGCATGACAACCACCAGGCCAATGCTTGATTCACCACAGCACCGTGGCTCAATCAGCACCGAACCATGGCATGACAACCACCAGGCCAAGGCTTGATTCACCACAGCACCGTGGCTCAATCAGCACCGAACCATGGCACAACCACCAGATCGGTGGTTGGCCGGGTGTCGTGAGACCACCAGTAGCCGCTGTCGCGGCAGTGGTCGACGGCGGTGGTTGTTCCCGGCAGTTGAAAGGGGTGGTTCTTCCCGGCAACCGCCAGCCGCCTTGGGGCAAACCCTAGGTGGCGGCAGCGTTTGTTTGTTTTAATCGCCGGCAACGACGGCGTGGCGGTGGCGTATTGCTGCTGCTGACGTCGACAGGTGGAGGTGATGGTGGTGGCGCGTTTATGCTACTGCTGTCGTCACGTCGGTAGCAACAATGGTGTTGTTGTTGTTCGATCGCGGATCGTCGACCACTCATAAATCGCCACCAGTTTGGAGGTGATCGATGGCATGATTCGATGATTGCAACAGTTTCCGATAGAATCCAATCTCAATCACTTTTTCGAGCCCAAAGTTATCAGTCTGATAACGGGCCCAAACCATGTAATTTTTGGGCCACGTTCTTGGCCCAATAAGACTTATTGGGTTTTAAGCTTTTTGACCCAAATTAATTTTATTTAGATAATATATTTTTTTTTTATATATAAAAACCAGTTACCTTATATTATAAAATTATGTTTAAGGGATTTTTAGTTAATAATTATCCCGAGTAAAATTGTGTTTTACCAAACCTGTTATTTGACCCGTTTGGTCAAATAAGTCTAGTATCATGATTTGACCAGTTGGTCAAACCACGACACAGTTTACGGTCCAATGTTTATTTTTCCGACCAGTTTGTTCGAGGACCGGGTTTTGATATAACTTTTAGATAAAAAGCAAATATTTTAGAAAATCGGTTTTGCTTTATAAATAGATTTATTGATTATAAATCTTAGTATTTTTATAATTCAAGTAAAAACAGTTTTCAGTTCAAAATATTAGTTTCGGTTTATAAACAGTTTGTTTTATAAACCAAGTTTTGCGATAAACGGAACAAGATAATTTTTAACGGATCTAGGATTTCTTTATCGCTTTATTATATTGTTTAATATATATAAATGCGTGGTTGCTTGAGTATATATGCTTTCGTATATATCTATTATAGGGCTTGCCAACTTAGACCTTTTGGATTAAATTTGGGGAGGCCTGCGTGCCATTTACAACCCCTTTGTAATAATGACCATAGGATAGTTATTTTTCCTTTTTGGAGTTCCATCAAGAATGCCGAAGGCCAGTGGGAGCTACGCAAGAAAAACCCGATTTTTCTTTTTTCTGGAGTCCTAACGAAGATACCGGGGAGCCAGTGGGAGCTACGCGAGGTGTTAGAAATCCTTTAGAAAAATAGTCATTATTGGTCCTTAGGAATAAAAGTTGGCAAACCTATAATTAATTAGCTTTGAACTGCGTGGTTGTTATAATTATCTGTGTGTTTATAATTATTAACTGCGTGGTTGATTTTTAATCGTGATAGTATCAAATATGTTTTAAAAAATAGGAGAGAGTTTTTAAAACTAGATTAAATCACGAGATCAAGTAGGTTTTAAAAATCAAAGTCACCAGCTTTTTCCAAAACCTTTTACGGTAGATTTTATTTTGAAACCTATAAAATTGTAAATAGATTGTTTAAAGGCAAGTTGATAAAACAGTTAGTTTTGGGCAACTAGCATGCCATCAAAACAGCTAGTTTTGATTAGCAAGTGTGCTTTTAGAACAGTTAGTTTTAATTAGCAAGAGTCTTTTGAAACAGTTAGTTTTAAAACAGCGTATGTTTGAAACAGTTAGTTTAAACATCGGTTTCTTTTCTGTTTAAACAATCAGTTTTCCAAAGTTACAATTTTTCTAAATAACTGGACATTAAAAGGTTTTTCAAAAATTATTTAAAAACCCCGATAAATCATAGATCAGTAGTGCAACCCATCTAGGGGCACCTCAGGCGTAAGGTACGCGGGCGTTCTAAGAAGAACATACCTTGAACGACCGCGTTCAAACCGAAGCTGGAGGGGATTAACAAGACTCTGCGAATTATCTCCGGGTGGTACCGGCCAGAGTAAAGTGTCGAAGTCCCGAAATGGTGAGATCTGTTTTGGTTCTGTTAAGTTTACCGGGTGGTACCGGGCCAAAAAGCACTTAGAGGGACTGAAACATGTACGGATAATTACCGTTGTCCCGAAAAGATCTAGGAGTCATGTCAGTTAGATGTGATTGGTAAAAGTTCTTACCTACCGAAATAATACGTGGGCCTGGTGGAGCAAGAACATTACGCATATCAGGGCGTATGAAATAAGGATCCTAGTCCAATAAAATGATCATTTAAGGGTTTATTGATATTTATTGGAAATTAGTCTATTCACAGTTGTTAAAAACCAAAGTTTTAAAATGTAGATGGCAAACACAGTAACCAACACAAACAATCTTTCCCTCCGCTCCATCCTTGAGAAGGATAAACTCACCGGTTCCAATTTCCTTGACTGGGAGCGCAATCTGATAATTGTGCTCAGACACGAAAGGAAATGGTATGTCATTGAAGAGCCTCTAGGGGACCTCAGTGAGTGACCATGTCATGAAAATGAAACGGCATATGAATCACCTGGAGAGACTCGGTCACCCAGTTCCATTGCAGCTAGCAACGGATACTATACTCAACTCACTGTCAGAGGATTACAAGCCTTTTGTAATCAACTATAACATGAATAACATGGAGAAATCAATAGCCGAATTGCACTCCATGCTTAAGACTGCTGAGTTGAATATGGGGACCAAGAACAAAACCAAGGATGTGTTGATGGACGGAGAAGTAAAGAAGAAGCATGGGCATGGAGGCACCAGCAAGGGAAAAGGTCCAGTTCAGACCACCCAGAGTGCACCCAAGGTTCGTGAAAAAGGCAAAGGCAAGGGCTAGGGCAAGAAAGTTAAAACCTAACAGAGTAATGACCGAGAATTAATACTTTAAGTGCCATGAAGTCGGTCATTGGAGGCATAACTGCCCGAAGCGTTACAAAGCAGGTATAAACACCTCAGGTATTCGTGACTGCTTAAGTTTATCACTTTCGCTTGCTAGTTTACAAATGAGTTGACACCTAGAAGCAAATGTTTAATTGCAGGTGATCATTAAAAGTGAAGTGCCCAAATTACAAGGATCAGCATAGAAGTTTACTTTTAGATATTATCAAGACAATTTTTATGACAATCTTGTTTTTCCAAAATTTGGATTTTTGGGTTTTAAATGTTTATCGGTTTTAAAATTTAAAATTATAGTCTTGATTTAAATATCTTTATGCATGATATTTTGAATCTGTATAAGTCAAGTTAGATTTGATTCAAAATTAGATCCTACATGTTGCCTATTACACTAACAGTATTACTTTATTTAAATAAAGTAATGTATATGAAAACTGTGAAAACACACAAAGTACTATAATGTGTTTTGAATAAAACATTTATGAGTAAAGGATTATGAAAGTATTTTCTAATCAGAATTGATTACTCATATGTTTTAAGGAATTTAGGATATTATCTCAGATATCGTTGATAATATCAGTATTTATAAAACTAGAGAAAATTCCAAGTTTTGGAATTAGGATTTGAATAAAGTCCAGTTAAGTTTTATAAATGTTAAAATTCTCGTGTTCATTACTTAAAATAGAATTGACTAAATAATCAAGTTTTGATTAAGTCAATAGTTAATTTTAAGTAATAGTTGGTTTTCATATAGGTTAGTGGGAGCCCAGTTTATTCTCTATCTAGTCTATGATAAAGAATAAAAGAGAAAATTATTGATTTAGTATATCTCGGAATTCATGATCCAGGTAGGATGTAAATTCATAAGATATATGATCTACTTTTTCAGTCAAAAGGGTAGAACAGAAGTTTCAAAGACTTTGAAACAAAATAAAGTCATACTTGACTTTCGAGAAAAATCAATAATTAAAATGTGTTGGAATAGTTATTAAAGATAGTAATTATCTTTTAGACTAAAAGGTGTTGAAAACACTAGAATAAATTTCCTGAAATTTGCCTGTTTGGTAAATGGAAATTTTATCCGATTTCAGGTAGAAATCATTCATCTACACAGCAATTAAGGAAAGTTGCAATTTAACTTTACATATTCAGTGAACTCAGAGTTAGTCCAGATCTCCAAGTTCAGGGTAATATGGTAAAGTGAAGCCTAATTTTTGTTTTATGGTGTTTGCAAAACAAAATTAGCTGATGCAAGTATAAAATATCAGTAGATAATTAACTTGTAATATTTTTGGTTATAACTTTGATTAAACTGGTAAACATTAATCAAAGGGTTTTAACTGAAGGTAGGTGATACTTCATTTAGACCAGTATTTAACAAACGTTGAATAAACACAATAAAAGGTATTTAAGAGATGCTATTAATTTTAGTATTATTACAGAGTGTAATATGGACTATACGAAAATTAGTCTCTTAAAATCGCTTTTATATTTTGCATGTTTTGTAATCCAGGAATGAGACTAGTTCCCAGTCTTTCATTCGAAAATTGTCCGTGACAACTTATTGTGGTGGGAACCCAATAGGGTATTAAAGTCATTGTGAACTTCTGGGTAGTTATGATCAGGGGTTGAATAACAGCTACAAGTGTTGTAGACCAGAAGTTGCACAGATATTTGATAGAGCAGCAAATATCGGACGTGATCCGCGGTTGAGAATTACTTCTTGGATTTTTGTCATAAGTAAATCTCACAGTGGTTGTCCCCATTACCTGAGGTATCTGGTTTGATGTCATGAGGACTGCTGGATACTTAGTGCGTCCAACCGCTACGCCGTAACAGGGTGGCTATAAAAGGCGTAACTAGATTCAGCGGAAGCCGTGGTGTTAAATGCAGATATGCAAGATGGGATTTGCACCTCTTCTCAGAAGAGAGATATTTCTGGGCCCCTTGACTGACTGAATAGACTGATGAAGTGCATGGCCATGCCCAAACGAACTGATTAGTTCTTTGTCGTTTACCTATCAGTAGAGGTCGGATAGTCGAGAAACAGAATCTTGAGTATTAAGAGTTGACTCTATCCAAGCTCATACTTAAAGATGGAATATCGTAATGCAAAGGGAAAAGCCAAGTTATACCCAATTTATGAACAGTTGTTTCATAAATGTTATTCCCTTACGGAAATGTTTAAATCACCTATCTGGGTATAAGAGTTCTTGTAATCTGGTTAGCCTAAGTGCCTGTCTAGGGGCCTCCTTAGGTCCGTGGTAACAAGGCGGTATTGCCAACTTGCACAAGTGGGAGTCTGTTAGGAATTATGTGCAGAAGTTGACAAACCAGTAATCACACATCCAATGTTACAAGATACTTGAGGGTCACACCTGTGAGAACCTATAAATCGAGTAAGTTGAATAAAACCTAGAAATGGAGAGTTTGGATTTATAATAGTCAATTATAAATCAGTTGGGTAATTTCAGTCAGAAATCCCAAAGTTAGAGGGTTGTTAAATTAATTAAGATAATTATATATTTATTAGTAAAATAAATATATAATAGATAATCTAATTAATTAAGGTAATTATCTAGAAAGTCTTTTCTTAAAGAAAAAGAAAAGAAAGGATAATTATTAAGGAAACTGAATCAGATAAGGATTCTCCATCTGATTAGCTATAAATAAAGGCCTTAGGGTCCATGGTTTATTGTCTCAATCAATTACCAGTTAAATAGTTTCCACCAAAAATTCCCTCCTCTCTCTCTCTCTCTCTTTTGGCGCCGCCCACTTCCAAAACCAGTTCGGTTTTTCCGGTTGCTCGGGTTTTTGAGTTCTACTAGAGGAACGCTCGTAGGGTTGATCACCGGTGGATTATTACTCAAGCAATCCAGGTAAAAGTCTTACCCTTTTAAATGTTTAAATAGATTAGAACGAACGATCGTGGTTTTCGGGTTTTTATCCAAAATCGCTTCCGCATACTTAGTGTTCTTCGTATCAGTTTGATTCGTGGATCACAGAAAAACCCAACAAAAACAAACACATGAAAAATGGTAACAACAAAAAAATGGTAAAAGAATCACCTTGTGTGTTGAATTTGATTGCTTCCTTGTCATCAGAACTCAGAAATGCAAGAAATGGTTCAAATGTTAGGATATACAAATCGTCGTTTTGTATTTAATATAATACTATATATCAACCTTTGAAAGTGTTGATTGATAGAAAATGGAAAGAAAGTACCTGTTACCATGAGTAGTTTGTGAATTAGTCTTTGGAGCTCCAAAAATCATCCATGGAGACAATATTTGTGGTTGCTTAATGTTATTGACAACTCTACCAAGTGGCCATACTGCAAATAAATGAATTTTCTGTTTTGAACTTTGTAGCCAAAGTGTCAAAATCTAGACTTCAACCAATCGACTTTGATATCCTAACTAAACAAAAAGTATACTTGATAAAAGTGGCATTTTGGGCAGCACCTATAATGCAGTGTTCTGTTTCTTTTGGTGTTCTTTTGGGACAATGCAGGCTCCAACCAGACAAACATGGCCTGTTTCAGCGTATCTGCTCGTAGAATATGCCCAAAGTGTTTCTAATGAAAATAACAAATATTTAGGATTAAGATACAGGAGTTATAACAAAGATCAAATAGGACCAAAGAAGTTAAGTCATAAGGTTTAGTGATGATACAAAACTTACCATCCAAATATTGTCAACCGACCAACAACAACAGGAGCTAATTTCGACTTAAAGGGGTTCCATATTCCATATACTATCTTTTACCGATCTTCATTCTGAATCTGAACAAATTAATATATGTCAATAGAATACACAATTGATGAAACGGTTGTGTTGCTAGAAATTATACAACTTTGAAAGTTTAGTAAATGTAAAAATTGGAATACCTGAGTTTATCATGCATAAAGAATATGACCTTCAATTGATCCAAAGAAGATGGCATGAGAACACAGCCATCAGTAAGTCCACGCGTCCTCTTCATCTTGATACTAATTTACGTACAAGTTGCTAATTAATTAAGAAGAAAACAAGCAATATTATATGGACATGCTAAAATTTTGCAAATACTCTTCAAGGGTCTATTTCTTCTTCTGGAGGATCAGTAAGGAAAACTATGTTTAAATCAATTTGAAAATTCAAATTGAAGTACATAAGATGATCCATAGAAAATGAAGAAGATACCTGCTACGATAGTTCTTTCGGAATTGGTTTCTTTGAGCCATTTGAACTTAATCTTGTTATATTAAACCCGTGGCAGGGGTGCTGCTGGTGGAAGAAGTTTGACTCTGATTTCTTTATTTTTTTTCACATAATTTGCAGGTTCGATACAAGAATATGATTCTCCTACAAATTTGCATGTTAGAAGACAAGTCATCATCGTTTTGAAAGCTGGTCAGTGAGTACAACAGGAGCTCAAAGTGCAGCCATATCAGTAGCAGAGAGGTGAGAATTGCTTTCCAAATTTCAAACCTATGGTTTCTTCCTAGACCTCAATTAGTGTTGAGTCTGATACATTACCTCTGCTGAAGATTGATGATTACCACTGCTGGCTTTGGAGTTTTTACTACTGCTGATTAAGTGAAGGTTACCACTGCCAGTATGTGATGAGTGAATGAAGATCAAGATTACCACTGCTGTACAAGATTACCACTGCACTTGAAGATTACCATTGCTGGTTCAAAAGTTAACACTGCTGATTGAAGATTAACACTGCTTTTGTTTTTCCACTGCTATCAAGATGAAGATAAGGAAAGGATTGCTATGACTTGAAGATTTAGACAAGATAAGATTTTCTTGGAGATATTTCAGAGATTATCTTGTAAATCTAGTTTCCTTATTGTAATCTGTTAAGTCGTATATATAGCTGATAGGTTTTATCATTGTTAGATACGAGTTTAATAGCTTTTGTGTTAGAATTAAGAGCCTCAAGATTGATCTTGAAATCCCTGCAATAGAGAAGTGTTGCACGTCTGTTTGAGCCTGTTCAAACAGATTGGGGCTTGTAGTTGTAATCATTAAGCTATTGAAATCAATACATACAGTTTGTTTAAATTCATTGTTCTGGTCTATAATCAAAGTGTTATTCCGCAAACTTCTTTGATTAAGTATTCTGATCTTGATATTGATATTTAGATCCTGTCAAGTGGTATCAGAGCTTGTGTTCAGAATACTCTTAGATCAATGGATTCCCAGGATTCTGTTCTTGTGTCCAAAGTCCCCATGCTCAAACCCAATGAGTTTGAGATGTGGGAAATAAGAATCAAGCAATACATGCTTCTTACTGATTATGCCTTATGGGAGGTAGTTGAACATGGACCTAGTGTTCCTGAACCTGCTGTTACTGGAGCACCCCCAAAATCTGATGCAGACAAAAAGAGGAAGCAGACTGAGATGAAAGCCTTAAGCACCCTGCTGTTGGCTATTCCCAATGAATACCAACACCAGTTCTGTACCTGTCCAGATGCTAAATCACTGTGGAATGCCCTGGAGAAGAGATTTTCTGGAACCAAAAGTTCCAAGAGAAATCAAAAAGCCCTGTTGAAGCAGCAATATGAAAACTTCACTTCTACAAAGAATGAGTCCATGACTCAAACTTTTGACAGGTTCAACAAACTGATTGGAAAACTTGCCAATGTAGATGTGAAGATGGAGAAGGATGAAGTCAATAGAAAATTCCTCAGATCTCTGAGTGAGGAATCGACTATGTATACTGTGTCATTCAGACAAGGAGATGACTTGGAGGATAAGGAGCTTGAAGATCTGTACAATGATCTCAGGATTTTTGAAGCTGAAGTGGAGGCCAAAAGAAGACCAACTGGATATTCACATACAATTGCCCTCTATTCTTCTGAAAATCCTTCTTCAAATATTAATACTGCTAGTACTGCTAATATTAACCCTGCTAGTAATAACTATGATAATGCTAATGATAAACCTTCTTTGTCACAGGATGCTAGTGGAGATGCAGTTTTGGAAGCATTCCTTGCCAATCATGTAAGATCTTCTTTGATCAATGATGATCTTGAACAAATCAATGCTGAAGATTTGGAGGAGATGGACATCAAGTGGCAGATGGATATGTTAACCATGAGGATGACGAGGTTTATAAGGAGAACTGGTAGAAACAACTTTGATGCCAAGAGAGGAGACCTTGCTGGCTTTGACAAATCAAAGGTGAGATGCTACAAGTGCAATGAGCCTGGCCACTTTGCCAGAGAATGCAAAGAAAGTGGCACTCATCAACAAGCCAACAATGGAGGACAAGCATATGCTCCAAGACCCAACAGAGGCAACAATTCCAACTCCTCTCAAGCCTTGGTATCACAAGAAGGCATGTGATTTGATTGGAGTGATCAAGCTGAAGAAGCCATCCAGAATCATGCTTTGATGGCCAAAATCACTGAACCTGAACTTCCAGCAGAGGTATCCTCTAAATTATGTTCTGATTCTTGTGTTGAAACTGTTAAAAAGTATAGGGATCACAATCAGACTATGAGTGATACCATCAAGAGCATGGAAGTTGATAGGAGAGAGTATAGGATAGTCATTGAGAATCTAGAGGACCAAATCAAGTCCTACAAAGAGAATGAACTCCAGTTTGAATATGACTTCAATTACTGGAAGTGGGAGAAAAAGGAGTTTGAGAAGAAACTGGTAAAGTCTGGTGAGGAATTAGAATCTGTCAAGAAGGAATTAGAAAAAGCTAAGGAAGATCTTGATAAATTCTCCAAGTCCTCTAAAGCCTTGGAAGAAATTCTAAAGGCTTAAGTTCATGATGAACTCAAAAGAGGGATAGGATATCACAATACTCCTCCACCCCGCAACCACACCTACATTCCTCCTACCACAGATATCTTAGATAGACTAAACAGAGAGGAACTAAAAGAAGGAGTGTGTGATATAGATCCCTCAAGCAGTGATGATGAGGAAGAACAAAGGGGTAAGACTGAGAACAAATCCCAAGAGACTGTCCCTGAGGAAAATCACATCCTCACTAATGAAAAGGGAGGCATGCCCTATGTGCCCAGTAAGAATACCACAGCCTCTAGGAAAGGGAAAGAAAAGTTAGTTGACCAGGAACCTGCAACTTCACAACCTGCAAAAGGTGGTAAACTGGTAAAAAGTGGTAAACACACTCATAGGAATGACAGTGATCCTGGTACTTCTAAACAGCCTCAAACAAGTGCCAAACCAAGAGGAAACAAAAGGAATTGGAACAACCAATGGGCTCAAACTCATGGTGTTGATCTGAATAAGATTAACAAACCAAAACCCTGCTTTATATGCTGTAAAATCAACCATCTGGCTAAGGACTGCTACTATAACCCTTTTAATCAAAGAATGACTTTTCAAAATCAAAGGGTCAATTTTCAAAATCAAAAACAGTTCCAAGCTAGAAGGACATAGTATAATAGCAGATGGTCTGTTCCAAAACCTATTGTTAAAAGACAAATGGTTCAGGAAAGAAAAAATCAACCTAAAAAGAAAGTCAATGTTCAAAAGAAAAAGGTTGAAAAGAAGACTGTGAAAATGGTTACTAAATGGGTACCAAAAGCCTCACTAAGCAATACTACCGCTTCCACAAGCAGTGGTAATGAAAGTGTTGCTTCTGAAAGCAGTGGTAACAATCAAAAGGATATAGAAGTTAACACTGCTGCTAACAATAGCAGCAGTGCTATCTCAAACGCTGTTACCACTACAAATTCTTCTCTGAGACAACCCATTGTAACCAAGTATTCAAGTCATGAGATTCCAAACACAGACTATCTTATGAAACTTAACAGATTGACAGAGGTCAATTATGTTAATGAAAAGGGAGAACCCAAGACCATATTGGCTTGGGTTCCCTCAAGACACTAACCTATTTCCTTTATGTGCAGAGCAACCCAGACAGGAATGAGAACTTATGGCATGTGGACAGTGGTTGCTCAAGGCACATGACAGGCAATAGATCCTTTCTTGAAGATTTCACTAGATTCAATGGAGGATATGTTGCCTTTGGAGATAATCCAAAAGGAGGTAAGGTTTCAGGGAAAGGTAAGGTCACAGGAGGTAAGTTAACCTTAGAAAATGTATACTATGTGGATCAACTCAGATACAACCTGATGAGTGTGTCTCAGGTGTGTGATAAAAAGTTTTTCACTCTGTTCAGTGAAATAGAGTGCATGATTCTTTCTCCAAAGTTTGTAGTTGATGAGAGCTTAATTTTATTGAGAACACCTAGAAAAGATAATGTTTATTGTCTGGACTTAAATGGTATGCCATCAGAAGTTGTGAACTGTCTATTTTCAAAAGCTTCAATGACTGAATCCTCTCTCTGGCATAGAAGGATGGGTCATATGAACATTAAGACCATGAACTTACTTGTTAAAAATCAATTAGTCAGAGGTCTTCCCTCAAAAGAGTTCACACTTGATGATAATTGTGTAGCCTGCCTTAAAGGTAAGCAACACAAGGCTTCTCACAAATCAAAGACAATAAACACTATCTCTGCTCCTCTTCAATTGTTGCATATGGATTTATTTGGACCTACCAATGTAATGAGTATAGGCAAGAAATCATACTGTCTTGTGATAATAGATGATTATTCTAGGTTTACTTGGGTTTTCTTTCTAAGAACAAAGGATGAGACAAGTGGACTGATCAAACCCTTTGTGAAGAGAGTTGAGAATCAGGTGAACCTTAGAGTGAAAGTCATTAGATCAGACAATGGGACTGAGTTCAAAAATGCTGATCTGAATTCCTTTTGTGAGGAAAAAGGTATTGAAAGACAATTCAGTGCTCCTAGAACTCCTCAACAGAATGGAGTTACTGAGAGGAGAAATAGGACACTGATTGAGGCTGCAAGAACCATGTTGGCAGATTCTAAATTACCAATAACTTTTTGGGCAGAAGCAGTTAACACTGCCTGCTATGTACAAAACATGGTTCATGTTGTCAAGTCCAAGGGAAAAACACCATATGAACTTTTCAAAAACAAAAAGCCTTTCATAGGTTTCTTTGTACCTTTTGGGTGTCCTTGTTCTATCTTAAATACTAAAACTCACCTAGGGAAATTTGACAGCAAAGCTGATGATGGTTTCTTTGTGGGATACTCAATACAGAGCAAAGCAGTTAGAGTATTTAATACTGTTTCTAGAACAATTGAGGAAAGTGACAATGTCAAATTCAATGAACACACTCCCAATGTGCATGGGACTGGTCCAGACTGGCTATTTGACATTGATTCACTCACTAACTCTTTAAACATGAGCAATGCAGTTAATACAGGTCCTATTATCAAAGAGAAGAAGACAGATACACCTTTTGTTCTGTTTCCTCCATCCACCATCAGTTCAGAAGAGAAAGAATCAGAGACTGAAGTACAAGAGGATGCTTCAGAGCACCAAGAAGGAGACAAAGAGACTGAAGAGACTCCACAGCTTGAAAGCAATGTGGAAAATGAGTCTGTAGATACAAGTGAAATCACTCAACCAGATCCCTCAGAATCTGATCCAGATGATTCAAATTTAGGGGACATCTTATCTGAAGAACCCCTACATCTGACAAGAACTCAAAAGAATCACCCTTCTTCTCAAGTGATTGGAGATGTGGCCTCTCCTATGATTACAAGGAAGCAAAGCAGAGAAGCAGGATATGTGAATACTCATTCTGGGATGTTGTCATGCTTTCTTTCTCAGAATGAACCAAAGAAAGTGTTAGATGCCATGAAGGATCCAAGCTGGATAGAAGCTATGCAAGAGGAATTACTACAGTTTGTCCTACAACATGTTTGGGATTTGGTGGATCTCCCAAAAGGACACAGAGTAATTGGCACTAAATGGATCTTCAGAAACAAGACAGATGAGAGAGGAATTGTGATCAAGAATAAGGCCAGATTAGTGGCACAGGGGTACACTCAGGAAGAAGGAATAGACTATGATGATGTATTTGCACCTGTAGCTAGAATTGAAGCCATCAGGCTATTCTTGGCTTTTGCATCTTACAAAGGATTCAAAGTCTATCAGATGGATGTGAAAAGTGCATTTCTGTATGGCACTATTGATGAGGAAGTTTATGTCTGTCAGCCACCAGGGTTTGAAGACCCTAAATATCCTGACAGGGTTTGTAAGTTGAGAAAGGCACTGTATGGTCTTCATCAAGCACCCAGGGCTTGGTATGATACCTTGTCCTCCTATTTGTTGGAAAACAAATTTGAGAGGGGTGTCATTGATAAGACTCTATTCATCAAAAGAACAAAGACTGATATGCTGATAGTGCAAATCTATGTAGATGATATCATCTTTGGTTCTACAAAGGCAGACATGTGCAAGGAGTTTGAAGAACTAATGCATAAGAAGTTTAAAATGAGCTCTATGGGAGAACTAACTTTCTTTCTTGGTTTGCAGGTCAAGCAGAAAAGAGATGGTATATTCATCAATCAATCCAAATATGTTGCTACAATGCTTCAAAAGTTTGGAATGAATGATGCAAAACCAGCAAGCACACCAATGGAAACTCACAAACACCTCACTGCTGATGTTGAGGGGGAGGAAGTTGATGTTCATCAATATAGATCCATGATTGGATCATTGATGTATCTTACAGCTTCTAGACCTGATATTATGTTTGTGTGTGTGCTAGGTTTCAGGTTAGGCCAAAGAAGTCACATTTACATGCAGTCAAGAGGATTTTCAAATATCTCAAGGGTCAACCAAGATTGGGACTTTGGTATCCAAATGACACTTCTTTTGACTTGGTGGCCTACACAGATAGTGATTATGGAGGAGCAAACCTGGATAGAAAATCAACATCAGGAGGATGTCAGTTCTTAGGAGGAAGATTGGTTTCTTGGCAATGCAAGAAACAGACCACTGTTTCACAATCAACAACTGAGGCTGAATACATAGCTGCTTCTCAATGCTGCTCACAAGTTTTATGGATTCAGAATCAGATGCAGGACTATGGTCTTTCTTTCTTGCAGACACCTATATATATTGACAACAACAGTGCTATTAGCATTGTGAATAATCCTGTCAAACACTCCAAGACCAAGCATATAGAGATCAAGTACCATCTTATCAGAGATTGTAATGAAAAGAAGCTAATTCAAGTTCTAAAAGTCCACACTGATGATCAATATGCAGACCTATTCACAAAAGCCTTTGATGTAGGCAGGTTCATATTCTTGGTCACAAGTGTTGGAATGATGAACTGTGAATAACCCTTCCTCTTGTTACAATTATTCTTGTACTATCTCTGTATATCTTTCCTTCCTTTTACTCTTTTGTAAATGTTGATAAGTTTATTCATGTGGCAGATGGAGTTTCAGAAAGCGCACAAGTAGTAGGCTGGAGTTCTCATTGCTAATATATCAATCTCAGTGCAGCAGTCTCTGAAGTGAAATGATTATTTTACTAAGCTTTTACCACTGCTCGCACAATTGCCTATTACCACTGCCTGCATAGTCACAGCATACCACTGCTAGTCATTCGCCCATTAACACTGCTAGTCATTCGCCCATTAACACTGCTAGTCATTCGCCCATTAACACTGCTAGTCATTCGCACCATACCACTGCTAGCACAATCGCACAATACCACTGCTAGCACAATCGCACACTACCACTGCTCTCACATTTGCATTACCACTGCTTATGCATTTGTACTTTACCCCTGCTCACACACACGCATGTTAACACTGCTAGTTATTCTGAGAAATGCCTAAGGTTTTACCACTGCTTTTAACTAGCCCATGTAATTACCACTGCTTTTAATTCAATGCGTGTCATTACCACTGAGGGTATCTGTTACCACTGCTTTTACTTTTGACGAATACCACTGCTAGTGTTCATTACCACTGCTTATTTGACCTAGCCCACTTTGTGTGTTCGTTAACACCGCTAATGGTAGTTACCCCTGCTCTAAATTAGTATATAAGCCCTAACTTGACCGCCTTTTTCATTAACGGCTATTCTACACTTTTTCTTTAAAGAAAAGATTGCGATTCTGCATCTGTTCTTCATCTGTGTTCTTGAACTACTGATTTTCGTTTGATTTTAGAGTTTATCGTGTCGAATCAATAATGGAGTCTATGTGTTTTATCAAGGATCACAACAAGGTGGGATACTTCAAGAAGGATGTCCATTCTGAGGGTTTTGAAGACATTCTTGACTTTCTTGCATCATCTCACATCGCTTATGCCGCAACCATTAATCCCACCATCTACATTCAACATCAACACGATTTCTGGTTGAATGCGGTCATTCAAGAGGAACAAGGGGTCAAAGCTATTCAGACCACCATTTGTGGTCATTCTTTAACCATTACACCTGAGAAGATCAGATTTCATCTGCAGTTCCATGACGAAAGAGGTATATCAATGCTTTCCACTAAAACTCTCATGGAAAATCTTTTAAGAATGGGGTATACAGGCTCCAAAACCTCTTTAAAATACCTTAAGGGTAAGTTGTGCCCTCAATGGAGATTTTTTGTGCATACCCTATTGCACTGTTTTTCAAAGAAAACCACTGGTTTTGGTGAGTTTAGCAGTACTATGGCTTCTGCTTTGGTCTGTTTAGCCACAAATCAGGTTTTTAACTTTTCTCAAATGATCTTTGATGATCTTGTGTACAATCTTGAGAACATCCACAATTCAAAAGTAAAAACTTTTTATATGTTCCCAAGATTTGTCCAAGAAGTTATAACAAAAGAATTGACGGCTGTACCAATGAATGGTGACATCTATAAGAGCTCTGCTCTTGGTCATAAGGTGTTTGCCAATATGAAGAGACCTGCACAAGGCTCTAATGACCAATTCACTCCATTGTTCTCTACAATGATGAGAGTGAACCACCCCCAAGGTGAGGCATCAGGCTTGCAGCCTACACAACCAAGCATTCCCTCTGATGACCTACCCACACCTATCACTACTACAATCCCTCAGTCCCTTGAGAAAACCCCCACCCCTACACTGAAAAAATATCAAAGGAAGAACAGAGGAGCTCCTTCCTTCTCTGGTTCTAAACCCCAAGAACCTTTAAGCCAACAGTTGGAGCACTCTCCTTCTGATTATACCCAAAGGGATACCCCTGGAGTGCAGCCCCACTCAAGTATAAAGAAGGTGCCCTCTAAGGAGAAGGATGGGCATGTGGTTGGTGAGGCTCAAACTACTGATGTTGCACAAGGTGTGCATCAGGACAGTTTGAACATAAGTAAGACCCCCACCACGGCAACTCCTAGTGAGAAATCACAGGGAGGACCCAGGTGCCAAGAAACCAAGGGGGCTTCTAGTGCTTCAGCAAGGCTGAAGACTAAAGTCAAAAAGCTCAAAGATCCAGTAATGGAGGTAAACACTCCTACACCTGGTGAGGGCAGATTTTCACAAAAGGAATTGATGGAAAACTTCACTACCATTGCCAAGGATTTGAAGGCATTTGAGAGGAATTTCTTTGCTCATGATGAGAAACATAGTTCTCATGAGGAAAGGCTGGATACATTGGAGGAGTTGGCTACTGCACAGCATGATCTGCTCAAGGTTCATGATGCAAGAATTGTGAAGCAGGCTAAGATCATTCAAGCTCAAGGTGCTGCTATGGCTTCTATGAAAAGCACTATTAGAGCTCTGAAGAAGAGGTACTCCACCTTGGTTGCATTCACAAAGGGGGAGAGGAGATCTAAGGTGAAGGGGGAGTCAGAAAAGGAAAAAGTTGAGGATGTTGTGAATGAACCAGTTGATATGGCTAATACTGAATTGCATGATGAGGTGCCTGAAAGAATGATGGAAATAGGTGCTAAGGGGGAGACTAAAGAAGTTGATGTTGATACAAGGGCTGAATCACAGGTGAAAGTAAATGAAGATGAGCTCACAATTGCTCAGTTACTTGTAAAAATGCCTGAGGTAGTTCAACCAATCAAGGGTGTTGTGATCAAAGAGCCAGAAGTTAAAAAGAAGATTGAAATCCCTGTTGATCCAAAAGACAAAGGAAGGAAGAAGATAGTGGAAGAGAATCTAACTGAGTCTGATGATGAGGAGATGGGATTCAAGTCTGTAGTGAATCCAGTAACTGAAGATGCTATTACTGATGAATTGATTCTTCAACTTGAAGAGGAGGAAGAAAAGAAAAGAAAAGAGGAGTTAGCAAGAATTGCTAAGAGAGACAGAATAGAGGCTGAGAAAATGCAAGAAGAATGGAACAAGGAAGAAACTGAAGTTGAAAAGAAGAAGCCTGTGAAAAAGACTCAAAAGAAGGCAATTTCAAAGGCTATGACAGAAAAGAGAAGAACAATGGTGAGGTATTTATCTGGTGCTCTTGGAAAGCCAGTTCAATTCTTTTCCAGGTGGAATCTGGAAGAAATTGAGAACAAGTATAATGTCACCAGAGAGGCTATGCATCTAGAAGCCATGGAGGAACAGCATGTTGAAACTGAAGATGTGGCATTGGTTCAAAGAAAGAGAAAGAGGGATCAGATTGAAGAACAGGTTACTACTGAAGGTAATCCTGAACATGGTGTGGAAAAGACTAAGGAAACTGTGGCTGATTCTGATCAGCAACTTGTCCAAGTAATTGAGAAGAATGAAGAACAAGTAAAGAAGGATGAAAAGGAGAAAGAGAATGAAAAGAAAGATGAGATTGCTGAGAATACAATTGAAAAGGAGGTTGAAGTGACTGATCAGATAGAGGTACAACCATCAAAGGCAAAAAGAAAGAAGTCTATTGCCAAAAGGCCAAAGATGAGCAAAGAGATTGAAGAACCTTCAAATGTGTCTATGTGGATATACTTTGAGAATAATCAGATAGATTATTTCAAGGTATTCAGGAGTGATGGAACCAATGAAGTGTTTGCTAATTACCTTGGGATCTTCAGAAAATTATCCAGAGGTGATCTAAAGAAGATGTATGAGATAGCTTGTACTAAAGAAGTTGAAGATTTTGAGGAAGCTAGGATGCTTGTTGAAGATTTGAAGATAATGTTTGCCTTCTCAAAAACAAAAGCAGAGCTCAAGAAGAACAGAAAAAGAGATCAGAATGATAGTATAGGTGAAGGAAAGGTTATTTCCCGGAACACCTATGAAAATAGGGTGTTTTCAGTGAATTTTGAGAAAGGGAGAATGAGTTTCTTTCTGATGGACAAGAGATATGATTTTGAGCCAATCATGATGGGTAGTATGTTGGAAGTGAAAAAGAAAGCAGAAAATTTGTCTGAGTTAGACAAAGAGTTAATTGAAAGATTGAGAGAACAACTGCTGGAGTTGAATGCAAATTATTTTGATGAAGAAGTGATTGAACTGAAACAGAAGAAAATCACAGGTTGGGGAGTTGATCAAAACCTGAGGTATGTTGTAAAGTTGGATGATGGGTCAGAACTCTGTGATTCTGAATGGGAGAATATCTTGGAAGACTGTACAAGAGAGAATTTGAAGGAGATGTATGATCAGAGATGCACTGTGATCAAGGTAGCTGTAAATGACAGAGATAATCCTGATCAAGCTAATAAGAGGAAGTTTGCACTAGAGTGTTTGTTTTGGTTGTTTGAACCATTCAGACTTCTAGGTGTAAAGAATTCAAACTGTGAAGATGTGAAGGAGTGGAGATGGTTTGAAAAGTGCAAGGTTTACAGTCTGAGAATCAATGATGGAGACATGGAGTATTATTTTGAAGAGTGTGAAACTGATGCACTGGATATACAAAGGCTGCAGTGTATGATGAAGGTAAATCTGAGTACAAGTGGTGAACCTACAAGAGTTGCAAGACTGCTGGTGAAGAAGATAAAGACTTATTTGAAGATCAGACTCACAAACTTAGCTCCTCATGTTGAGAAGTTAAGTTTAGGGGGAGATTGTTGAGTCTGATACATTACCTCTGCTGAAGATTGATGATTACCACTGCTGGCTTTGGAGTTTTTACTACTGCTGATTAAGTGAAGGTTACCACTGCCAGTATGTGATGAGTGAATGAAGATCAAGATTACCACTGTTGTACAAGATTACCACTGCACTTGAAGATTACCATTGCTGGTTCAAAAGTTAACACTGCTGATTGAAGATTAACACTGCTTTTGTTTTTCCACTGCTATCAAGATGAAGATAAGGAAAGGATTGCTATGACTTGAAGATATAGACAAGATACGATTTGCTTAGAGATATTTCAGAGATTATCTTGTAAATCTAGTTTCCTTATTGTAATCTGTTAAGTCGTATATATAGCTGATAGGTTTTATCATTGTTAGATACGAGTTTAATAGCTTTTGTGTTAGAATTAAGAGCCTCAAGATTGATCTTGAAATCCCTGCAATAGAGAAGTGTTGCACGTCTGTTTGAGCCTGTTCAAACAGATTGGGGCTTGTAGTTGTAATCATTAAGCTATTGAAATCAATACATACAGTTTGTTTAAATTCATTGTTCTGGTCTATAATCAAAGTGTTATTCCGCAAACTTCTTTGATTAAGTATTCTGATCTTGATATTGATATTTAGATCCTGTCAATTAGTGCTTAAAAGATATGCATTTAGGTTTAATTTATATGAAATCATGAGTAATGTAAGGATAAGACCTTTGAATAGTATTCAACTAAACCATTGTATCTTGGTCCCTG
>CM058043.1:22738289-22920096 GCA_030169165.1 Centaurea solstitialis | reverse complement strand
TCGTGACTGCTTCAGTTTATCACTTTTCACTTGCTAAGTTTACAAGTGTGTTGACACCTAGAAGCAAAAAGTTTAATTGCAGGTGGTCATTAAAAGTGAAGTGCCCAGATTGCAAGGATCAGCATGCAAGTAGATATAAGCAAAGACAATTTTAAACTTTTATGATTTAAAACAATCTTGTCTTTCCAAAGTTTGAATTTTTGGCTTTGAATGCTTATCGGTTTTAAAATTATTGTCTTGATATCTTTATGCATGATATTTTGAATCTGTTAAAGTCAAGATTGACTTGATTCAAAATTAGATCCTAGAAATTGTCTATTACACTAACAGAGTTACTTCAGTGTTTGAATATGAAGTAACATATATGAAAACTGTCGAAACACAAGAAGTACTATCATCATAGTAATGTGTTTTGGAATAAAAACTTTATGAGTAAAAGATTATAGAAGGTATTTTATAATTAAGTTACTCATATGGTTTGGAAAGAATTTAGGATGTCATCTCAGACATAATTGATGATATCAGTGTTTATAAAACTAGGTAATTCCAAGTTTTGGAATCAGGATTTGATAAAGTCCTGTCAAGTTTTATAAATGGTAAATTCTAGTATTACTTAAAATAGAATTGACTAACAAGTCAAGTTTTGACTAAGTCAATAGTTGATTTTGAGTAATAGTTACTTTTCATATAGGTTAGTGGGAGCCCAGTTTATTCTTTATCTAGTGTACGATAAAGAATAAAAGAAATAATTGTTGATTCAGTATATCTCGGAATTATAATCCAGGTAGGATATGAATTCATAAGATATAGGATCTGCCTTCTAAGGACAGATCAGTAATTTCAAAGTCTTTGAAACAACATAAAGTCAGGAATGACTTTGAGTAAGAATCAGTGATTAGTTGTGTTGGAACTTTAATCATCCTTGGATTGTGAAGTGTTTGTAGAACACTAGAATAGATTCCCTAGATTTATCAGTTTGATAAATAGAAATTTTGATTTCAGGTAGAAATCATTCATCTACACAACAACTAAGGAAAGTTGCAGTTTTTGACTTTACATATTCAGGTAAGACTAGGAGTTATTCCAGTATCTCCAGGTTTAGGGAATATGGTAAAGAAAGTCTAATTTTGTTTTAGGGTGTTTGCAAATCAAAATTAGCCGAATCAAGTATAAAATATCAGTTGATATTTAACTTGAATCGTTTTTGATAAGTTTCTTTGTTTTGTCCGGTAAACACAAAACAAAGGGTTTAAACTAAAGGAAGGTGATACTTCGTTTAAATCAATATTTAGTAAACGCTGAATAGACGCCATAAAAGTAACTAAGAAATGCTATTAATTTTTGTTATTATTACAGAGTGTAATATGGACTATACGAAATTAGTTTCTTTGTTTTCTTTTATTTTTCGCATGTTTTCGATCCGGGAATAAAAACTAGTTTCAGTTTTTATTTGAAATTATCCGTGACAACTTATCAAGGTGGGAACCTTGATAGGGCTATAAAGTCATCGTGGAATTTTTGGGTAGTTATGATCAGTTGTTGAATAACAGCTACAAGTGATGTAGACCAAAAACTACACGGATATTCGATAGAGCAGCGAATATCGGATGTGATCCGCCGGTTGAGATTACTCCATGGATTTAGTCATGAGTAAAACTCCCAGAGGTTGTCCTTAGCACCTAAGGTATTTGGTTTGGCATTGCGAGGACCGTTGGATACTTAGTACGTTCTAACATCACGCCGTAACAGGGTGGTCATACGGGGCGTAACTAGATTCAGCGGAAGCCGTAGTGACAAATGCAGATATGCAAGATGGGATTTGCACCTCTTCTATGAAGAGAGATATTTCCTGGGCCACTTGACTGACTGAAAAGACTGATGAAGTGCATGGCCATGCCCAAACGAACTGATTTGTTCTTTGTCGTTTACCAATCAGTAGAGGTCGGATAGTCAAGAAACATAATCTTTGAGTATTCAGAGTTGACTGTATCCATGCTCATACTCAAAATTGAAATATCGTGATGCAAAAGGAAAAGCCTAGTTATACCCGATTTGTGAACAGTGTGTTCATAAATGTTGTTTTCTTTTAGGAAACGTTTTATCACCTACCTGGGTATAAGGGTGCTTATAACCTGGTTAGCCTAAGTGCCTGTCTAGGGGCCTCCTTAGGTCCGTGTCATCAATCTGGTATTGCCAACTTGCACAAGTGGGAGTCTGTTAGTAATTATGTGCATAAGTTGACAAACCGTTTGATCGCACATCCAACGTTATAAGACACTTGAGGGTCACACCTGTGAGGACCTATAATTCGGATAGTAAGATAACCCCAGTTTGGAGAGTTTGGTTTTATAATAGTTAATTATAAAACAGTTGGGTGTTTTCTGTATAAACCCCAAAGTAAAAGGTTTCTGATAATTAATTACAGGTTATATATTTATTAGTTATAAATATATAAGTTAATTAATTAGTTTATAATTATCTAGAAATAATTATATAGTTAATATAATTATAGTAGATATTCTTTCTTGGAGATAAAGAAAGAATAAGAGATAATTATGGAAAGTATTCTTTCTTAGAGAGAAAGAAAGAATACAGATAACTATAGAAGCTATCTGATATATGGAAAGTTTTCCATATAAATAAGATATGCTAGGCCATTGATTGAATCAGTCATAATTCATAATAGTTAGAAACTTTTCTCTCTCCATTCTCTCTCTCTCTCTCTCGTCGATCTCACTAAACCAGAAACCAGATCCGGTTTCGGTTTTCGTTCGATCGTGCTCTTCGCGTACCGTTTGTCCGTGAAGTAGTCGGGGTTAGATCCAACTAGAAGGAATTCTGTTTGGTCGTTTACGGGTGGATTAAGCTCAAGCAGTCCAGGTAATAATTTCTAGTCTCTAACGTTAAATAAAATAGGCGATAAAGATCTGTAATAGTTTTTTTCGGGTTTTATTATTATCGCTTCCGCACAAATCAAACCAGTTGGGTTTGATTGATTAAACCTTTGGGTCAGTTAGATCTAAAATTTTTGTCGTGTTTCTCATCCAGTTCGGATCGAGACTCACAGGATCTCGTATCAGTTTGGTACGTGGGTCAAACAAAAACCCAACAATTATAATGGAGTCATATAATCATATTTTAGTTTAATCTATAGAGAAGAGTACTCAAATTCGATCCGAAATTTGACCATAAAACACGAGAAGAAAGAAAATGGAAGAATATTAATTGCATAGATCTGATGAAGGAATTACCCATTGGCAGTGGTGCTTAAGTCCCGCCCACCGAAAGATGTTGCTTTTACCAGAGCCTCTTTCCATTTCTGAGCAGCTCCAGCCATTTCATGTTTGGCAAAGGCTTTTCCAAATTCACCATTTTGGTTGCGGACTTGAGTTGGTTCCACATGATAGAAGATAGGGTATACAGTATGCTCAGTCGGCGTCTCTTGGCACTCTATAATCTTCACAAGCTCGTCTAAGCACCACGACGAAGATGCGTAGTTTTCAGAGAATATAATGACATGGAATCTCGAGTCCTCGATGGCTTGAATGAGCTCCATACTTATTTTCTTCCCTCTCTCGAGGTTCTTGTCATCCTTGTACGTCTCGATGTTCTCTAGCTTAAGAGCATGATAAAGATGATCAAGAAAGCTGGTACGAGTGTCTTCACCTCGAAAACTCAGAAATACATCGTACTTAAAGCTGGTCCTGGGAATGCATGAAGAAGTTGAAGAAGACGCCATTGCGAGAATGAATGAAGGATCCTATTATTTTTATCAAAACCCTGTTAGGCAAATAATCTATACAAAAAAAGCTGCGGTTACCAACTATGATTCAAATCTAATTCCTTACAAGCATCCTAACAATAACTTTACCTTAATTAAGCATGTGATGAGTAAAAGGGAAAAGAAATTAAAGGGGTATGAAAGCTTGTAGAAAACCAATTTCAATATAGCTTTTGACTCGATTTATCAACTGGGTTTTCATCAAAATATGCTAATTTCCTCAACTGCAAATCTTCCATTTCAGCCAAGAAAACAAGAAATAGATGTGCGCAGATAACATATCATCCCTAGAAAATAATAATTGTTTCAAGTCCAGAACGATCAAGAGAGAAGAATACCATGAAAGAAAAGACGGAGATCGATCAACGAGATTAACAGCAAACAGATGAGAAATCACTGCAGCAACAAAATTCTACTTCAACGTTTTTAGATGAATTAAGCAATACAGAATTAGTCAACTACCGGTCTAAGTATTGGGTTTATATCAATTTCAAATGTTTGATTTTGACGTTTAGCTCCTAATGGTTTACATGTTTTAACATCTTGTGTCCCTGCAAATGAAATAGTTTAAAAGTTTTGATGATCTTGGTCTCTACTGCTCGTAGCTTTGTTAAAAAAAACCTCGTTAACCCGTTTAGAGTTGGGGGTATTTTAGTCATTTTAAACATATCTTTTTAATTACAAATGACGGTAGAACCTGTCATTCAATTTGGTTGCATAAATGTCACTCCCTCTACCGTCTATTAATTAAGTTGCGTTCGTTAATGCCGTTACATGCTGCAGGTCATGTGAGGGCCTTTTGGTCATTTTACAAAAAGTACACACCATCCAAATTACAAAGGAATTTCAAATTCAACCAATGCTCAAGCTAACGTAACATGTGGTTGATTCAATCTTTGTAGTTTGTAGCTAACGATTCGCATTTGATACATGCATGCTTATAATAAAACTTTTCCAATCTTTTTAGCTAGCTAGCTAGCTTGTTACTGATTCAATCACCAAAGTAGATCATTGGTTGAATTTAGTTTCCAATTACTTAACATTCTATTCAGAATCACTTGTACTTACAAACTCTATTGTTGTTTTGAGCATTTAGAAAAATATGATTGGTTTGCAATGAGAACTAAAAGTATATGATTATTCAAATCCATGTACCCCAAGTCTTTAATCGTCAAAGCTACGACAATGTGGACGTAATTTGTTTGTTTGGAAAGAAAGTATAATATTAGGTGGGGAATTAATTATAATAAAAAATGAACCCATTATTTGGCCAAATATGTAAGACAAAAAGATTTTAATATGTTAGCATATCGTCTTCTTTGTGACATTTCAATCTTTTAATAAATGTTGCTTTCCATGTAATTATTTGTTTTATCACTTGGGGTATAATTTTGCCGTCTAATAATACTTTTTAATGTCTATTTATTGATTCAATCTTCTGCAACATTATATTAAAGGGAAAATTGCATCAAAATGGAACCAACTTTGACACAATTCCTATTTTGGGGAACCAACTATAAAACTTATCATTTAAGGACTTGAAACAAACTTTTCATATATTTAAGGGTCTTGTTAACCGGTTTAGTAGGTAACCGGTCACCTTAACATGATGTGGCAAATTAATAGATTAAAAGAATATTAGGTGGATTTTAAAAAGCCACATAATTAATAATTAAAAAGATAAATAAATTTTAATCGTCAGTCCCTGTATCCTTATCTTCATCCCTAAAACACTATATCCTTATCTTCGTCCCTTTCCTCCATTGTTAACCCCCTTCCCCCCCCCCCCCCCCCCCCCCCTTCAAATGCCTCATCTTCTCCTGGCATTTTTCAAGAGTAAACCCCTTCAAATACCTCCAACAATAATCATTTTCCTCTTTGAACATGAACCACCACATATTTCTCAATCTTCTTCTCCAAACAAAAAAAAAAATCTATTTTATCACCTGACCATGATTTATTTTTATTATGTTGCTTGTAGTTGAGTTATAATATCAACTTTAAATAATTTAGCAACAAAAGAAATTAACTAAGTTAAAGAAATGAAAGTTGATTGTGTCAACACATCGAAATAACACACACTTCCCTCTCCTCGATCTCTGCAAATATACAAATAAACAAATTTATTCATTCATCAAACAACAACCTTCTAATGTATAATATTTTCTTTTATATAATATTTGTTCTTAACATTACAAAATATTGATGGAATTTTCAGATTTAATAGGAAGAATATTGAATAAGGGAAATATTTTCAAGAAAGATATTTACAATATTTTCAGCTTTACCGTCGGATGAGGAGGGATAATTACAAAATCGAGGGCTTAATTTCTGCAAAGGAGACGATATGAGGAAGGTTTAGGGGGTGGTGAAAATGGGTCACTTTAGGGAAGAAGAAGACTCTTGGTTTTATTTTTTATTTTCAAATATGAATGCCATGTCATTTTTTTAATTAATTTTTGATATGTTTAATAATGACGTGGAATCCTAGTTGGCATTTACCTGAACCATGTCATCATTTGTAGGTTAGTAGGTAAACTAGACCCTTAAATATATGAAAAGTTTGTTTCAAGTCCTTAAATGATAAGTTTCATAGTTGGTTCCCCAAAATAGGAATTGTGTTAAGGTTGGTTCCATTTTGATGCAATTTTCCCTATATTAAAATATTCAAATTTGGAGATTTTTAGTGTAAATGGAATCTTTGAGTAAATACAACACTCTCTATTGGCCTTTTTGGTTATTGAATTTTCATTTATACTCTTACGATAGTTATAATAACCGATTCTAATGGTTTTTAATATATTTTTTCTTTTATATTTTTAATAATTATTATTATTGCATATGAATATTACTTTTTTCATGACTTTAGAGGGGTTAGGTAATGTGTGATATCCTCTTCTCATACGAAGAAAGTTGTTTGATAATCCACAAAATTTTAACTACATTCAGATAATCAAGGTGTTGAATGATATCCGACCAAAAATGCTGGATATGATTAATTAATTATACATTAGTTTGAATTAGATTGTGAACTAAATATGCTATTCCAAGGCATAGGATTTTCACCTAATCAAAACACGAACAAAGAACTTTGGGAAATAGACAATACTATTCTATTTTATAACATAAAATCGATAACTTGATGTTAGGACCAAATTGTCCTAATTATAGAAAGTTTTATAAAGTGAGTTTTGAGAAGGTTTAATTTGTAATTAGCTAGTAATTATAGCTAATGGGCTTGGGCTTGATGTAATTGGGCTCTATATGTAAAGGGTTAGGGTTTGGGATGACCGGATGAGGAGTAGAGAAACATTTTGATGAGAGTCGTTTAAGTGAAGTGTGTGTGTTCTTGTAGGTGTTCTTGAGAGCTATCTATAATAAAAATAAGAACTTTTCATTTCATCTTCTTGATTTCTCTATCAAATCCTCTTATTGTTTGATTGTTTGGGACCAACAAGTGATATCAGAGCCAAACAAATCATCATATTTGTAATTAGGTTTTTTTTTTTTGGGTTTTTGAAGCTTAGTTCTTATCCTCAAAAATGGATATGTTGAAGAAATCGTTTTTTTTTATTTGGAAATTGTTTTGGTTCAATCTGGATGATTTTTGTGGCTTCCGAACCAGTTCCCGACTCCTCGGATTGACTCGAAAAATTGATTTTGGGCTTGACAACCTATGGCTTCTCCTACTCCAGATCTGGGTTTCCCGACCTCGGATACATTTTTTCAACTCAGATTTTGAAACCCCAAATCTTGACTCAAAATCTTTGGTTCAATAGTTGTAATTGAAATTCGTCAAATTCAAGTGGGAATTGGATTTTATGGGTTTTGGAATTCAAATATTTGGGATTGGATCGTAATTGCATCAATTTAAAGAAAAAGAAGTCCGGTGTCACTCTTGAAAATGAATTGGAATTGAGTTTGGATATAATTAATTCGAGTCACATGCAATGCACGTGAATTGGAAATGATATGGAAAATCCGACTCGGTCACGTGATTCAAAATTCAAAGAATTGATTAAGTTTGGGAATTTTACAACTTTGGTCCCTGAAGTTTGAAGTGAATGACACTTTAGATTTTCAAGTTTGACACTTAGGCGCTGCCAGCCCCTGAAGATTTCAATCTTATTTATTTACAAATTTTGGACGAAATGTTCAAATCTGGCCCCTAGAGTTTATTCACGATTAAATTGCAATATCAGTCCCTGGATTTTGAGATTTTCACATCGTTTCTAAAAAAAATTATTTTTTCTGATTTGGGAGTTCCAGGTTTCGGGGTTTGGTACTATTTGATGGAATTTCTTCCTGATGATGCTAAATTGTTCAAGTTCAGTTTGAAAATTATTTTTAAATGTGCTTTCAAGTTTTTCAAGATTATACGATCAATTTCGAGTTTTATTCTTTTTGGGCCACAATTTCTTAATGGGTTTTGATGTTAATTTGGCCCAAATGATTGATCACTTTCAGCTGCGCTCCAGATCCACCCAGATTCAGATACATATTATGTTTCAAAATCCCTGTGCTTAATTAGCATCGTTCCTTTCCCAAATGTTGTGTAAAGATCACATCAGCCGAGTTTTAGCCCAATTTAGTTTTCAGTCATGAAACTTGAATTTCTCTCGTTTCCCCAACTGTTCTAAGATTATTTGAAGACAAGTCAGATTTGTAATGATTTCAGAACAACGGTGATCGGATTCTGCATTTGGTTAGATTACTCATAAGCCTGACGCTCTACAACCATTATTCTAGAGTTTATTTTTATTATTTGTTCTTCAAACCCAAAATTCCAAATTATTAATTGTTTTCTTTATTTTTGTTTTCTCGATCTCTATTCTCGTCATTATTAGACAATGTCTCTCTTTTGCTTTTTCATTCCTAAAGTTTTAGGCTATGTTTGGCAAGCGTAGCTTATAAGCTAGCTGGTAGCTGATAAGCTAGCGGATAGCTGATAAGCTAGCTGTTGATTGATAAGCTTGCTAGTAGCTGATAAGCTAGCTGTTGAACAAATTATGTTTGGCAAAAACTAGCTTATGAGTATGTAAAATGACCAAAAAGGGTACCTTTGAATTTAATAATTAATATTAATAAGGGTATAATTGGAAAAAGCTACAATAAGCTTCTCATAAGCTACTCAAAGTAGCGTTTCAAAAAGCTAGCTTATAAGCTAGCTGATAAGCTAGCTTCCTGGTACATGTTTGGATGGACTAGCTTATAAGCTAGCTTATAAGCTAGCTTATGCTTGCCAAACCAAGCCTTAGGTACACCATTGAATTCAATAATTTTGATTATATTTAGTATTTTTTATACTTTTATAGTTCATTATAGGGAAAATTGCCGAAAAAGGTAACATAAATGTCAAAAAAATCCAATCAAGGGAACGTACATTTTTTTTTGCCGAGAAAGGACTATGCATTTGATTTTGTCAAAAAAAAAGGGAATGTGACCTGATTAACTTGATGATTGCTTAGTCAGCAAGTAACCTGCTGACGTGTCTGTCCAAGTGGCAGTCCAGTCAGCACCATCAAATTGCCGAAAAAAGTAACATAAATGTCAAAAAAATCCAATTAGGGGAACGTACATTTTTTTTCCGAGAAATGACTATGCATTTGATTTTGTCAAAAAAAGGAATGTGACATGATTTAACTTGATGGTTGCTTAGTCAGCGGGTAACCAGGTGACGTGTTTAATTTGTCCAAGTGATAGTCCAGTTAGCACCATCACACCTTTGATCAGCGTTGATCGGAGTTGACCGCCACCACCACCCACTGCCACCACCACTCATCGTCACCCACCGCCATCGACTGCCATAGCCACGCACCGCCATCGCCACACACCGCCACCGACTGTCACCCACCACCCATCCCCCCTCTTTCTTAGAATTCAACATCTAATTGCGTATAGATGAGGTAGGCGAGTCAAGCAGACAAGCACCACCACCACCCACGTCCGCCGCCACCCCCCACCACCCACGTCCCCTACCACCCACTGCCACCCGCTGCAACCCACGACTCCTAACCACCCACCGCCCCACCACTCCCTGCCACCCACTCCCACCACCACTTACTGATTTTGCGGGAAAAGGTAACATGAATGTCTAAAAAATCCAATCAGGGGAACGTATATTTTTTTGCCGAGAAAGGACTATATATTTGATTTTGTCAAAAAATGGGGAAGAGTAACCGGTTGTACAAGTTACCGGTTACTCTTTCCCCTTTTTTTGACAAAATTAAATGTATAGTCCTTTCTCGGCAAAAAAAAAATGTACGTTCCCCTGATTGGATTTTTTGGACATTTATGTTACCTTTTTCGGCAATTTTCCCTTCATTATATAACTTTCTTTGATTTTAATGGAATGTAGAAAAAATCAATTTAAAATTTTGTTGACTTTGTTTCGTACATTCTATGAATTTCTTTTTTATTTTTATCATTAAGAGTTCTTTTTCAAGATAATAGATTTATAGAAAGTTTTTGTTAATATGTGTTTTATGATTGATTACATAAGTAAATTTTCATATAAAGATTACAAACTTTGTTCTAGTTTTACATTGTCAATGTAATAAATTTCCACAAAACAATCTAAAAATGTGAATCTTGAAGTATAGTGGCCAAGAAAAAAAAAAGTATAGTGGCCAAGAAAAAAATATAAACAAGTTTAGGGGCTGCATATGTAACTTTTAACAACTTACGAGCTGGCGGACTGACATGGAAGCTATTTTAAATACCTGGGCCAAATTCTATATAAATGAAGTGTTAAATATTGTATAGTTCAGGGACCCTCTTGTAACATTTGTATCTATATATTGTAATCAATACACGCAACCCTAGCACGGGTTTTCCACATATTTTCACATGGTATAAGAGCCACCTATAAGAAACCCTATTTTTTTTCTTTTCTCTTCCACAGCCGCCGCCGCCGGCCGTTCACCTTCACCGGCCTCTCTTCTATTCCCCGGTGAACCAGATCCGGCGTCCATCGCATCTTGTCACCACTGTCGCAACCGTCTCTGCTTCAGACACCGTTGCAACTGCCGCGTAACCGTCGTCGTCTGCTACGTCGTCTAACCGCCGCGTAACCCTAACGCCGCCGTCGAGTCACCATCGTGTAACCGCCGTCGCGTCACCACCCTAACGCCCCCCTCCATCTCCGTCGTGTCTCGTCGCTGCGTCACTGCATCTCGCCGGATTCTGCATCTGCTGCCTGAAACCTACCGGCGTCTGTTCTCGCCGGATTCTGCATCTGCCGCCTGAAACCTACCGGCGTCTGTTCTCGCCGGATTCTGCATCTACCGTGTCCTACCGGCGTCGGATTCTCGCCGGATTCTGCATCTACCGGCGTCGGAATTTTGCATCTGTCGGATTTGGGTCTCGTTCTCTCTCACAAAAGGAGACCGTTTTCTTGGTTTTTTATAGTGAAAACAAGAGAAGATATTTATATATATATATAAAAAAAACAAGAGAAGATATTAGACAAGAGAAGCCAGCTGTTTCTTGGCTGCTTGTGGTGAAAAGATAAGCCACAATATTTATATATATATAAAAAAAACAAAAAAAAACCAAAAAAAAAAAAAGAACTTTTTGTTTTTCTTTCAGATTGCGCGCCAGAGTCCAAACACCGTAGCCGTTTTGCAGTCGGCTACCGTCTCCGTCCACCATCGCGTGTAGGGTTTGTGGTACATTACTATCCCTCTACCCACGGTTAAGCTTCACGCACATCTATTTTTTTCGCACTCTATTAGCTTTAATTTTTTGTGTATTTTCATTTTGTTGCAATGTCGACCTCTTCACAAAACAGTACCCTCACTAGCCCCACTGCTAGCCAACTTGTATTTGATCTCACAAATGTCTACTCACAATTTAGTTTTAAACTTTCCACCGACGGTTCCAAATACAAACTTTGGCGTCGAATTTTTCTTGATATGTGCAAAGGTGCCAAAGTCCATGGTCACATCACTGGCAAGTCTAAACCTGCTGGTGATGATGATGAGGACTGGGAGGCAATTGACTCCCGCATCAAATCTTGGTTTTACTCTACCTGTGATGCAAATCTCCTTCAAATCATCTCGAGTGATAACTGTACTGCAAAAGACATTTGGGATAAACTTGACGAGTTCTTTCTATATAATAAGATGTCTCGAATGCTTCAGCTACAAGAGCAATTTCGTAACACCAAAAAGGGTGCCTTGTCCATTACTGATTTCTGTCACCAATTAAAAAATCTGGCTGATGCCCTTGCTGATTGTGACTCCAAAATTGATGAAGTTGAACTTGTCATGCAAATCTTGCGTCAGTTACCTCCCTCATATCACAGCATTGTAGATGTCATCACCAACACCAAACCCTTTCCCTCTTTTCCTGAAGCGAAAAACATGCTTCTTCTTCATGAATCTCGTGAAGAGTCCACTGAATCCCATACAGATCCTCCTCTTACCTCTTCCGCTGCCTTGTATTCCTCTGCTCAAAATGGAAAACCGAAAAATACAACTAACAGAGGCAAAAATAATGGGCGTTTTGCTTCCAAAGGGGGGGGGGGTAATACTAATGTTTCTGCAAGCTCTCACTCTTTTGCAGGTAATCAGGGACACTCTCAGGCGTACTTTGGGGCTTCTCCTCATGCTCCACCAGCTCAGCCAGGCCTCCTTGGTGCACCTCCTATGCACTCCTTTGGGGCAGGGGCTCCTCAGCCATCCCGACGATGTTCCATGCTCCTCAGATTCCCTCACCGCATACCTTTCATCCGCCGCCAGTGCCGTCATCTCCGTACCTTTACGAGCAACATCAGTCTCCACACCCAGTGCCCGTTCCGTCTCAGTACGGTCAGCCCATGCAGCAGTCCACACCTGTGCAATCGCCTCCTCCGCCTTCCTTTGGAGGCCATGCCGCTCAGTACAGTCAGCCTCAGTATACTGACTTATCTTCTGTGTTTCAGGCCATGTCTGTTCAGGCGCCTCAGGACAACAATTTTTACATGGATTCGGGTGCAACCAGGCATATGACCTTCAATCAAGGTACAATGCACTCTCTAACTCCTTGTAATTCTAATTTCATACAGGTTGGTAATGGTGCTATGGTTCCTGCTAGCTACATTGGTCAATGTACATTACCCTATTCCCTTCACCCCCTTCATCTTAAAAATGTTTTAGTCTCTGATAAACTAATCAAAAACCTTATCTCTGTTCGTCGTTTTACCATAGATAATTCTGTTTCTGTTGAGTTTGATCCGTTTGGTTTCACTGTGAAGGATCTTAAAACAGGGTCTTTTCTCCAGCGTTGCGACAGTGATCACCATGATCTTTATCCTGTTCTCCCTCCCGCACCTTGGTCTGCTCTTGCCTCGGCTAACGTTGCTGTTTCCTTTGACGTCTGGCATAGACGGCTTGGTCATCCGGGTGCTGCTATCTTCCAGTTTCTTGTGTCGCGCAAGTTCATTGCTTGCTCTAGTCAAACTTCTACTTTATGTCATGCGTGTCAGTTAGGAAAACATTGTCGTTTACCTTTCTCTTTATCTACTACTAAAACTTCTCGTGTGTTTGAACTTATTCATTCTGATTTATGGACTTCACCTGTTACTAGTTTGAGTGGTTTTAAATATTATGTTCTCTTTTTGGATGATTTTTCTCACTTCTTATGGGTGTTTCCTTTACGTGCTAAATCTGAGGTGTTTTCTGTTTTTTAAACGTTTCGTGCTTATGTTCTAAACCAATTTAAAACGGACATTCAGCTTTTCCAATGTGATAACGGTCGTGAGTTTAACAACCAACCCTTTTTGGATTTTCTTAAAACTCATGGCATCAAAATACGCTTTTCTTGTCCCTATACGTCTCAACAAAATGGAAAAGCTGAACGCACTATTCGCACTATCAATAACACCCTTCGCACGTCCCTCATCCAAGCATCTCTCCCGCCCAAATTCTGGGTTGAGGCTCTTATTTCTTCTGTTCACACCTTCAACCTGCTTCCGTCCACCACCATTCAGTACAAGACTCCTTTTGAGGTGCTGTTTGGTTTCTTTCCTACCTATTCTCATTTGCGAGTTTTTGGGTGTTTGTGCTATCCCAACACTTCGCCCACTAGTGCCCACAAGCTTGCTCCTCGATCCTCTGCCTGTGTCTACCTCGGTCCTAGTACGGATCATCGTGGGTATCGATGCTTAGATCTCATCACGCAAAAGGTCATCATCTCCCGTCATGTCAACTTTGATGAAACCCACTTTCCGTTTCTTGACTTCCAGCCTCGTCCCTCCTCGGAAGATTATGACGCGTTTGAAGTTGATGATTCCCTCTCTTCCCTCTCTCCTCTGGTTGATTCTTCCTCCCCTCCGCCGGTTGCTGGCCCTTCTGCTTTTGTCTCCTCTTCTCAGCCCCCACCCGCTGAACCTTCTGGCACCTCTTCTTCTCCTTCTGCTTCTTCTGCTGAGCCTTCTCTGCCTCCTGCTCCGCCTGCTACCTCCGGTCATCCGATGACCACTCGTTCGCGCACAGGCTCTCTTAAGCCTAAACAGATCTTCAACCTTTCGGTCACTAGTGACATCTCTCCCATTCCTCGGTCTCCTGCTCAGGCCATGTGTGACCCTCATTGGCGGGCCGCCATGGATGCTGAAATGGCTGCCATTCTTTCTAACTACACGTGGGATCTGGTACCTAAACCCTCTGATGCTAACATAGTTGGCAATCGTTGGCTGTTTCGTCATAAGTTTGATGGCAATGGACGTCTTGAGCGTTACAAAGCCCGTCTTGTTGCTCAGGGTTTCTCACAGCAACCCGGACTGGACTTTGATGACACTTTCAGTCCCGTTGTTAAGCCTGCCACTATTCGCACGGTTCTTAGCATCGCCATCTCCCGCAACTGGCCTATTCATCAGCTTGATGTTAAGAATGCCTTTCTTCATGGTGATCTCACTGAAACTGTTTACATGCGTCAGCCTCCTGGCTATGTAAACAGTTTTTTTCCCGATCATGTCTGTCGCCTACGCAAGGCTCTTTATGGCCTTAAGCAGGCACCCCGTGCGTGGTATCATCGTTTTGCTGTCTACCTCTCCTCTTTAGGTTTTCTTAGCAGTAAGACTGACACCTCTCTTTTCACGTATCATCGCGGATCTGATACTATCTACCTCCTTCTTTATGTCGATGACATTATTCTTACTGCCTCCTCTTATCTCCATGGTTATCTCTAAGTTATCCTCTGAGTTTCCCATGTCTGATTTGGGTCCGTTATCATTCTTCTTAGGAATTGCTGCGTCTCGTAGCAAGTCCGGACTCTTTCTTTCTCAATCTGCCTTTGCTCGGGAGATTCTAGCACGAGCTGATATGGTCTTGTGCAATCCCTGCAGCACACCGGCTGACACCAAAACAAAGCTTGCTGTTGATGGTGAGCCTGTTCCTGATCCCACCTTATATCGAAGCCTTGCTGGTGCCCTGCAGTATCTGACCTTTACTCGTCCTGATATTGCCTATGCCGTCCAACAAGTCTGTCTCTTTATGCATGACCCGCGTCTTCCGCATCTCAATGCGCTTAAACGCATCCTCCGGTATTTAAAGGGTACTCTGTCTCATGGTCTTCATCTTAAGGCGTCAGCCGTTGATCGCTTGGTTGCCTATTCGGATGCCGATTGGGCCGGCTGTCCTAACACACGTCGGTCCACCTCAGGGTTTTGTGTCTATCTGGGTGACAATCTCGTATCTTGGTCCTCCAAACGGCAGCATGTTGTTTCCCGCTCTAGTGCCGAGGCCGAGTACCGGGGGATAGCCAATGTGGTTGCTGAAACTGCTTGGTTGCGAAATCTCCTCCTTGAGTTGTGTTGTCCTCTCTCTCGTGCCACTGTTGTCTTCTGCGATAATGTCAGTGCCATGTACCTAGCATCTAACCCTGTTCAGCACCAGAGAACCAAGCATGTGGAAATAGATTTACATTTTGTTAGGGAGCGTGTTGCGATTGGTCATGTGCGTGTTTTGCATGTTCCATCCGCCTATCAGTATGCTGATATTTTTACAAAGGGTCTACCTGCGAGTTTGTTTCTAGATTTTAGAAATAGTTTGAACATTTGTTTACCTCCCGATCAAACTACGGGGGTGTGTTAAATATTGTATAGTTCAGGGACCCTCTTGTAACATTTGTATCTATATATTGTAATCAATACACGCAACCCTAGCACGGGTTTTCCACATATTTTCACATGAAGTTTCTTATTTAAAACTTTGTGGCTAAAGTGTAAAAATCAAAACTTCAATCAAATATGAAATTCCTTTTATTTGGGCCATCTCCTTGACCCGGTTTCGACCCAAATAGAATCCGACTCCATAAACACATAAAATCAAGCTTTCAAATCCACAAACAATGTAACCTTACAAATTCAATCATCATCTATAACCCAAATCAATCCCAATTTTAGTGCTTTTTGAACTATGGTAGTGGTAGCGATTAACTAATCTTTTTTGGCTACATTATTCAACCAATTGACTACAATCTATCAAGTAAGTAACTTTATACTATCAATTTAATGCATAAATAATGATTTTACCTTCAATTTTGGTGAATGAAAACCGAAAACTTTTTTGCAACTTGTTTCAGTTCTAAACTTCTTTGTTTAGAACTATGTGGCCAAGGGGCAGGTTCAAACGAGAATTAATATTATGCGAGAAGTCGAGAAGTGTTTAATCATATATGAAACCGAAGATACTAAGCCTGGAATCAGTCGCTCTCTATGTCAATTTATCTTTAAGACCCGGAACCCCATACCCTCTCATTCACTTACTATAGGCCGAGGAGCGTAGATTCAGGCGCCAGCACCGACTGAAGTTGCCCACCCCAAGGGTTCGGTTGTTCGCCGATTCAAGTGGTCTAGCTTACCCCACGTAGCAGCCCTAGTAAATACCCAAATCCATTTACGGATCTATATGCTCCGATTGGAACTTCCAGTTCCAGAACAGGTGGCTGGGTAGTCTAAAGTTGAGACTTTGAGTGGATTACATTCACGGTCTCTTTCACTTTCCTCACAATCTAAGGAAGCTAAGCGAGGTCCCCCTTTTAGATCTCCCAACCTAAAGGCATATAGGAATTTTTTTTGGGGGGGCCACCGACAGGGGCAACTGCCAGCAATTGAAAGATCCTTTTTCTCTTTCTTTCTTACTATATTCCCCTGCCCCCTTCGGTCATCCAGAGGTGTATATTCCCATTCTGCCTAGATCCGGTATCATAAGTCAGATAAGGGCGAGGGACCGAACATGTTCTATCCTCACCTCCATCCGCTCCCCATCTCCAGGAAGATTGTGCCCAAGATCTGGTAAATCAACGGTCCCCTCTTACTTCTCATGCGAGCAGCAGTAAGTTGGCCTAGTCTCTCGCCCAGCCTTCGCCCATCCTGATTAATTTACGCTATTTCTGACTAGAGAGAGGACTTAGATCAGCACCCCACCCCATACGACTTGTTGGGGGGCCGTTCGCCTGTTGCGATTTTTAACGTCAAAGGCAGCACACACGGGCTTCTGCTTGGCCTGAGGGAAATTGAATAGATGGAATAGATCCCTCATCTCCTTGAGCTTCACCCGTGGGTGCGCCTCCTTCCCTGCCTGAGTCAAGGGCTCCTCAAGCCTGCGAGTGCCGATCTTCGCTTGGGCCGGCTCCGAGGCTCTACCCTGGCTTTTCATCGGTTTCTCCCAGGGGCCTTTATCGTATCCGATTTAAGTTGAAGTCAATTCACGGGGAAGAAAGAGCTGGCGAGGTGAGAAGAGAGCCAATAACCGAATCGGATGTCTCCTTATCCATAAGCCTAGAGACCCAAGAGATAGATCAAGAATACTACAACCGAGAGAGATTCAATCGTCAAAAGGCCCTCATCTTCCAAACGGGGCGGGACCAAGCCTTTAGGTTGTTTAAGTAGGTTGGGTGACAGATCGGCCATAGGAGTACTCCGGGATATAAACCAGGGCAACAAAAGTGGAGCATACGGAGATGCCGCCCGTTTTCATCTGTTTCCATTTGGTAGTTTTTTTCTCGTTGTTGATACCGGCAAGACCCAGCCAGATGATGTCTGCTGGTTGGTAGTGAGAGGACTCTTAGTACCTGCATACCCAAAAGGGGGCGCTGGTTAAAAAACAAGAATTTTTCTCTTTCTTGCTTTATCGCAAATAGTTCTCTTAGTATCGGAGTCTTCTTTTGACAGCGTGTAGATGTGCTTGTCGAGTGCATGGGAATCGACGCGGGCTTCTCATCCTTCTGTCTACCGGTGGAAATATGTTTGGAATTTAAAACTTGTCGTCTACTTGAAGGAAATGTTTGGAACAGGGAACGATACACAAGTTTAATCGTATATGATTATACACATGTTACATTGACAATACATAAACGCTTAATCATATATAATTAAACACATCCAAATGGCGTGTAATCATATATGATATTACGACTTCTCGCAAAAATCTTTACATTCTCACATGAACCTTCTTCATGTGGCCCACGGGTCAAAACAGACAAAACACGGTGATTTTTAAGGGGTTTGGAACCTAGTCAAGCTAGGCGGCTCATCCCCACGCCGAATTTTATTAAATAAAATGTCTATATTACAAAAGAGGACAATAACCAAGAAATGTCGGGTTACAAAACATAAACATAGATCACCTAAAACAATGTCTTCAGTCTTCTGCATTTCTTGAAGCGAAACATCAACTAATCATCGATAACCTAAACTCGGTTCTCATATTTTTATAGCTTGAGTTACTAAGAAGCAAACAGTAAAAATATTTGCGACCTACATGATATCTATGCTGATATCGAACATGAGAGTCCTGTTCCAACTTCGTTACAGAAACGACCAAAGGTGTATTCTCAGAGACCCTGTAAAAATTATCGAAAATGAATGAAACGTAGTAATAACCAATCAATGTAGTAATTCTTTAGAAGTTCCTAAGATAAGTGTCTCACATGTTGACTCAATTCCCATTGTCTATTTTCTCCTTGAGTTCTGTGGCTGTTATCTCATTCAAGTTATGTCACAGATAATATTGCATTCACATTTGAAACTGTAACAAATCATTTGGGTAAGAATCTGCAGAAAAAACAACGATTTGTATAATATAAGGCATCAGGTGGATTTATATCTGATAGCAGCAGTCAACCAGGGCTTCACCCATGAACAACAATAACAAGTCCCACATTGCACAAAAATTGATTGAGCCGAAATAAAACCATTGAGACAGAAGATTAGACATCAAGTTCATCACGGCATCTGAAGAGTGTATGATCCTTCGACTCACTGAATTGCTGAAATGCAGAGCCTAAGCATGTGAAAACAAACAACATAACTAAAAAAAAGAAGTATGCAACAACCATAAAACAAGAGAAATGGTAAAAAGAGTCACCTTGTGTGTTTTTGGAAGAGGTATCCCAGACCACATTGGGTCCTAATCCTCGGCAATTTTGGACCGAAGCCCGACTGCTAAAGCATGCAGCCCGGGGTCGAAGCCCCCGTACCTCCAGAATGCGTCCCCCAGGGTTCGAACTCGGGTTCACCACTATGTATTGCCCAAGCCTTACCACTAGGCTAACACTCCTTTGGTGAGTCACCTTGTGTGTTGAATATGACTGTTTCCTTGTCAGCAAAACTCAGAAATGCAAGAAATGGTTCAATTGTTAGGATACAGAAATCATCGTTTTGTATTTAATATAATACCATATATCAACTTTTTCCAATAGTTGATTGATAGAAAATGGAGAGAAAGTACATGTTACAGTATGTAGTTTGTGAATAAGCCTTTTTTGAGTCTTAGGAGCTCAAAACCATCCATCGAGACTACTATTGTGGTTGGCTTGCTTAAACATTTATTTACAGCTCTACCGAGTGGCCATACTGCAAGTAAATGAATTTTCTGTTTAAAAGTACTTTGTGGCCAAAGTGTCATAATTGAGACTTCGATATCCTAATTAAAGAAAATTATACTAGATAAAATTGGCATTCTGGGCAGCACTTAAAAAAGCAGTTTTCTGTTTCTTTTGGTGTTTTTTTTGGGACACCACAGGCTACAACCAGACAAACATGGTCTCATTCAAAGGTGACATGGAAAACACCGTATATGCTCGTAGAATATGCCCAAAATGTTTCTAGTGAAAATAACGTATATTTATGATTAAGAAGCAAAAAATATAAGAAAGATCAAATAGGACCAAAGAAATTAAGTCATAAGGTTAAGTGATGATACAAAACTTACCATCCAAACATTGGCAACCGACCAACAACAGTAACAACTAACCTCGATTTAAAGGGGTTCCATACTCCATATTCTATCTTTTTCCGATCTTCATTCTGAATCTGAACAAATTAATATATGTCAATACAATACACAATTGATACAACGGTTGTGTTGCTCGAAGTTATAAAACTTTGAGTGTTTAATAAATGTAAAAATTGGAATAGCGGAGTTTATCATGCATAAAAAGTATGACCTTCAATTGATCCAGAGAAGCAGGCATGAGAACAGAGCCATCGGTAAGTCCACACGGCCTCTTCACCCTGACAGTAATTTACATACAAGTTGCTAATTAATTAAGAAGAAAAACAAGCAATATTATATGGACATGCTAAAATTTTGCAAATACCTACAAGGCTGTACAATTTTTTTCATAGGTTTAGTTCTTCTTCTGGGGGGATCAATAGAAAATTTATAAAGTACCTTTTGTATTTCTGCTTGTGTTCACATAATATAATCTGGTTGCTGACATAAGCATGAAATTATCTTCAAATTTGTTAAAAGCTTCTTTAAAGTAGCAGACCCCTGATATGATAACAACTTCATTAAGAATTACATGTTTGGTGATATATAAGAAAGATGGTTTTGTGATCCATAATTCCCACCATACAGCTCAATCTGTGGATAATATAGGACAGAAGAGTTATGCACCTTATTTTCAACCCCCTTTTTATCCTGTTTTTAGCAAAATGTGGTGCCCTGCAGTAAAATCCATCCATGCCAAAAAGATCATATATGGTTGAACAACACATTTCCTTGATTGGCTGCTTACTTTTCTTACGTGTTTTTAACCGCCATGAGTCACCCCTTATACATATAACACAAAAAATAAATTAAACAAAAGATTCTAAAAATATAAAGAGACAGAAAATATAATAGGTAAGATTCTTATGAGTTACTTACTGCTGCAGATGTGTCTTGAACAAGCTGCAAATCCATGGAATCATGATTGGCCGTGCAGCTAAACATTTCACATTAACTTGTTAAGTGAAAAAAGTAAAAAATGATAAGAAAAGAGTGTTTGCCAAAAAGTGTTTGTTTGGAATGTTGAAAACAAGACTCCTGTTAGCATATAAAAACTAACAAAAAAAGAGCAGATGAAAGAAATAGAAAAAATAACCCACTCAATGCTTAGTAGGTGGTATACCTACATTTGAAAGTTGTTACCTAAATGATTTCTAAGATGATAAAGATAAAGATAGTTACTGCTTTTTGGCCAAAAAGTTAATCATGTCATGAATTTCAAAGTTCAAATGATCAACCTAACAGAAACAGAATAAATACCTCTTATTGCCAACAAAAACAAGAACAGTAGCAGCCAACTTCGACCTAAAGGGGTTCCATACTTATCTTTGTCCATCTTTGTTCTAAACACAAAACAAGTTAATATATATGTCAAAACAAGTTGATTACTGTTGGCCAAAAAGGTTTTGGCTCTTACTGTGAATTGGCTTCTTTGGTCCTTCCCGAAAATTCTTCTTAAGAGCACGGTGCACACAACCTCCTATAGATGAACATAGAACAACTCTAAAGATATGCATGTCGGTTCAATTTATATGAAATCATGAGTAATTAATGTAAAAAAATTACCTTTGAATAGTGTTAAACTACACCATTGTAATCTTGGTCCCTGTGTTGCACCCATATACACATATAATACAACAAAGCAATTAAACAAAATATGCAAAGTGATCTTAATTAATACATATAAAAAAATTAACAATTGAGATTCCTGTGAGCTACTTACTGCTACAGATGCATCTTGGCCAAATTGCAAACCCGTGCCTCGTTGATTGGCCATAAAACGTGCACCTAAACATTTCATATTAATCTGTTAATAAAAAAAGCAACCAATGATAAGAAAGTACGTTCACCAAAAGGTGTTCAGATGTAGAAACCATGTGTCTTGTATTAATATGTTAAACGACTTTTTCCAAAAAGTTGAATATTGTTATGCATCCATTTGAAAATTCAAAATTTCAAATCAAAGTAATTAAGACGATTAACAATTTTTTGGAGAGAAAGTACCTGTTACAATAGTTGTTTGCGAATTAGCTTTTTTGGGCCTTTGGAGCTCTAAAAATCATCCTTGGAGACTCCTCTTGTGGTTTGCTGAATGTTATTCACAGTTCTACATAGTAGAATGTTTCGTCTTCTGAGGTTTGTATCTCGGATGTAAAACCAAATGACTGAAGATGCCATCTAAAACCAACAATGCGCAGACCTTTCAACTCAAAAATACTTTGTGGAAGATGTCTTATGTTTGTACCTTCTATATTCAACTCCTTTAAGCATTCTAAACGTCCAAGTTCTTCAGGAAATTTCTCAATACCAATACAACAAGGGAGATGAATGCGCTCTAGATGTTTCATCTGACAGAGGCTGTTCGGAATATCTCGTAAAACTATACATTCCGATAGGATTAGCTCCTCTAGACATTCTAATCGGTTGAGATCTTCTGGTAACTTCTCAAAAAGCCAACAACGATGAAGTTTGAGACATTTCAAATGTTTCAACATGCAAATGCTATCCGGCAGATGTGTAAGCTTTGTAGACAACAAATGCAGCTCTTCTAGACATTGCAACTGATCAAGGTCTTTGGGAGCCTCTGGAATACTACCTTCGAGTGTAAGCTTTGTTAAATATCGCAAACCACAAATGCTTTGTGAAAAGCTCTCAAAGTTTGTGCAACGAGAGATACCTAAAGAGACAAGCTTCTCTAGATTTCCAATCAACGAGGGTCCATGTTCTTCATACAAACATGTAAACCCAAACTCTGACAAATTAATGCTGGGGTGCAATGTCGGCCATATATCTAGAGACTCTGCAATCAAATGTAAGTTGGATAGAGAACCAACCTCACGTGATTGAAATATTTTTCTATTTAAGAGAAATTTGAACCTCACACAATCACTTAAGTTTACGTAATCAAGCTTGTTTAGACACCCATCATGTGCATTAACTTCTACCAAATGATAGCATTTTGTAAGATTCAATGTTTTGAGATTCGGAGACAACCCGAGGTCAAAGGTCCTCAACTTTGCATCCATGATGTTGATGGATTCAAGCTTTGGACGTTCATTGTGAATGTGAAGTTCTACCAAATCAACACATTTTTCAAGATGTAATTTCTCGATATTCGGAGTCCCTCGAAGGTCAAGTGTCCTCAACTTTGAACCGTTGATGTAGACGGATACAAGCTTTAGACATTCGACGGGAATGTGAAGTTCTACCAAATCATCACATCCTATAAGATGTAATTTCTCGATATTCTGAGTCCCTTGAAGGTCAAGTGACCCCAACTTTGAACCGTTGATGTTAATGGATACAAGCTTTAGACATTCGACGGGAATGTGAAGCTCTACCAAATCAACACAATTTTCAAGATGTAATTTCTTGATATTCAGAGTCCCTCGAAGGTCGAGGGTCCTTAACTTTGAGCCCTCGATGTATATGGATACAAGCTTTAGACATTCACCAGGAATGTGAAGTTCTTCCAGATCAACACATCCTATAAGACTTAATCTCTCGAGATTTGGAGTTAGACCAAGATCAAAGTTCTTCAACTTTGAGAAATTGAGATTAAGGAAACTGAGCTTGTTAAGAACCTGTAGTAAATAAAAATATAAGTGAGTGTTGGTGTAATTAAATATAACAAACCAAACCAAGAATTGAGTATCATAATGAATAATGCAAAATAACCAATCAACTATTAATATTCTACCTTTCTATCTCCCTCTTCCCAAAGTTGTACAATTTTGCTAAAACGCATGTCAAGTGCCACAAGATTATTTGCTTGAAATGATTTGGGTAAAGACCGGAAAGGGTACCCTTGCCAACTCAACCATCGTAAAGCATTTGGAAAGCACGGGTGAACTTCATCAAATTTGCAATTGTTATTGAGATATATCTTATCAAACACCTGAAGAAACCTAAGTCGCTTCATGTTTCCAAGGCCTTTCATAACAAGTTCTGGATATGTGATCAACTTTATACATCTTATTGTTTCATTTGTGCCCTATACTCAAAAAACAGTAACCATGAAAATAATGTCATTACAAATGAAAATATGTTAGTTTTCTAAACCTTACGATAAATTTACATAATCCTTACCTGATCACTAGCCAATACATATTCAATTTCCTTTGTATTCCACAATCGACTATGTCTATTAGGCTCATCAGGGTGCAAACGACGAACAATATTCTTGCCCAGTTCTTCTATGTGGTCATGCATGCCTATTTCCCTAGTTTCAGAAATAGTTATGAGAGATTTTTGCTGAAGAACTCTTAAACCAATTCTAGCATAAAATCCACAACTTTCAAGTGCTCTTATTGCATGCTCTTTATCCCAACCTTTTAGTATGCATGCAACATCTAGAAATATTTCCTTGTGCTCTTCCTCTAGACTGATATAACTTATTTCCAGTTTATCCAAAGTATCCTTCAACGGAATTCTTTTTAGCCTTTGAATGGCATCTTTCCATTCAAGCTCATTTTTACCACAAAGAAACGAACCCAAAACTGTGATAGTTAAAGGAAGACCAGACGCGTAACGAACAACTTGTCGCGATAGCTTTTTGTATCCTTCAATTGGACTCTCTCTCCCAAATGCATACCTACTGAAGAGGCAAATTGCTTCCTGGTGAGATAAAAGATTGACATCAAGTATCGAGTTCACTCGATGTGCAACCAACACTTGCTCATCTCTTGTTGTAATGATAATTACACTTCCTTTCTTAAACCAACTACGATCATCAGCTAACGCCCTAAGCTGCTCTATATTGTCCACGTCATCTAGAACAATAAGAACCTTTCTACAACACATCATCTTTTTCATCATATTTTTTCCATCACCAACGTTACTTATTTTGATGTCTCGATCATTTAACACATCTTTAAGGATTCGTTTTTGTAACTTCTTCAAACCGGAAGAATTGGAATTTGAATTTTCCCTCACATTCTCTACAAAACTACTACCTTCAAAATGAAAGGATATACGATCAAAGACAGCTCTAGCCAAAGTTGTCTTCCCAGCACCTCCCATCCCCTTGATCCCTATCATTCGAACGTCGTTGACACCAATTTCTAAAGATGAAACTACACCCCTTATTCGAGCCTCCATGCCTATTAATTTTTCATCAACGTTGAAATTGATGAATCGTAACTCTAGTGAGATCTTTTCAACGATTTTTTGGATAAAATTTGCTTCATTCCTGTATATTAAAGAAGAAAAAAATTAGCTTGCTCAAAATCCCAGATGAGCGATTCATTTAGTTTCAGATTTATAACATACATATGTATATGAAGTAATTCAGATAGGCATGTAATCATATTTCATGTTTAGTCTTTCAACAAGATTCATGATTGAGATTTAATCTGACAACACAACCTTAGGTGCCATGGATAAAGTAAACCTTTTACATCCTAGGGTAAACGTAGATTAGAAAGAATCAAAACTAGGTATGTGGAAGAAGTACCCATCAACAGTGTTCTTCAACTCCCACCCTGCAAGATTGGCTGCTTCTTTCAAAGCCTTTCTCCATTTCCCAACAGCCTCTTCCTTTTCATGCTTGGCAAAGACTTGTCCAAATTCGCCACTTTGTTTTCGGACTTCGGACGGTTCCACATCATAAAAGACAGGATAAGCAGTTTGCTCCGCTGTCTTCTGGCACTCTATAATCTGTACGAGCTCCTCCAAGCACCAAGATGAAGAAGCATAGTTCTTGGAGAAGACAATGATGTGGCATCTTGAGTCTTGAATGGATTTGATGAGTTCATCACTAATCCGTTTCCCTTTTTGGATTCTTTCGTCATCCTTGTAAGTGTGAATGCTTTTGTGCTGAAGAGCATTATAAAGATGACCCACGAATGTGTTACGTGTGTCTTCACCTCGAAAACTCAAAAATACATCATACTTAAAGTTCTTTTGAACAGATGAAGTTGAAGAAGATGCCATTGAAGCCCTGGAAAACAACCTTTTCAAGTCAAAATCCAGAAAGCAGCAAAGAGACAGATGGATCTAAGAGAGATTGACGTCAACAGATTGTTAAAGAAAACCATAGATGAACGAGAACAGGTAGATCTTGTTCTACTTTGAAATCTGACATGAATTACCAAGCATACAGTCAACTCACGCTCATGGGCTGCAGGTTGTTTAATTCTCTTGGTATATAGTATTCCCTTGATATTATTTCATATGAATCTACCATCCTAGTTTGTATATTTGGTTCTCTTTTCCACTACTGGTTGTTTAAAAAATTGGTAAAATGAGTGCTTCTACGTTTTCTATACATACATATATATAGGTGAAGGATCGCGCGAGAAGTTGAGTTAACGATGAGAAATGTGAGAAGTGGATCTGAACCCTTGATCTCTTTAATTGCATGCCCTCCCACGAATTACGCTTTAGAAAGGAATTACCCAATGCATCTCATCCTAATGTGCATCCATTTCCCATCAAACGGTTGACAACCAATTCTCACGAAACATCAACTTCTCACCGGAACCCATATATATATATATATATATATATATATATATATATATGGGTGGGTTCAAATGTGAACCACTTTTTGGTTGTGAACGTGAGGACAACCGAGAGCGCGACACGTGGCGGATGACTAGGCGCCACGTCAAGTCCATGTCGGATGACTAGGCGCGATTCATGGGAGGGCATTGAATTAAAGAGGGGGACCACACTCAAAGCCGCCACGTGTCGCGCTCTCGGTTGTCCTCACGTTCACAACCAAAAAGTGGTTCACATTTGAACTTTCCTCTATATATATACACACACACATACAAACACTCTTTCATATCGGTGAACATGATGGTGGAAGAGACTCTCATAGATGGATCAATGTATTATCAATCGGAGTTCATAAACTACGATCTAGATTAAGCACAATTGGTCAAGATCAAACTATATGTTTAATGGAATCATAAGAAGCAACATGGACCAACTTGAAAAATATTCAAATAATCAGATTCATGAGGGATATTTGATTGATCTTAAGCAGCTTATTGAAGCACATAGCTAGCATCAAATACTTATATGTATGTTGTTGTAAGTTACATTTAACTCATCTTTTCAGTCTCTTGACAAATGCCATATTAGATTCCCACCAATGAGGGGAAAATTATAAAGCAATTGCAAGTAGCAATTGTCAAGTGAGTATTTTTTTCAATTCAATGAAAAATTAAACCAAATCAAAAGCCAACTCTTTTATTTCAAATAAAGCAGAAATCATATGATCAAATAAGATGTAAAACACAAGATAACCTAACTCATGCTCAAAATATATATAACAATAAAATTCAACAAATCAAACCCCTAAATGGCAATCCCAGACTCCTCCTACTCACATATTCAAGAAATCAAAATGATGACCTAATAAAAAAAATAGCAAAAATTTTCAAACCCACATAAATATAGCATGATAACATTGAAATTGATACCTTTTTGGGGTTAGAAAAATGAAATACACCTAGGGTTTGTGAGTTGTGAAGCTGAGATGATCTGATACAGAATTGAAGTAGAAATGCCTATGTCTTCTTCTAAGAAATTTACCACTGATGTCTTCTTCTAAGAAATTTACCACCAATGTCTTCTTCTAAGAAATTCACCACTGATGCCTTCTTCTAAGAAATTAATTTATCAGTCATCACTGATGTTTCTTCTAAAACCATCTTCAACGGGGTCACCAAATCTTACACTAAATACTAAATTTGGTGTAAATGTTACTATTCACATCTTCAATGGGGTCACTATTTTTCACACTAAATTTAGTGTGATGAATAGTATCACACTATATATATAATGTAACACTATTTTTTACACTATTTTTAACACTACTTTTCAATGTAAAAAGGATTTAGTGTAAAAAATAGTGTTACCCACTAAAGAAGATTTACTACTAACACTATTTCTTACACTACTTTTAACATTTGGTGTAAAAAATAGTGTTACCCAAGTGCTCTAAGAAATTTCTTGGCCTAAATCAATAAATGGAGGTATTAGAGCAATTTCTTGGCCTAACTCAATAAATGGAGGTATTAATTAATTTGGGGGGAAATTGAGTTGGACTTGCAGACAAAAAGTACATGGAAATGCTCTTGGTCGTGGGGCCTAAACTGCTGTACTTTTTTACACACAACGGATAGTTTGCTTACTTCTTGGTAAAAAAATAAAGTGGATAGATTTCGAACTTTTTTTTTTTTGTTAAAAGGTAGTTTTTATTGATAAAATGAGTGTAGATTTTTTTTTTTTGACATAGGTAGGTTTGGAGGAAAAAAAGTTGGCTTTTTTTTCTTCATAAAGATTCTCTTTAAAAACTTACTAGTGCTTTGTATTGATACGGATTCGGATCAGGCGGCAACCGGGCCAACCAACCCGGTTTGAAGACTCCGTATTTATCTACAATTGTGTTTCCTATTATCTAGGATTAAAAATAAGGAATTATATTCCATTAGTGTTTGAGTTTCCTTCAAAAGTTTCATGCCTATCTTATAGATAGGAGCATTATTTAAATAAGTTTCGTGCCTATCTTTTAGATAGGAGCAATATATAAACAAGTCTTATGTTATGTATAGGATTAGATAATTGATTTTGATAAATTAAAAGCATTAAGGTTTTCTTGTTTGAAACCTTGTCTCACGTTACCTGGCTTTGGGTAACGAGTTTATTGCCATCGCTTCCGTATCAAGTGGTATCAGAGCCATGACAGAATTTCGGAGGAACCACCGTTATAATCACCGTCGATACGCCGCAGGAGGCAACGACGATTATGACCATGATCCACGGGAGGAAGAAATCGTCCGGTTACAACAACGGATCAAAGAACTTGAGCTACGTTACGAACCACGGGAGGAGGAGGAGCGAACCGAGTCTGATTACGAATGGCGAAACCCATTCGAAGACGGATACAACTACCACCGTGAGCCCCCGCCAATAGATCCGCTCCGATCTCTAGGCGTTCGGGTCGAAATTCCTGAATTCGAGGGATGAGTCCAGCCGGATGAGTTTATCGAGTGGATTCATACCGTCGAACGGGTATTCGACTTGCGAGACATTCCGGAAAATTTGAAAGTCAAGCTTGTGGCGACAAAACTACGCAAACATGCGTCGTTATGGTGGGAACACGTTCGGAAGAAACGACTTCAAGATGGAAAACAGAAGGTGAAAACATGGTGGCAACATCAATGGTTGAAAAACTGGGCCTAGCGACACAAAATCACCCCGACCCGTATCAACTTACGTGGCTAAAAAAGGGAACCTTGTGAAGGTAACCCACCGATGTCTTGTGCAATTCTCAATCGGTAACAAATATGCGGACGAGGTCTGGTGCGAAGTTATTCCGATGGATGCTTGCCACATCCTGTTAGGGAGGTCGTGGCAATACGATAAGAGAGCTAAGCATGACGGATTCCGGAATACGTATACGTTTAAAAAAGATGGCATTAATATTACGCTCGCACCTTTGGATCCACGAGACTCACAGACAGAAGCATTAATTGTATCTCGCACAGAATTTCTAGACTATTCTCGCACCACCGGCTCGACACTTGTTCTCGGCCTCCTCATTGCCGAGGAAAACCCTGTCATCGCTAATACCCCGACCGAGGTACACCCTTTGCTGGCCGAATTCAATGATGTTTTTCTAGATGAGATACCTGCAGGTTTGCCCTTGATCCGTGAAATACAACATTGTATTGATTTTCTTCCGGGGGTGAGCATTCCAAACAAACCAGCATATCGCATGAACCCGAAAGAGTTTGAAGAACTGCAAAGGCAGGTAACTGAGCTCCTTGACAAAGGCCTTATTCGGGCAAGCATGAGCCCGTGCGCCGTTCTAGCCCTTCTCGTACCAAAACAGAATGGTGCCTACTGCATGTGCATTGACAGTCGCGATGTCAAAAAAATCACAGTTAAATATCGGTTTCCGATACCCCATTTCGAGGATTTATTGGATCAATTGCACGGAGCCACTATTTTTTCAAAAATTTATCTCCGGAGTGGATATCACCATATTCGAATGAGGCCCGGTGATGAATGGAAAACCGCATTTAAAACGCGAGATGGCCTGTACGAATGGATGGTAATGCCGTTTGGCCTCTCCAATGCTCCGAGCACATTTATGCGGCTCATGAACCATGTGTTTAAACCATTTATCGGCAAGTGTGTTGTCGTTTATTTCAACGACATCTTGATTTTTAGCAGCGACATACAACAACACTTGCACCATCTTAAGTCCGTTTTCCCGGTATTGCGGGAACAGAAATTGTTTGCAAACCGAACGAAGTGTCATTTTCTTACCCTGGAGGTTGTTTTTCTCGGGTATCTAGTATCGGGTCAAGGAATCCGCATGGATAGTACGAAGGTCTCGGCGATTTCCTCATGGCCCACCCCGGCATCCCTCCATGATGTTCGTAGTTTTCATGGGTTAGCCTCGTTCTACAGGCATTTCATTTGGAATTTTAGCACCATAGTTGGGCCCATAACCGATTGCTTGAAAGGAGCTAAATTCCAATGGAGTCCCGCAGCGCAAGCTGCCTTCGAGACACTCAAGAAAGAGGTAACACAAGCCCCCGTCTTGGCACTACCCAATTTCGATATGGTTTTTCAAGTAGAGTGCAACGCATCGGGCATTGGTATTGGCGGAGTACTCACACAACAAAACCGCCCAATCGCCTACTTTAGTGAAAAACTTAATGAGTGTCGGAGGAAGTATAGCACGTACGATAAGGAATTCTATGCAATAGTCAGAAGTCTTGAACATTGGCGACATTACCTTCTTCTTCCGAATGAGTTCATCCTATATTCTGACCATCAAGCTCTGCGGTTTATCCAAGGTCAGGCAAAACTCAACCCGAGGCATGCTAAGTGGGTAGAATTTCTACAAGAATACTCCTTCGTAATGAAACATAAAGCCGGCCATGCCAACTCCGTGGCAGATGCACTTAGTCGACGACCCTCACTTGTGACCACCGTTAGGGCCGATATCACCGGGTTCGACTCCATCCGTCACCTTTATCACGATAATCCTGACTTTCGAGAGCCCTGGGAAAGGTGTCATGAAGGGGCGTTCAATGATTTTCAGAAAAAAGACGGGTATTTGTTTAAGGGCGCTAAATTGTGCATACCACACTCATCGTATCGTGATGCTATTATACTCGAATGCCACCAGGGAGCGTTAGCCGGGCATTTCGGCCGAGACAAAACCATTACCTTAGTGCGAGAACGATTTTTTTGGCCAAAGCTCGATAAGGATGTCATGCGGATCTTGAAGCGTTGTCGCACTTGCCATGTGGCAAAAACGCATAGTACCAATCAGGGAATGTACACTCCGTTTCCCGTTCCGTCAGTACCTTGGGAAGATGTGAGCTTAGATTTCGTATTGGGGCTACCACGAACACAAAAACAAAATGACTCGATCATGGTTGTGGTGGACAGATTTTCAAAGATGGCTCATTTTCTTCCATGCTCAAAAACCTTCGATGCGTCCCAGGTGGCTAGGCTGTATTTCTCGGAGGTCGTTCGACTACACGGCATACCTAAAACTCTTACTTCTGATCGAGATGTGAAGTTTGTCAGTCATTTTTGGCGCACCTTGTGGAAACGTCTAGGTTCGCGGCTGCAGTTCAGTAGTTCTCATCATCCTCAAACAGATGGGCAGCCGGAGGTCACAAATCGAAGCCTCAGAAATTTACTTCGGAGCTTGGTGGGTAAAAATCCAAAGCAGTGGGACACAGCTTTGCCGCAAGCTGAATTTGCATATAATCGGTCGACTCATGGGTCGACGGGTTTTTCGCCATTCTTTGTTGTATATGGTCGTAACCCGTTCACTCCAGTTGACCTAGCTCCCTCCAACGATCCAGAATATTATAGTGCTGATGGGGCTGAGCGGGCATAACAGATTCAAGAGATTCATCGGCAGGTACGTGATCAGATTGTTAAGCATAATTTACAGTACCAGACGCGAGCTAACAAGCATCGCAAGAAGGTGGTATTTCAGGAAGGTGATTTGGTCTGGATACACTTACGTAAAGAGCGTTTCCCGTCAGGTCGCTTTGGCAAACTACAACCGCGAGCGGATGGGCCGTTTCGTGTTCTCAAGCGGATTAACGATAATGCTTACAAGATTGACCTCCCGGGCCATTATAACGTATCCGCTACATTCAATGTAGCCGATTTAACTCCCTATGATGGTGATAATGATTCTGGTGATAATGATTCTGGTGATGACTCGAGGACGAGTCCCTTTCAAGTGGGGGAGAATGATACGGATTCGGATCAGGCGGCAACCGGGCCAACCAACCCGGTTTGAAGACTCCGTATTTATCTACAATTGTGTTTCCTATTATCTAGGATTAAAAATAAGGAATTATATTCCATTAGTGTTTGAGTTTCCTTCAAAAGTTTCATGCCTATCTTATAGATAGGAGCATTATTTAAATAAGTTTCATGCCTATCTTTTAGATAGGAGCAATATATAAACAAGTCTTATGTATAGGATTAGATAATTGATTTTGATAAATTAAAAGCATTAAGGTTTTCTTGTTTGAAACCTTGTCTCACGTTACCTGGCTTTGGGTAACGGGTTTATTGCCATCGCTTCCGTATCAAGTATATTATTAAATCATTACGAAACATTCATATGTAATCGAGTGAAAAAATAATAAGCCTCATTAAGTTGGTAACCGAGTCAATAAAAAATAGGCCTCATTAAGTTTGTTAAGATGTTAATGGACGTCTCATAAAGTTGTTCGTTTACCGCTTAATATGTTGTCCAAGTCTTATAGCTTATTTGGTTTCAATAAAGGATTTGCTTATTGATTTTAATTTCAGGATTTTAGGTTTGAAAAAAATTATATATTAGGGCTTGATTTTGGCAAATGAAACTATTCTAACTTGGACTTGAGTCAAAATATGCATGGAAATGAAGTAGTTTAGAACTTGGTTTAAAAATATAGACGGGGTAAAATAGTCATTCCTAACATTTAAAAAGTATTGTTATATTGCCCGAACAACTTTATAAATATGGACAGGTTGCCATATGGGTCTTAACGAAAAAAATGATCCAAGCAACCTTGCTAAGTCTGACCGACCTACTTAGGCGATGAAAAGACAGAGGGTATTGGTTGCTAATAGACCCTATGGGTCATCTATTTTATTTAAAATTAAAATAGTTGATATAATTTTAAAAAAAAAAAGAAAAAAAAAACTAAAAGAAGAATGTTGACAAATATAAGCAAATATCATAGTCTAGACATTTAAATTATTGAAGATATGACCACACATTTTGATTGTACAATTCTCATCATAATTATTAGAGTGAATTTATTTTTGCCCATGTGGTTTGGTGATTTTTATTACTTGCATTCCTATTATGAAAAATTAACAAAATCTATCTCTATGAACGCATTATGAAGTTAAGTTATTTATGAATATTATTTAATGCATTATGATGTGTATATATATTAGTAGGGGCGTATTTAGCAATTTTAAGAGTATAGTTAGTCTCTCCTAAAATAATGTTTTAATTGATAGTATATAAACAAATTTAACATGCAAATATAAAAAGTATGAAAACATGATGATATTTAAAATATAATTGTTTCGTATAGTACTAAAGTAAAATTTCAATAATTAACAGGTACATTAGTTATTTTGAAACAAAAAAAGAAGCCTTAAAAAAACAATTTCTATGACATCAAAGTAAAAACCGGATGATATAATATCAAAGTTGGTATTGTACATATTTTGCAACAATTAGTTTTTATCAACAAATACTTTTTCAAAAGCCCTTTACTCATTTATTTTAAATAACTTTACAAACCTACATATTCAAACTAACGTTAACAATGTAAACAATATATATTTGCATTAGACTAAATATATTTTGGTCCCTCACAAATAGTTGTTTTATGCTTTTCATCCCTCAAAAGATAAAAGCACACTTTTGGTCCATAATTGAGTTTTTTTCTCCCATGTTGGTCACTCTCATTAACACCGTTAATGTAAGCTCCGTTAAACCCATTTTGTACCCTTCACATGAGGGGCATTTTAGTCTTTTTATACCCTCCTTTCTCCCATCTTCATCTTCATCTCTTCTTCTCTCATCTTCATCTTCTCTTTCTTCCTTCTATCTTCAATCTTCTATCTTCAATAATCATAACATTATGGAAATGTTCACAGAAAAATCTGATGGAAAGAAATTTATGGAAATAATCTCCATGACCGTTCAGATTATAACTGATTTTTCATTATTTTTATTTTTAATGTTTAACCAAAACATTAATAAAGCTTTTATTTTTTGATACAAATTAAAATTAGATAAAAAGACTAAAATGCCCTTCAAGTGAGGGGCACATGATGGTTTTAACGGACCTTCATTAACTCGTTAGTGAGAGGGACCAACATGGGCAAAAAAGGTCATTTTTTGGACCAACAATGACTTTTACGTTTTGAGGGATGGAAAGTAAAAACAGCTATTTGTGAGGGGCTAAAAATGTAATCTAGTCTTTGAATAATTGAATTAAGTGTGAAACTGGCTACAGACCCTCTCTATTCGGTCAAAAAGGAATAAAAGATTCCTTGACCACTAACATATTTTTTTTTACATTTAAATTATTTGTGATAACTTTTAATATAATTATTTGTTTTTCTTCCTTGGAGTTTAAATTAGTAAACTATATGAGTTAGACATGGATTCATGGTCAAAAGAAGGAAAAAAAACCAAACTCAAATCGGTTTAGGCCTAGCTCGAAAAAGCGTTGCCAAATTTGTGTCGGTCGAACCTTAAAGTCCAACAAGGCCAAATTTGTGTCGGTCTAAGAAGGCCCGATTGAGTCATTTTTCAACCCCAAAGCTTGCTTCGAACCGTACCACAAAAATTCCAAAGAAAATTCTATTTACCAAAAACGGGTTTGGAAGGTCCAAATCCCGACATGAAAAAGCCAAGGCCCTTATGTAGTCTCTCATGGATGATGGACCATCAAAATATTAGGACATCTTAAGCAAACACCAAAATAGATCAATTAGACAATATTTATACAAATTTATAAAAACCGAAGGAATAGGAAAGACTACATCTTTGAAAGTGTGAGATGGAAAAGGATAGAAATAATTTGCATAACATGGTAGAAAATCATGATTACAAAAAAGAAACCATAATAAAGTTCCTTAGACATGATTGATTGTTCAAATGGGACACGGTCACAAATGACTTAACTATTTCATCAAAAAGAAAGAAAAAGATTTCCCTACCATATAATAATATCTATCAACGTGGAGAAATGTTGATCACTATGATTAATTTTAAAAAATAATTCAAATCTGGAGCTTTTCTTTTGTGTAAATAGAGTAAGTCTTTAAGTAATCAATATATAGTAACGTTGATAATTGGAGTAGTATAATACATCATCACTCTATACATTTGAAGTTGCAATTTTAAGTGATTTGAAGTAAATCTTACCTTCAATTTACCAAGTCAAAACTGAAAACTTGTTTGCTAATTAGTAATTACCCAATATGTCCCTACATTCATGATTTACACAGGTACGACATAACAGGTCCCTCAACTCTTTCCTTTTATTTACTTTTGACCCTTGAAACAATTCTCCCTCTTATTTTAACTTCCAATTTGTTGTTCATATAACTTGTATGTACCAAATAGTAAATCTTCCAAGATTTTGTGGGGTATTGTTGTATTGATTAGAAAGAACAAAAAGAATTTAAAATTCCATCTACTTCAATAAAATACCATATTCATAAAAAATGATGTACTGATGCTTCTTTCAAAGCCTTAAGAGACCATGTTCCTTGACCTTAGTTGACCATATTCATTTTCAAGTATACAACTAATTGTATCATAATCTTGTAGTTGAAGTGTAACATTTCCCAGAAAAAAGCTAAAAAAACAATTGGCCTTATTTTCACAAGCAAAACAATAGTTGGGTTTGCAAGGATGATGCAGTAGAAACTAACTTTTAAGGGGTTTGAAACCTATTCAAGCTAGGTGCGACTCATCCCCATGCTAATTTTTATTAAATAAAGCTATATAATACAAACATAAAACCATAACCCCGAGTAACAAAACATAAACATAGATCACCTAAAACAATGTCTCCATGCATATTGTGAGAATTGCTTGCCAACAACCAAAGGAATTAGCAAAGAAGAATGAGAAGAAATACAAGTCTTTTGTATTTGGTGCAGATGGTCGTGCGGATGGATCTGCGCCGGTTGTACCAACATCTGCGCCAATCTGCTCAAAGTGGTCTGTTATGTCTACTCCAATCTTTGTCCGCGATTTGTCCGCGCAGATGTATCTGCGCGGTAATCTGCGCAGACGACCAGATCAGCTACTTTATGCTTTTTGCTGATTTTCCCTCCTTTTTGGTTGACAACACATCCATCTACACAATTGTTTATTACTAGGATGCCATACCTCTTATTATTTTATTAATAAGAGAGTACCTAGTTGTTCCCTCTTGTATAAACACCCTCACACTCCACATTTTGTATTATGCACAAAATTCATCTTCTCCATAGTAACTAGTTGAGAGCTCAAGAACAAGATAGAAGCCATAGATTCTCTCCATTGTAAAGCTTTGTAACATCTCAAGTGTAATCATCATCAAGTGATAGTGGATCAGTTCTCGGCGTCCTCCGCCCGTGGTTTTCTCCCGATTTGGGTTTCCACGTAAAAATCTCGGTGTCTCTCTTTACTAGCTTTATCTTGCATTATATGGTTGGTTATTGTTGCATATGCTTAGTGATTAGTATTCTCATGTTCGTTGATCATATTTCCGCTTATTATCTCGTATAAGAACCTAGTTCATTGTTCTTGGGAAATTACGTGTTTATAGTGAGGTCCAACTAGTGACTTCTTTGTTAGTTGGGTTTCGGTATTTTCACAACAATTGGTATCAGAGCCCAAGTTATTTATACCGAGATTTTGTGATCAATAGAAGTTTCGTGGGATTATTGATTTGCTAGGCTATTTCATTTATGTCAACGATGAAGTTTGACCTCCCCCTACTAGAGCGAGATACTCGCTATCCCTTATGGAAGATAAAGATGAGAGATGTCCTAATCCAACAAAGCCTACACAAGTGTATTTTGGGTCGGGCATTTATGCCCGGTGCTTGGTCGGAGGAAGATAAAGAATTGAACGATTTAAAGGCCCAATCACTAATTAGATTACACCTTTCAAACGATGTTTTACAAGATGTTGCGGAAGAGGAAACGTCGTACCAAATTTGGTCTAAGTTAGACAAGATGTTTATGGAAAAGAGCTTACCCAATAAGCTTCACATGAAGCTTAAGTTATATGCCTTACGTTTATCTGAAGGTGGTTCAATTACGGCCCACCTATCGAAGTTCAAGGAGATAGTTGGTGATTTGAAGAACCTTGAGGTGAAATATGACGATGAGGATTTGGGTTTGATTTTGTTGTGCTCTTTGCCACCGTCGTTTGGTACGTTCATGGATACTATCATTTATAGTCGGGATTCCCTCTCTCTTGATGAGGTGTATACCGCTTTGAGCTCGAAGGAGAAGATGAAGGAGATTAATCCCGGTCATGAACCAAGGGCCGAAGGATTAAATGCAAGAGGGAGACCTTTTGAAAAATGCTCGAGTTCGTCAAGCAAATCAAGATCAAAATCTCGTGGAAAACCGAGAAAATTTTGTAACTTTTGTAAACGGAAGGGTCATACCATGGAAGAATGTTTTAAGCTTCAAGCCAAAAACAAAGCCAAGAACAAGACAACGGGTACCTCCGGTGAAGCGGATGTTGTTGAGCAAGGTGAAGTCGGATTTTGTAACGGTGAAGTTTTGATGGTCTCCGAGGGGATGATGAATACCTCGGAAGAGTGGATTCTAGACTCGGGTTGTACTTTCCACATGTGTCCCCACCGTAGTTGGTTTCACACGTATGAGAAGGTTCCCGAAGGCGTGGTAATGATGGGGAACAATGATTCTTGCCCTATCATCGGTAAAGGCACGATTAGAATTCGCATGCATGATGGCATCACCCGAACTCTTGGGGACGTGAGATATGTTCCCGAACTTCGAAGAAATCTCATCTCTCTTAGTACCCTTGATCGAAATGGCTATGAGTTCATTGGCAAGAATGGAGTAGTAAGGGTCAAGCGAGGAGCGCTACTTATGATGAAGGCTCTAAGAAAAACCGCTAACCTTTACGTTTTGCAGGGTCAAACCGTTACCGGTGACGTTGCGGTTGCTTCGAAGAAAATTTCCGATGGTGATCTAACCAAGTTGTGGCATCTACGTCTCGGATGCATGAGCCTTGGAGGCATGATCGAGCTAAGTCAACGCGATTTGTTGAACGGCCACAAAGTTACGGATTTGCAGTTTTGTGAGCATTGTGTGTACGGCAAGACGAAGAGGGTTCGGTTCTCAAGTGGCATCCACACGACTAAAGGGCCACTTGACTACATTCATTCTGACCTTTGGGGTCCCGCCCGAGTTACTTCTTATGGTGGAGCTTCGTATATGCTCACTATCATCGACGATTTCTCACGTCGTGTGTGGGCGTTCTTCTTGAAGAAAAAGAGTGATGTGTTTGGAACATTTAGAGATTGGAGGACGATGATCGAGAAGCAATCCGGTAAAGAGGTGAAATACCTCCGAACGGATAATGGCTTGGAATTTTGCTCGGAGGAGTTTAATGCCTATTGTCGAAAGAATGGCATTACGAGGCATCGTACCGTTGCCCACACTCCTCAACAAAATGGTGTGGCCGAAAGGATGAACCGCACTATTCTCGAGAAAGTTCGTTGCATGCTTTCTAACTCGAAGATGCCTAAGACTTTTTGGGCGGAAGCGGCTTCTACCGCTTGTTACTTAATTAATCGGTCCCCATCGGTCGCTCTCGAGAAGAAGACTCCCATGGAAGTTTGGAGCGGATCACCGGCCGATTACACGGATTTGAAGATATTTGGTTGCCCGACGTATGCACGAGTTGATAACGGGAAGTTAGAACCGAGAGCTATTAAATGCAATTTCCTTGGATACAAAGATGGAGTCAAAGGCTTTAGGCTATGGTGCCCGGAAACAAAGAAGATCCTTATAAGCCGAGACGTCACGTTTGACGAATCTTCGATGTTGAATGATTCGCCACCTCCTACATCCGAACCCATTTCCGAATCTCCGAAAGAGAAACCTCCGGTTGAGGTGGAGCTACCTATGGCTCAAACATCGAGCCCCATTGTTACTAACGATTTAAATGCCGCTTCTTCTTCTACCTCTACAGGTGCTCAAGTGGAAGATGATTCATCATCTCAAACCGTGCCACAAGCGCCCGAACCGTGCATTGCTCGTGATAGGGGAAGAAGGGAAATCGTGCGTCCCGCACGATACACCGAAGAAGCCGATTTAGTAGCACATGCTTTAAGTGTAGCGGAGGAAATGGAAGGCACGGTGGAGCCTACTTCCTATAGTGAGGCTATGAAGCTCGATGATGCGGATGAATGGTTGATGGCGATGAAAGCGGAGATGGAGTCCTTGCTAAAGAGCGGAACTTGGGAGCTTGTTCTTATTCCCAAGGGTAAGAAGGCCGTTCGGAGCAAGTGGGTCTTTAAATTGAAGGAAGGGGCGACTCTGGAAGAAAAGCCAAGGTACAAAGCTCGGTTGGTCGCGAAGGGTTATAGTCAAATTCCTGGCGTTGACTATAACGACATATTTTCACCGGTGGTGAAACATACTTCTATTCGTGCATTGCTAGGGATGGTCGCGTCCGATGATTTGGAGCTTGAGCAAATGGACGTCACGACCGCATTTCTGAATGGTGAACTTGAGGAAGAGATCTTTATGCACCAACCGGAAGGATTTGTAGTTCCGGGTAAAGAAGGTCACGTGTGCAAATTGATAAAGTCTCTCTATGGCCTCAAACAGTCTCCTAGGCAATGGTATAAGAGATTCGACGCTTTTGTGACCGCACACGGCTTGTCAAATTCGTCGTACGACAGCTGCGTTTACTTCAAGAAGTGTGATGATGGGTCGATTTTGTATTTGCTCTTATACGTAGATGACATGCTAATTGCAGCTAAAGACATGGGAGAAGTTCAGAAAGTGAAAGACCAGTTAAGTTCAGAATTTGACATGAAGGATTTGGGAGCCGCAAAGAAGATTCTTGGTATGGAGATTGTTCGTGACAGAAAGGCGAGAAAGTTGTACCTTAGTCAAGAAGGTTATGTTCAGAAAGTTCTTCGCCGCTTTGGTATGTCTGAAGCAAAGTCTGTCAACACTCCATTTGCGCCTCATTTCAAGCTATCATCAGCTTTAAGTCCTTCAACTCAAGCCGATGTTGCCTATATGGCGAGAGTGCCGTATTCTAGTGCGGTAGGATCTTTGATGTATGCCATGATATGTACCCGACCGGATCTCGCTTATGCAGTTTCGATGGTTAGCAGATATATGGCCAACCCGGGAAAGGAGCATTGGAAAGCTGTCCAATGGATCCTTCGTTACTTGAAGGGGACGGCGGATTTGTGTTTGCATTTCGGGAGAAATTCTTCGGGGGTACTTGGCTATACAGATTCAGATTATGGCAAGGATGTTGACAACAGAAGATCCATCACCGGATACGTGTTCACCCTTGATGGGTGTGCTATTAGTTGGAGGGCACATTTGCAACCTACCGTCGCTTTGTCCACAACGGAAGCGGAGTACATGGCGGTTAGCGAAGCCGTAAAAGAAGGTGTTTGGCTCAAAGGACTCCTTGGTGAGCTAAGTGAGCGCTTGAAGGTCGAAGAAGTGTTTTGCGACAATCAAGGCGCGGTTCTTTTGACAAAGGATCGAGTGCTTCACGATAGGACGAAGCATATCGACATTCGCCACCATTATGTCCGAGAGGTAGTAGCGAGAGGCGATCTTAAGGTCGTGAAGATAAGCACCGACGACAACGCAGCGGATATGCTAACGAAGCCGCTTCCGGTTGCCAAGTTCAACTTGTGTTTGGACTTGGTTGGTGTTGAGAAACGAGGTTGATGCCCTTCGGGGCGCTCCGGCGGAGGACCACTTTGGTATTGGTTTTGAATTGAGAGAACTTGATTACTTTGGTGTCACTTGCTTACGGATGATTGTTTTTGACTTGAAGATGAAGATCGGTGGAGTTTGTTTTCGTATGAGCTTGTTTGGTTTGAAGAAGAGGTGGAGCATTGTTTTGGTGTTTGTTTTTTGGTTGATGTCAAGGGTGGAGATTTGTGAGAATTGCTTGCCAACAACCAAAGGAATTAGCAAAGAAGAATGAGAAGAAATACAAGTCTTTTGTATTTGGTGCAGATGGTCGTGCGGATGGATCTGCGCGGTTGTACCAACATCTGCGCCAATCTGCTCAAAGTGGTCTGTTATGTCTACTCCAATCTTTGTCCGCGATTTGTCCGCGCAGATGTATCTGCGCGGTAATCTGCGCAGACGACCAGATCAGCTACTTTATGCTTTTTGCTGATTTTCCCTCCTTTTTGGTTGACAAACACATCCATCTACACAATTGTTTATTACTAGGATGCCATACCTCTTATTATTTTATTAATAAGAGAGTACCTAGTTGTTCCCTCTTGTATAAACACCCTCACACTCCACATTTTGTATTATGCACAAAATTCATCTTCTCCATAGTAACTAGTTGAGAGCTCAAGAACAAGATAGAAGCCATAGATTCTCTCCATTGTAAAGCTTTGTAACATCTCAAGTGTAATCATCATCAAGTGATAGTGGATCAGTTCTCGGCGTCCTCCGCCCGTGGTTTTCTCCCGATTTGGGTTTCCACGTAAAAATCTCGGTGTCTCTCTTTACTAGCTTTATCTTGCATTATATGGTTGGTTATTGTTGCATATGCTTAGTGATTAGTATTCTCATGTTCGTTGATCATATTTCCGCTTATTATCTCGTATAAGAACCTAGTTCATTGTTCTTGGGAAATTACGTGTTTATAGTGAGGTCCAACTAGTGACTTCTTTGTTAGTTGGGTTTCGGTATTTTCACAACACATATCTTGAAGCAAAAAACATCAATTAAATATCCTACCAGTTTGAGATATTAAGAAGCAAACACCGGAACTTTGTGACCAACAAGATATCCATGTTGATATTGAACACGAGAGCCGTGTTCCACCCTCGTCACAGGAACAACCAAAGGACGATTGTTTAAAATCCTGTAAAAAATGCTCGAAATTGAATGAATTGTGATAACACATGAAGTAATTTTTATAGAAAGTTCTTGCGACAAGTATCTCACATTTTAGACTCGATACTCGTCATCTATTTTCTCCTTGAATCCTGTGGTTGATTTTTCATTAAAGTGTTACAAGGCACACGATGTTGCACATCCATGGCACTCACATAATTGGACTGCAACGATTAATTTGGGTAAGAATTTGCAAATATAACATAACAGAAAGCAAAATATAAAGGATGATCTGTAAGAACTTCCGTGGCAGTAATCGTGATTAACCAATCCTTACACCACCTACATAATATATAAAGTTAAATGTATTCAGCTTTCAAATTCATTAACAGATGATGGTAGCAACTTTCCCCCAACACCCAGACTCTTGCAAGGAATTAATAGAGCAGCCAGAGTTTTATCATGTGTAATGGATATAGAAATAGTAATAATGAGAAACTGCAGTCATAGAGCAGCCAGAGTTTTATCATGTGTAATGGATATAGAAATAGTAATAATGAGAGTATGACCTTCAATTGATCCATGTGAGAATATGTGGAACCCCATGATTAATCTCCAAAAGAGCCCTTGAGGAGAGAAGGGGGGTTCCAACATATATAGTGAAGATTTGGTCCAAGTCTAGCCGATGTGGGACACTAACAATCCAAAGAAATAGACATGAGAACAGAGCCATCGATCAGTCGTTATGGTAGAGCGCAACACCTTAAAAATCCACCTCTTCACCCTAAAAGAAAATTACATACAAGTTTCTAATTAATTAAGAAGGAATAATCAAGAAATATCATACCATGCTTTGCAGTAGGATTAGAAATATGAACCACTGTCCATTATCTTCATTCCTCACTGTATGTCGATTAATATGACTTAAGATGATAAAGATAGTTACTGATTTTTGGCCAAAAAGTTGATCATATCATATGAATTGCAATGTTTAAATAATCAACGTAAGATGCTTAACAGAAACAGCATATGTTCCCTTTGAGCTAGAGACATCCCCTTGGTTAATTTCTTGCTTCTTATATATAAGAGGCTAAAATCCTGTAAAATTGCTCGAAAATGAACGAAATGTGAGATAACCCATTTAGTAATTCTTGAAAATTTTCTATAGTAAGTGTCTCAAATGTTGACTCGATGCTCATTGTCTATTTTCTCCTTAAATTATGTGGATGTTTTCTTATTTAAGTGTTGTGAGACGCACCCCATTGCATAACCATGGCACGGTAATGGAGTTGGGTTTTCGTGGAGGAAAGTTTCACCTTTGGGACATCCCCCTGCCAAATCATCTCTGGGACTCCTGCTGTGGTTTCCTGATGAATGTTAGGATCGCCGGTAAGATACATACAATTTCAAATGCAGAATTTTTTCCACAAATTAGTTACCGTTAAACATCCATTTCAAATCAAAGTAAGATGATAAATAGAAAATGGAGAAAGTACCTGTTGTTACAATAGTTGTTTCTGAATTAGCTTCTTTTGGTCTTTGGAGCTCTCCAAATCATCTTTGGGACTCCTGTTGTGGTTTCCTGATGTATGTTATTCACAGCTCTATGTAGCAGAATGTTTCGTCTTCTGAGGTTTGTATCTTGGATGTAAAACCAAATGACTCAAGAAGCCATCTAAACCCAACAATGCGCAGACCTTTCAACTCAAAAATGCTTTGTGGAAGATATCTTATGCTTGTACCTTCTATATTCAACTCTTTTAAGCATTCTAAGAGCCCAAGTTCTTCTGGCAACTTCTCAACGGCAACACACTTGCGGAGATGAAAACGTTCTAGACGTTTCATCTTACAGATGCTGTTGGGAATATCTCGTAAAAGTGTACATTTCGACACGATTAGCTCCTCTAGACATTCTAATAGGCCAAGATCCTCAGGTGCTTGAAGTTCAACCAAATGAGAACATTTGGTAAGCCTTAACCTCTTGAGTTTTGGAGTCAACCCAAGCTTAAAGGTCATCAATTTTGCACCCATGATGTCAATAGATTCGAGATTTAGACAATTAGAATGAATGTGAAGTTCTTCCAAATTATAACATCCTCTAACATATAATTCCTCAAGATTTCGATCCCCTTGAAGGTTAAGGGTTGTTAACTTTGAATCTTTGAGGTCGAAGTGCTTGAGCTTTGGCCATTTAGCGGGAATGTAAAGTTCTGCCAAATCATCACATGCTATAATTAAGCACACGAGATTCGGAGTCCCTAGAATGTCGAGGGTCCTCAACTTGGGACAACGGAGGGCGAGGACTGAGAGGTTTAGATGACATTTAATGGGTATGTGCAGTTCTTCCAAATTGACAGCCTCAAGGGATAACTCTTTGAGATTCGGAGTTGCTTCAAGGTCAAGGGTCCCCAACTTACAACAGCTTAGGTGGAGGATCTTCAAGAGTGAACATTTAAAAGGAATGTGAATTTCTACCAAATCATCACACCCTTTAAGTGTTAATAAGGTTAGAAGTGGAGTACGCCAAAGTTCAAGGATCCTCAACTTTGTATTTGAGATGTTGATGTACTTGAGCTCTAGACATTGAAGGGGAAATAGAAGTTCTACCAGATCACGACATCCTAAAAGCGTTAACTCCTTGAGATTTGGAGTCATCCCAAGGTCAAGGGTCTTCAATTTGGAATTCTGGATGTCAAGGTTTTTCAACTTCTTAAGAATCTATCATAAAAAAAGAATTTAACATTGGTGTAATACAAACCAATAGATGTGTAGTACTATAATGAATCATGCAAAAACAACCAACCAACCAACATGTTTTAACATTTTGCCTCCCTACAAATTAATAGTTTTTGACAATCTTGGTCTATGCTCTCACTCAGATTAAAGAAAAATCATGTTAACTCGTTTAGCATAGGGGCATTTTGGTCCTTTTACATATTATTTTTGTTACAAATTATGCTAGAACCCATGTCATTGAATTTGCTTGCATAAATGTCACTAATGTCCATCAAGTTGCCTTCATTAACGTCTTAACGTACTAGTCAGGTTGTAGCTAACGATTCACATTTGAAAGATACATGCTTTACGAAACCACCATCAACTGTATCTTTCTAGCTCACTAGTTACCAGATCGATCACCAAGTTAGAGCACGTGGGATTTAATTTGTGATTACTTAAAATATTCTTGAATAACTAAGTACTGCTTCTTCTACAACCTTGAGAGCATGTTGTTGGACTGTATATATAACACTCGTATAAAATCACTATTTGCATCATAATCATCCTTAGACAAAATCTTTATGTAATATAAAAAACCTTGACCTATTATGGAATTTTAAGCTGGTATTTTGCCTATAGCTTCTCTTGTTGCAATAATCTGTACACCACAACGGTTTGACCCTTTCATATAAGTCAAAGCACATATACTCCAATGGTGATATTATTAGCGTCATCGCAGGTTGCTGATGCAAAAAGAATCAGTGATATCAACAATTTAAGTGATATCAACAATTTAAGATATAATATTGTCATCTAATCAGGTGTTTAAGGATGGAAGAATTACACAAGCTGGAAAATATGGCATATTCTCGAATTAGGGCAGTCATGAGGCGTTTCATGCCCAAGGCATAGAGGCTAAATTAAAGTATCCCCAAATAAGAAAAACAATCAAAACACGTTATTTTTAACGGGGTTTGGAACCATGCCGATTTTTATTATACAAAATATATATAATACAACGGAGGACAATGGCCAAGAAATGTCCGGTTACAAAACATAAACATAGAACACCTAAAACAATGTCTTTGTGCACATCTTGAAGCAAAAACATCAATTGATTTATCACCTGGTTTGCATATCCTAACAGTTTGAGCTATTAAGAAGCAAACAACAAAACTTCGTGGCCAACACAATATCCCCTGTTCCACCCTCGTTATACAGAAACAACCATTATTCAAAACCCTGTAAAAAAGGCTGGAAAAATGAATAAAATGTGATAACACATGAAGTAATTTTTATAGAAATTTCGTGGAAGAGCCGTCTCACATGTTGTCTTGAAAGCCATCGTTTATTTTCTCCTTGAATCTTTTGGCTGAATTCTCATTGAAGTGTTATGAGACAACACGATAATGCACATCCATGGCACTCACACAACTGGAAATGCAACGGATAATTTCGGTAAGAATCTGCAAATATAGCATTACAGTTGAGAAGCAAATATACAGGATGATCTCTAAGAACTTCTGCTAACCTTATACAGAGGATTTTGTATAAGGGATCGAGTTGGGTTTTTGTGGATGATGAACGAAAGAGAAAATAGAACCAAATTGCAATCACCGTTTTTTTTTTATTAAATAAAGTATATAATATAACTAGATGCATAAACAAAAAAAATGTCGGGTTACAAACATAAACATAGATTACCTAAAACAATACAATGTGTGCAGTCTTCTTGCATTTCTTGAAGCAAAACATCAATTATTCATGGATCACCAAAACCCGGGTTGAGTTACTAAGAAACAAGATATCTATGCTAATATATGTAGAACATAAGAGTCCAGTTCCCACCTTGTGTTACAGAAACAACCAAAGGCATATAATCCAAAATTCCTATAAAAGAATGGTTGAAAATGAACACATGACTAAAGAAGCAAATTTGAAGGATGATTTCTAAGAATTTTCGCTTACCTTGTAGGGAAAATTTTCTACATGGGAGTTGGGTTTTGGTGGAGGAAAGTCCGTATGCTTTCATCTTTGGCACATTCCCCTGCCAAACAGATAAGAAGACTAAGATTTTATGAAGTGATTTCAAGAAATACTGTTAATCAAGGTCAATGATAAAATCCCATTGTAAAAAGATCAGAGACCCGTTGTAAGGCTATATATATTACAGATGATCACGATGTCACTGATTATAAGCAAAACGGAGCTTAATTGAGCTTTTTCTTTGATCCAAATGCCAACCATCACGGATTTAACGTAAATCTTAAACTTGACATGTAAGACAAAACAAAAAGTTCGTCTATTTTTATTTTATTTTAACATAAATACCTTGGTTTCTTTTTTGAAGTTAATAAGCTTAAAAATGCAAGAAAATTGTCAGTAATCTGATTGTAGCAGTGTGGGCAGTACCCATGATGCTATTTTCTGTTTCTTGAGGACACTGCTGACTCCAACCACACACATGATCTGCTCCATAGCTTGAAACCGCTTCATCTCTTTATTTTTGAAGCAAATATATACCGTATCTGCTTGAAATAGTAGAATTTGCTCAAAATGATTCTGGTGAAAATGAAAAATATTTACGACTAAGAAGCAGAAATTATAACATAGACCAAATAGGACAATCATCATGAGTTAAAAAACACAGATGTTATGAAACATAAATAGGTTCTTATGAATCATGTAATAGAGAATTAACTGACCATAAATGGCAAACCAAGAACAAGTTTTGTTGCTAATGGTAGAAACGCGTAAGGTGGCAGTGGAGTTTGTCATGCATAACGGATACAGAAATGGTAGTAATGAGAGTATGACCTTCAATTGATCCACACATGAAAACAGAGCTTAAATCTGCCTCTTCACACTGCCACTAGTTTACATACAAGTTTCTAATTAATTAAGAAGGAAAAAACAAGCAATATTATATCAACATATAAGAACTATACAAATATCTAGCAAGATTTGAAAATGCAATTAGTGGAAACTTATCTGTCCATAATGGATCAAATCCTACATTATGAATTCGGTAGGTTTGGATATCCACCATTTTAACATTTTCACTAATTACAAACTTTTCACAACCCATGATCATATACCTCCAACTTTAAAGTCCAATTTTAGTATCACTCAAATATCGTTCCTAATTGAATGAGATTGGTGACTCCTAACTAGATACTATGACTCTAAATCAACAACACACATTATGAGTTAACAAACACATATTTTATTGATGCATATATAGATAGCGGGTCAATTAGTAAATGGTGTCAAGTAGTTAATTGTGGGGCTGGTTAATTAGTCAAATAAGTGATACGTCAGTTGTAGGACTTAGAAGTAGTATAAATAGGCGGATGAGAGAATTAGATGAGATATCTGTTTTGTAAAAATGAAGTGGGTGTAAACCCTTTGGAGAGTCTTGGCCTCTCGAAAGCCAAAATTAATAGAATCTTGCATAGTTTTCTTTGATAACGAGCAAAAATTTGCATCAGTTATGTGACGTAAACAGGTTCTTATTGATCATCTAACAGAGAATTAACTACCATAAATGTGAAACCAAGAACAAGTTTGCAGATATAAAGCTTCGCAAATATCTACCGAAATTGCCCAATTTTCTTCAGCTATTTTGTTTCTTCTTTCGGAGGATCTGTATGGAAAATCATGGTCATATATGTGTGTGTGTGTATATATATATATATATAGTATTAGGTTCAAATGAGAAGTGCTAAAAAAATGAGAAGTAGAGAAGTGATCTCAACCACTCATCCGGTCAATAAAGGCGGCTTTGACCGGGTCCCCTCCTTCAATAATCTCTACCCTCCCATGAATCGCGTCAATCCCCCGTGATCGCGTCCACCGTAACCGGTCAAAGCCACCTTTATTGACCGGATGAGTGGTGGGATCACTTCTCTAATTCGTATTTTTTTAGCACTTCTCATTTGAACCTCTCTTTCTCTCTCTCTCTCTCTCTCTCTATATATATATATATATATATATATATATAGAGAGAGAGAGAGAGAGAGAGAGGAAAGTTCAAATGTGAACCACTTTTTGGTTGTGAACGTGAGGACAACCGAGAGCGCGACACGTGGCGACTTTGAGTGTCGTCTCCCTCTTTAATTCAATGCCCTCCCATGAATCGCGCCTAGTCATCCGCCGTGGATCTGACGTGGCGTCTAGTCATCCGCCACGTGTCGCGCTCTCGGCTGTCCTCATGTTCACAACCAAAAAGTGGTTCACATTTGAACCCACCCCTATATATATGTATATATATATATAGTGTCAGGTTCAAATGTGAACTCAATTTTGGTTGTGAACGTGAGGACGAATCTCAGCCACACATCTTCGGTTACGGTGGATGCAATCACGGAGGATTGACGCGATTAATGGGAGGGTGGAGATTATTAAAGGAGGAGACTCGGTCAAAACCGTCTTTATCGACCGGATGAGTGGCCGAGATTCATCCTCATGTTCACCACCAAAATTGAGTTCACATTTGAACTTTCCTTCAAATGAGAACTCATCTTTCATTGTGAACATGAGGACCAACAAAATCACACCATGTGGCAATCAGAATCAACACCTAAGCTTTATTCAGTATGAATATCATGCAGAGTGAATAACGCTTTTATTTAGTCTGAATAAAGCATGAATATTCAAACTGAATATTGTCACGTGGCGCAATACTACTGGTCCTCATGTTCACAATGAAAGATGATTTCACATTTGAACCTGACCCAATATATATTTATATATACATACATATATATATATATATATCAATTTGAAAATTGAAATTGAAGTATATAAGATGATAAAATTAACCTCTTGATCCCTAACTTTCTTCATTTCTCCTTTGCTTTGCAGTTCTCAATTCTGTATGCATTTCAAAAATGAGAAACTTGAACAAAGATAAATATAAGCTTTTACAATTGACGATAAAATTAGTAATCTACAGCCATAAACACATAGTGAAAGTGATGTGCGAAAAGCAAAATGATTAAGAAGTGGAGTGGAGTGGGAACTCATTGATAGAGTGATTAACCTACCTTTGTTACTAATGTCATTTAACAAACAGGAAAACATATAAATCCTATCCCAATGTGATTGTGATATACATTCAATGATGCCTGCCAAAAAGATTCTCGATGCAGTGTAGTAAAGTCAGATGGATCCAAAAATAACCCACTTAATGCTTAGTAGGTTGTATACTTGCATTTAAGAGTTTTTACCTAAATGATATATAAGATACATGATAAAGATAATTATTAATTATTAACCAAAAAATTAATCATGTCATATTAATTTCAAAGTGTTAAATTATCAAAGTAAGATGATTAACAGAAACAGATAAAGTACCTCTTCTTGTGAATTGGTTTCTTTGGGCCTTCCTCAAAAATTTCCTTAGAGCACGGTGCAACAGCAGCCTACTGTTGCTGTTGCTGTTGCTGTTGCTGTTGTTTCGTTTTCTGTCCAAGAAACAAGCAGACCTTGCTCTTTTAACAATAAGATGCTCCGCGGAATGTTATTTATGCATGTATCACTTATATCTAAGTATGCTAAACATTCCAAACGTCCAAGTTCATCAGGCAATTCCTTAACCCTGTTACACCCGCGGAGAGCGAAATGCCTTAGACTTTTCATCCTACATATGTTGTTCGGAACATCTCGAAAAACAATACACTGTTCTAGCCATAAAGTCTCTAAACATTCTAATCGATCAAGATCCTCAGGTAACTTCTCAAGAAGCTTACAATGAAAAAGTTTAAGAGATTTCAGATGTTTCAACATACAAACGCTATCTGGAAGATGTTTAATCTTTGCATACCACAAAGTTAGCTCCTCTAGACATTTTAACCGGTTAAGGTCCTTGGGCAACTCTGAAATGTTGCCTGTGAGTGTAAGCTTTGTTAAAGATTGTAAACCACATATATTTCCAAAAATACTCTCAAGGTCTTTAGAAGCACAAAAGAAACCTTCTGAAATAAGCTTCTCAATATTTCCAATGGGTGAGGGTATATCTTCCTTATATGAACATTCAAACTCAATAAATCTATCAGACTCGTACAATCTGCACCATGTGTATATATCTACCGAGTCCGTACTCAATTGTCCTTTTAAGTTGAGCAGTTTTACACCTCCAACGGGAGCTTGAAATTTTACCAAACTAGAACATTTTTGAAGACATAAACTCTCGACATTTGGAGTTCGCCTAAGATCAAGGGTCTTCAACTTTGAACATCCTTTAATGTCTAGAGATTCAAGCTTTACATCTCCATCAGGGATGTGAAATTCTACCAAATCACAATCTTCAAGAATCAATGTCTCGAGATTAAGAGTCAACTCAAAGGTCCTCAAATTTGAGTTAATGAGTTTAAGGTATTCGAGTTTTGGGCATCTAATAGGAATGAAAAGTTCTAATAAATCATCATTTCTATCAAGAGTCAGAGTCTCAAGATTCTGAATCGGCCCTAAGTCAAAGGTCCTCAAATGTGGACATTGAAGGTAGAGGTGTTTCAGTTTGCAACATTCATCACGCATGAAAAGTTCCACCAAACTATCACATGATAGAAGCTTCAATGTCTTGAGATTCGAAGTCGACCCAAGATCAAGGGTCCTCAACTTATCAATCCATAGTTCGAGGAACTTGAGTTTTGGACATTCAAGGTATATTTCAAATTCTACCAAATAATCACATTCTTCAAGTTCCAATGCCTCGATATTCAGAGTCGGTGCAAGGTTAAAGTACCTCAAATTTGGACAACACAGGTTGAGGGATTTGAGTTGTGGACATTCACGTGGCATGTCAAGTTTTACCAAACCTTTACTATATTTAAGATTCAATGTCTCGATATTCGGAGTTACCCCAAGGTTAAGGAACCTCAACTTTGAACTACTCAGGCAGAGGGATTTGAGTTTTGGACATTCACATGGCATGTCAAGTTCTTCCAAATCATCACAATATTCAAGATCTAATATCTCAAGATTTGGAGCTAGACCAAGGTCAATGGACCGTAACTTTGAATAACTAAGATCAAGGAACCGAAGCTTGTGAAGAATCTATCATAAGAAAAAAGAAAATATGAATATTGGTGAAATAACAAACCACTAGATGTGTTGTGTCCTAATGAATAAAACAAAACAACAGTTCAACTATTACTCTTACCTTTTTTTCTCCCCCTTCCCAAAGTTGTTCTATTTTGCTATGACGCATATGAAGACCAACAAGATGTCTTGCTTGAAATGTTTTGGGTAAAGAATGAAAAGGGTAACCGCTCCAGCTCAGATATTGCAAAGAATTTGGAAAGTACGGGTGAACTTCATCAAGTTTCCAATTACTGTAAAAATCATCAATGTACACAAAAAGAAGTCTAAGCTTCTCCATGTTTTCAAGACCTTTCATAACAATTTCTTGATTGATTCCTGAAGATGTGAATAGGTCTATACATTCTGTTTCTTCGGTACCCTGTAATCCAAAACAAGTGATCATAAAATTAACTTAGCTCTTGACGAATGAAAATGTGTTAGTTTTGTCAACCTTGCATATAAACTTTATCCGTACCTGATTATTGGCCAATATATCTTTAATTTCCTCCTCAATCCATAATCGACTATGTTTGTTAGGCTCATCAGGGTGCAAACGACGAACAATGTACCTTCCCATTTCTTGTATATGGTCATGCATGTCCAAGCAACCATCTCTAGTAGTTACAAGAGCTTTTTTCCTAAGAACACTCAAACCACATATAGCATGAAATCCACGGCTTTCAAGCACTCTGATTGCTTCGTCTTTTAGGCAACCATTCAAAATGCACGCAACATCTAGGAATATTTTCTTGCAGTCCGTATCTAGACCCATATAGCTTAACTCCAACTTTTGTAGAGTTTCATCCAATGGAATGTTTTTTAGTTTTTCTAGGGTATCTATCCATACATGCTCATTTGTGTCACAAAGAGAAGAACCCAAAACTGTGATCGTTAAAGGAAGACCTGCAGCATAACGTACAACTTTTTCCGATAGCTCTGCATACCCTGGAATTGGAGTCTCTGTCCCAAATGCACACCTGCTCAAGAGGCAAATTGCCTCCTCATCTGTTAACAAATTGACATCATGAATCAAGTTCACTTTCTGTGCTAGGAGTACTTGCTTGTCTCTTGATGTAATGATTATTTTACTTCCTGGCTTAAACCAGTTAGGGTCACCGGCTAAAGCCTTAAGCTGCTCTACATGATCCACATCATCGAGAACAACAACAACCTTTCTACCATGCATCTTCTTTTTCATCATGTTTTTCCCATCAAAAACATTATTTATAGTGATGCTTTGATCATTTGATACATCTCGAAGGACTTGTTGTTGCAACTTATTCAAACCAGAGAAATCCGGTTTTGAAACTTCCCTAACATTTGCAACAAAACTTTTACCTTCGAACTGAAAGGATATGTGATCAAAAACGGCTTTGGCCAAAGTTGTCTTCCCAATACCTCCCATCCCCGTGATTCCTATCATGCAAAACTCATCACGAAAAGCATTTAAAGATGAAACTACACCATCTATCCGAGCCTCCATGCCTATTAAATTTTCATCAGCAATGGACGGTAACTTCAAGGAAATCTCCTTAACAACTTTTTTGATAAATTCAACTTCGTACCTGTATGTTAAAGAAGAATCACATGAATAATTACTTTTATCTACAAAATACAAACATATAACAGGTAATAATGGAGTCATATATATATAATCATATTTCTGTTTAATCTTTCGAGAAGTGTAGTCACGTTTAACAATAGAAGACAAGATGCTTTGGATTTTACTTCTTATGGCAAAGGTAGATTATAAAGAAGAAACAAAATGAAAGAATATTGCAGATTGAGAAATGGTGAAGTAATTACTTATCAACAGTTAAGTCCAGCCCACTGAAAGATGTTGCTTCTACCAAAGCCTTTCTCCATTTCTCAGCATCCTCATCATTTTCGTGTTTGGAAAAGGCTTTTCCAAATTCTCCACTTTGTTTGCGGACTTGAGTGGGTTCCACATCATAGAAGATAGGGTATATAGTATGTTCGGTGGACGTCTCTTGGCACTCTATGATCTTCACAAGCTCATCCAAGCACCACGATGAAGATGCGTAGTTCTTGGAGAAAACAATGACATGGAATCTTGAGTCTTGGATGGCTTGAATGAGCTCCTTACTAATTTTTTTCCCTTTCTCGAGGTTCTTGTCGTCCTTGTAAGTTTCGATGCTTTCTCGCTTCAGAGCATGATAAAGATGATCAACGAAGCTGGTACGAGTGTCTTCACCTCTAAAACTCAAAAATACGTCATACTTGAAGCTTGTCTTTTGAATGAATGAAGTTGAAGAAGACGCCATTGCAGGTATGAATGAAGGATCCTATTAATCATCATATCAATGTTAGGGAAATATTCTATTCTATACAAGAAAATTACAGTTGACAACAGTGATTCAAATCTAATTTCTTACAAACATCCTAACAACCACATTACATTAATTAAGCAGGTAACTAAGCATATAATAATGAGTAAAAAGGGGGAGAAGAGAAAAAGAGGGATTATGTAAACATGAGATTATAGAAAGAAATTAAAAGGGGTATCAGAACTTGTAATAAACCAATTGAATAGCTCTCAACTCAATTTACCAACTGGGTTTTCATCAAAATGCTAATTTCATCAACTGCAACATTTCAGGCAATTAAGAAAACAAGAAATAGAGATAACAAATTAGCCCTAGAAAATAAAATTTTCAACTTTGAGAACAAAAGGGAGAAGAATTAATACCAGGAAAGAAAGAGGGAAAAAGATCAACCAGATTAACAGCAAAACAGATCAAGAAGAATCTACTTCTGAATCTTTTGATGTTGATAGATGAATTAAGCTATGAAGAATTATTAGTCAACTACAGGTCAAGTTTTATATGTTTATTTAAATGTTTAGAATAAGACGTTTAGTCCCTATGGTTTACTTGTTTTAACATCTTGAGTCCCTGCGAATGAATTAATTATTGAAAAAAGCCAATTGGTTTAAATGTTTTGACGATCTTGATCCTTGCTTCAATGCTTCCAACTCTGTTAAAAAAAATCTTGTCAAATCGATTAATAGTTTAATATACGGGTATTTTGGTTATTTTACATATTTTTGTATTTTCTTATTACAAGTTACGCTAGAACCCGTGTCGTTGAATTTTCTTGCATAATTGTCACTTTTCTTAATGTACGTACGTAAAATTGTCTTCATTAATGCCCTTAGGTGCTAGTTATGTGAGGGCTATTTGGTCATTTTACAAAAAATACACACCATCCCAATGCTCAAGCTAAGGGAACAAGTTGTTGATTCGATTTTTGTAGTTTGAAGCTAACAATTCAAATTTGATGCGTACATGCTTTCTATAAAACAGCTATCGATTGATATATAATTGGCTGAACATCGATGTATTGATGATGCTTCTTCTAGAGCCTTGAGAGCGTCATGTTGTTTGACCTTATATATAACACTCGAATAAAATCACATTAGCATCATAATCATCCTTATATAAAATGCATTATGAAAAGAAAAAAAAAACTTAAACTCCATTCGTTATGGAGTTTTTAAGCTACTTCTTCACAGAGCTTCTCTTGTTGCAATGATTTAGCCACCACAAACGGTTTGACCCTTTCATATCGGTCAAAGAACAGATGCTCCAATTTTGAGATTATTAGCGTCATCAGTAGTTGTTGATGCAAAAAGAATCAGTAAACTTAACAATTTAAAATATAATATCGTCATCTGACCGGGTGTCGAAAGGACAAAAGAATTACACAAACTGAAAATATATGATGATATTCTCAAATTTTGAAAATATTTGGTTTGGGTATTGGATAAAGATTTGGGTTGACAATTAAAGGTTTTGGGTTGGACTAAGTTTTAGTCGATAGAGAATTGGGCTATAATTTATTTTGGGCTACATACGATTAATCATCTAGGATTCTTTTGCATTATAGTGGGGTCTGATTTTTGCTATAAAAAAAAAAAAAAAAAAAATTGGGGTTGGATGGAAGATTGGGCCATAGCTAAAAGAGTATGTGGAGTGTGGGCTCCTCATTTTATTCAACTTAATAATTCTGATTTTGGGCCATGGTAGAGTTTTTAAAAGCCGGGCCATCCAATTTGAAGGGAAGAATCAAAAATTTCTAAAACTTGGTTTGGACTTTTTGAATTGTTGAGTTCTTTTTTTTTTTTTTTTTTATTGAATGAAGTTTTTCGGGGATTTTGTCACTCTTTTTCCAAATTCTTTTTTAAAAAATAAATAAACATAGATCAACCAAAACATTGTTTGTGTATTTCTTGAAGGAAAAACAACAAATAATCATAATTAATTTTTGGTTGTGGTAATAAAGTTTTGGTTGTTTAAAAAAGTGATATAGCTAATATTGTAGTCTCTGAAAATATTAACCTATTAAAGATAAAAGTCTTATAGGAAAATTATCATAATCATGATGACTAAAATTGTAACTAGTTTTAAAGAGAAACCAAAGTTGATAACAAGTATTAACCTTGGGTTTATTGAAAAAAAAATTGATAGTTTAATGATGTAAATGTAATTGGTAAAAATTAAAGAATGTTGGTAAAAATAGAAAAAAATGAATAGTATGTCGGTAAAAATGGTTAATTTGTACAAATCTATGGGCCTATCGAAGGAAATGTGTGTGTATATATATGTGTGTGTGAGAGAGAGAGAATTGATTACTTGATAAAGGAAATGGCTTTTTGCTTCTTGTTGTAGTACTAGTAGCAGCAAAAAGGTTTGTATTTTGTTCTTGTTTGGTTTGTGTCTTTTAATGCCCTTTGAAGTGATGGTGTATTGGGTTGGTGATTTAGTAAAATTGCTTGGGTGTTCAAAAAAATTTGATAAACAGGACGTCGATTTCAAAGAAATAGATTGATTTGATTTTGATTTTGTGTAGAAAACTAAAAAGGGTAGTTAAGTATTTTATAAAATATATTCAATTAGTAGATAATAAATTTTATTTTTTAAATGTATAAATTCTAATTAAATAATAGAAGAGGATATATACGTGAGTTTTTAAAGTTTAGAAGGACGTACACGTAATTTCAAAATTCGTAAGCATATATACGTAATATAGTAAGTTTTTAAGAACATAGATGAATTTTTCCCTAGTTTGAATGTATTGCATTTTTTATAAACTTTATTGCTTATTATGGTTTTTTTCGACTGTAAGGCGTTTAGGTGCATCAAAACATGGTACAAAATCATGATTAAAAAGGAAAAGGAAAACGACTCTGAAGGTCGTCACACGCTTATGCTCGTTCATATGGAGCGGGTCACAACTCACAAAATACTTAATTATTTGATACATAGAGAAAGTAACTTCACATGCTTAACCATCATTTAAGCAAAATTGGGCCTTGTTTAAGGGTTTTATTTTTGATTCATAACATAAGTCAAGCTCCAATGAAACTAATCTTAAACTTGTAGACATGCAAATTTATCTACTAATTTAATCAGTTAATTACACCCAAATCAGCCTCATTTCTAACTCAATTGTTGACTACCACCATGACCCTTCACCATTATGGTGGTTGTGATTAGCTAAGACAACAAAACAACAAAAAAAACACTCAACAAAATATAATATAGCTGCTTAGTTGAATTTGGGACCAGCCCTGCAACTAGTTATAAGGATTCATCAAATAATTTTAGCAATGGTTTTTTTAAAAAGTTCTCATTGGTGAAAAAACTCATAAATTTCGATCTAGAAATAATTACCGGAGCCATGTAAAGGTTCTACCTAAATGGGTGAATTCTTCTAGTCCTGTTGCTAAGATAGTAGAATTGGCACTGGGATTTTAATTAAGTTGCAACAGGTTGGACCTAGGTACAGATTATATATGTAGCGAAGAATGTGACATTTAGATATACTGCATGTGAATTAGAAGTACGGATGCCACAACATTTTCAAGAAAAATATTTAAGAAGAGATTATTTTTACCTGCCCGGGATTTAGAGGCTAAATTAAAGTGTCCCATATGTAAGAAAAACAAACAAAACACAATAATTTTTAACGGGGTTTGGAACTTAGTCAAGCTAAGCGGCTCATTCCCATGCCAATTTTTATTAAATAGTATATATGTATGTTATACAACAGAGCATATAAACCAAAAAATTAATGTTGGCTTACAAAACATATATAAACATAGATCATCTAAAACAACGTCTTCAATCTTCATGCATTTCTTGAAGCAAAACATTAACTAATCCATAGATCACCTAAATCCGGTTCTCATATCCTTTACAGTTTGAGTTACTAGGAAACAAACAGCAAAACTTTGCAACCAACATCATAGAACATGGGAGTCCTGTTCCAACCTCGTTACAAGAACAACCAAAGGCATATTGTCAAAGATCCTGTAAAAACGGTAAAAAAAAATAACAAAACATCTAGTAAATTTTGAAAATTTTCTAGATAAATGTCTCACATGTTGACTCGATAATGTTCATCTATTTACTCCTTGAATTCTGTGGCTGATTTCTCATTCAAGTGTTATGTAACACACAATATTGCACATCTATGGCGTTCGCATTTGAAACTGTAACAGATCATTTGGGTAAGAATATGCAGAGAAAACAATGATTTATGTAATGCGTCAGGTGAACTTATACCTGATAGCACCAGATCAAGCAGAGCTTCACCCGTGAACAACAATAACAAGTCCCACATTTGACAAAAACTGATTGAGCCGAAATCAAACCATTGGGACCAAAGATTAAACATCAAGTTTAACACGGCATGTGAAGAGTGTATGATCCTTCGATTCACTGAAGTGCTGAAAACGGAGAGCCTAAGCACACGAAAACAAACAACATAACCAAAAAAAAGTATGCAACAACCATAAAAACAAGAGAAATGGTAAAATAATCACCTTGTGTGTTGAATTTGATTGCTTCCTTGTCATCATAACTCAGAAATGCAAGAAATGGTTCAAATTTTAGGATACAGAATATTGTCTATCTTTTATTTAATATATAATACTATATATCAACTTTTTTCCAAAAGTTGATTGATAGAAAATGGAGAGAGAGTACCTGCTATGATAAGGAGTTTGTGAATTAGCCTTTTTGGACCCTTGGAACTCTAAAAAACATCCATGAGACTCCTATTGTAGTTGCTTTAATGTTATTCACAGCTCTACCAAGTGGCAATACTGCAAATTGATGAATTCTCTGTTTAGAACATTGTGGCTAAAGTATACAAAATTATGGTGACCGTGTTAGTGGTTCTAGTTCTGTTCTGTCTCATTCTTTGACCAATCGACTTCGATATCCTAAGTATACAAAATTATAGTAGATAAATGTGGCATTTTGGGCAGCACCTATAATGCAGTTTTCTGTTTCTTTTGTTGTCAAACAAACATGGTCTCATTCAAAAGTGACATGCCGCTCGCAAGATAAACAACCTGATCTGCTCGTAGAATATGCTCAAAGCGTTTTTAGCAAAAATAACAAATATTTAAGAGTAAGAAGCAGAAGTGGTAAAAAAGATCAAATAGGAAGAAAGAATTGAAGTCATAAGGTTTAGTGTACAAAACTTACCATCCAAATATTGTCACCCGACCAACAACAACAACAGCTAACTTCGACTTAAAGGGGTTCCATACTCCATAGTCAGTCTTTGACTGATTTTCGCTCTGAATATGAACAAAATATATGTCAATACAATATACAATTGATGAAACGGCTATGTTGCTAGAAATTATACAACTTTGAGTGTTATCATGCATAATGGATACATAAATGGTAGTAATTAGAGTATGACCTTCAATTGATCCAAAGAAGCATGCCTAAGAACAAAGCCATCAGTACATCAACACGGTGGAGCACACCTTTAAAATCCACCTCTTCACCCTAACACTGATTTACATACAAGTATTATATCAATATATTAAAACTTCGCAAATATTTACCAAGATTGGAAAATGCAATTTATGGAAGCTTGTCTTTTTTAATGGATCAAATCCCACATTATGAATTCCATGGGTTTGGATATCCACCATTTCAACATTTTCACTAATTACACACTTTTCACAAATCACAAAATTACCACTAAGAAAGCAATGTACTGGTTTTGATGAGGCCACTGCATCAGTTGGTGAGTCAAGTCATATGTCTATTTCTTCTTCTGGAGGATCTGTAAGGAAAATCATGGTTATATATCAATTTGAAAAGTCAAATTGAAGTATATAAAATGATCAAAAGAAAATGAAGAAACTACCTGCTACCATTGTTGTTTCTGAATTGGCTTCTTTAGGCCTTTTGAACTTAATCTCGTCATATTGAGCCCGTGGCGGGGGTGCTGCTGGTAGAAGAAGTTTCAAGTTTGACTGATTTCTTTCAAATAATATGCAGGTTTAATACAAGAATATGATTCTCCTACAAATTAAATTGCATGTTAGAAGACAATTCATCTAGATTTTGAAAGCTGGTTGGTGAGTACAACAGATGCTCAAAGTGCAGTCATATCAGTAAGCAGAAATGAGAACTGCTTTCCAAATTTCAAACCTATGGTTTCTTCCTAGACCTCAATTAGTGGTGCTCTAAACATATGCATTTAAGGTTCAGTTTATATGAAATCATGATTAATGTAAAGAAGCACCTTTGAATAGCAATCAACTACACCATTATATCTTGGTCCCTTTGTTGCACCCATATACACACATAACACCACAAAGCAATTAAACAAAATATGCAAAGTGATCTTAATTAATGCATATAAAAAATTTAACAGCTGAGACCGACTCCTGTGAGCTACTTACTGCTACAGATGCATCTCGGCCAAGCTGCAAACCCATGCCTCGTTGCTTGGCAATAAAACGTGCACCTAAACATTTCATATTAATTTGTTAATAAAAAGCAACCAATGATAAGAAAGCATGTTCACCAAAAGGTGTTTGTTTAGGCTTCTCAAAAGCAAAGTTGGAGATGATTAATAGAAAACAGAGAAAGTTATGCCAATTTACAGGCCTCTAGTCACCTCTTAATAACCCGAATCGCAACTTTGAAAGTTGAGAATAAGACTTCAATGCTTTATAAGAGATGAAGTAAGAGATGATCAACAGAAAACACTCCTGTTGTGTGTGTTTCTATTGTTCACGAACAAAACGTATCATCATCTGCAGTTTCCAAACACCAACCACCACCGGTATAACAAGCGAATGACTTTGGAGAAGAACAGAATCGATCAAGCCAAAACCAAACATGTGAAGAAGGCATCATCCTTTTGTTCCGTCAACCGCCAAAATTCAGAGCCTAAGAACATAAAGACAAACAACAAAATCAAAATAAAAAATAAAAATAAAAACAAAAACAAAAACTTTTTATAAGAAAGCTAATTGCAAGAAATGTCTCAACTGTTATGGTCTATGTGAAAAAGAAATATTGAGCATCAAGTCAGGGTTGGTTTTAACAAAAACACCAGATAAGCAAGCTGTTTGTAATTAAGACTCTTCTTTCGAATTTCAGTAAAGATAAAAAAAACCAAAGTTGCAGCGTAAGAATAAATTACTTCCAATCGTTAAAATTTTATCAAAGTTCGAAACCAAATGAAAGCAAGATGATTAATTAAGAATGGAGAAAAATACCGGTTGCTATACTTCTTTCTGAATTTCCTCTTTTTAGCCATTGGAGCTTATCAAAATCGTCCCTTGAGAACGGTATATACAACTATATGTCGAGAAAGGTTACTGGTTCCATGGTATGGATCAACGATGCAAAACCTAATGACTCAAGATGCCATCTAAACCCAGCAATACGTAGGCCTTTCAATGAAAAAATGCTTTGCGGAAGCTGACTTACGCATGTACCTTCTATATTTAACAGCTTTAAGCACTCTAAACATCCAAAGTCCTCCGGCAATTTCTCTACTAGATAGCAGTAAAGGAGCTCTAAATATTTTAGACGTCTCAACTTACATATGCTGTTCGGAATATCTCGTAAAACTATACATTCCGATAGTATTAGATCCTCTAGAGATTCTAAGTCGCCTAGATCCTCCGGTAACTTCTCAAGACACCAACAAGACTGAAGTTTGAGAATTTTCAGATGTTTCAGTATACAAATGCTTTCGGGAAGACGTGTTATCTTGGTAGTTGACAATTTTAGCTCCACTAGACATTGTAACTGGCCAAGGTCCCTGGGTGCCTCTAGAATACCACCCTCGAGTGTAAGCTTCGTTAAACATTGTAAGCCACAAATGTTTTGAAAAAAACTCTCAAGGTCTGTGCAAGCGCATAAACCTATAGAGATAAGTTTCTCAAGGTTTCCAGTCGAAGAGGGCATGCTATATTCTAGAAAAGAACATGTAAATCGAAACTTTGGCAAGTTATTGTCGCACTGCAACGGGCTCATATACAGGGACTCTGCAATCAAATGTAACTCAACCGAAGAACCAACTTCATGTGGTTTAAACCTTTTCTCAAATAAAAAAGATTTAAACCACAAAGAACAACCACTCAAGTCTAAGTGGGAAATCTTGTTTAAACACTCAACAGGGACGTGAAGTTTTACCAAATCATAACATTGTCTAACAATTAGTGTGTGGAGATTTCCCTCGAAGGTCAAGTGTCGTCAACTTTGTATGATTGAGGTCGAGGGACATGAGCTTTAGACTTTCAATGGGCATTTGAAGTTCTGCCAAATCAAGACACTCTTCAAGATTTACTGTTTTGAGATTTGGAGCACCTTGAAGGTCAAGTGTCGTCACTTTAGAATGACTGACTTTGAGGTATATGAGCTTTGGACATTCAACAGACATGTGAAGCTCTACCAGATCATAACATCCTGTGAGATCTAATCTCTCAAGATTTGGAGTCCCTCGAAGGTCAAATGTTTTTAATTTACGATGATTGAGTGTAAGGGATATAAGCTTTGGAAGTTCAACGGGCATTTGAAGCTCTACTAAATCAAGACACACTTCAATTTTTACTAATTCGAGATTTGGAGTCCCTCGAAGGTCAAGCATCGTCAACTTAGAATGCGAGAGGATAAGGAATATGAGCTTTGGCCATTCAACAGACATGTGAAGCTCTACCAAATCATTACTTCTTCTAAGATCTAATCTCTCGAGATTTGGAGTCCCTTGAAGGTAAAGTATTTTTAATTTATGACCAATGAGTTCAAGGGATATAAGCTTTGGACATTCAACCGGCATTTGAAGTTCTACTAAATCAACGCACTCTATAATATGTAAAGTCACTAGATTTGGCGTCCCTCGAAGGTCAAGTGTCGTCAACTTAGAATGGTTGAGGTCAAGGGATATGAGCTTTGGACATTCAACAGATATGTGAAGCTCTACCAAGTCATCACATCTTGTAAGATCTAATCTCTCAAGATTTGGAGATAGACCAACATCAAGTTTCTTCAACTTTGAGTGTTTGAGATCAAGGAATCTGAGCTTGTTAAGAACGTGCTGTAAACAAAAACAAAAGTGAGTCTTGGTGAAATTAATATATAATAAACGAAACCAAAAAGTCTGTATTATAATGAATAATACAAAATAACCAATCAACTATTAATATTCTACCTTTCTATCCCCGCATTCCCAAAGTTGTACAATTTTGCTATAGCCCATTTTAAGTGCAACAAGATTATTTGCTTGGAATGATTTGGGTAAAGAATGGAAAGGGTACCCTTTCCAACTCAACCATCGTAAAGCATTTGGAAAGTAATGGTGAACATCATCAAATTCCCGTTCGTTGTCAGAACAATCCTCATCTTCATCAAAATTCAAATTGATACAATCTTCATCAAACACTTGAAGAAACCTAAGTTTCTTCATGTTACCAAGCCCTTTCATAACAATTTCTGGATTGATTTTCGATGTAATCAATTTTATACATCTTATTGCTTCATTAGTGCCCTATAATCAACAAACAATAACCATGAAAATTATGTTATTACAAATGAAAATACGTTAGCTTTCTAACCCTTATAATAAGTTTTCTTAATCCTTACCTCATCACAAGCCAATATATCTTTAATTTCCTCGTCGATCCATAACCGGCTGTGTTTGTTAGGCTCGCCAAGGTGCAAGCGACGAACAATGTACCTCCCCATTTCTTGTAAATGGTCATGCATCTCCAAGCGGCCATCTCTAGTAGTTACGAGATATTTTCTCTCAAGAACACTCAAACCACGTATAGCATGAAATCCACAGCTTTCAAGCACTCTGATTGCTTCGTCTTTCTTTCGACCTTTCAATATGCATGCAACATCGAGGAATATTTCCTGACAATTGGTATCTAGACCCTTATAGCTTAACTCCAATCTTTGTAGAGTTCCATCCAATGGAATTTTTTCTAGTTCTTGTAAGGTGTCTATCCATACATCCTCATTTGCATCAAAGAGAGACGAACCTAAAATTGTGATCGTTAAAGGAAGTCCAGCAGCATAACTTACAACTTTTTTTGATAGCTCTTTGTACCCTAGACATGGAATCTCGGTCCCAAATGCGCACCTACTAAAGAGGCAAATTGCTTCCTCGTCCGTTAACAGATTGACATCACGAATCGAGTTCACTTTGTGTGCCAACAGCACTTGTTTGTCTCTTGTTGTGATGATAATTTTACTTCCCGGCTTAAACCAAATAGGTTCACCGGCTAAGGCCTTAAGCTGGTCTACATGATTTACGTCATCTAAGACAACAAGAACCTTTATACCATGCATCTTCTTTTTTGTTTCCTTTTTCCCTTCAAGAACACCATTTATAAATATGTCTTGCATTTTTAAAACATCTCTAAGGACTTGTTGTTGCAACGATTTCAAACCTAATAAAAGAGAGGTTGAAGATTCTCGAACATTCTCCACAAAGCTACTACCTTCGAACTCGTTGCATATTTGATCAAAAATTGCTCTAGCCAAAGTTGTCTTTCCACCACCTCCTATCCCCCATATGCCTATCATGCAAAACTCATCAGGGACAGCGTTTAAAAATGAAAGCACGTCATTTACCCGAGTCCTCATGCCTACCAGATTTTCATCAGCACTGACGACAGGTAACTTCAATGAAATATCCTTAACAACTAGTTTAATAAAGTCAACTTCATGCCTGTATGTTAAAAAAAGAATCAATCAGCTCTCTGAAACTCCAACATGAATATCTACAAAACAGAAACATATTAGAAGTAATTACAAAGGAGCCATATATATAATCATAATTTAGTTTAATTTATCGAGAAGAGTACTCATGTTCGATTCAGAATTTGACGATAAAACATGAGAAGAAAGAAGATGGAAGAATATTGCATAAATCTGATGAAGGAATTACCCATCAACAGTGGTGCTTAAATTGCGCCCACTGAAAGATGTTGCTTCTACCAAAGCCTTTCTCCATTTCTCAACACCGTCATCATTTTCGTGTTTGGAAAAGGCTTTGCCAAATTCTCCACTTTGTTTACGGACTTGAGTCGGTTCCACATCATAGAAGATAGGGTAAACAATATGCTCAGTCGGCGTCTTTTGGCACTCCATTATCTTCACAAGCTCGTCTAAGCACCATGATGAAGACGCATAGTTTTTGGAGAAAACGATGACATGAAATCTTGATTCTTCAATGGCTTGAATGAGCTCCTTACTAATTCTTTTCCCCTTTTCGAGGTTCTTGTCATCCTTGTAAGTGTCAATGCCTTGTCGCTTAAGAGCGTCATAAAGATGATCAACAAAGTTGGTACGAGTGTCTTCACCTCGAAAACTCAGAAATATATTATACTTAAAGCCGATCTTGGGAACGGATGAAGTTGAAGAAGATGCCATAGCAGGTATGAATGAAGGATCCTATTAATTATATCAAAACCATGTTAGGGAAATATTTTATGCAAAAAAATTACAGTTGACAACAATGATTCAAATCTAATTTCTTACAAGCATCCTAACAACCATCTTACCTTAATAAAGCAGTTAAGCATATAATGAGTTAAATGGAAAAGAGAAAAAGAGTTTTCTGTAAATAAGAGATTATAAAAAGAAAGTAAAGGGGTATCAAAACTTGTAGAAAACCAATTTGAATAGCTCTTGACTCAGTTATCAACTGGGTTTTCATCAAAATGCTAATTTCCTCAACTGCAAATCTTCCATTTCAGCCAAGAAAACAAGAAATAGATGTGCACAGATAACTTATCATCCCTAGAAAATAATAACTGTTTCAAGTTGAGAACGATCAAGAGAGAAGAATACCATGAAAGAAAAGACGGAGATCGATCAACGAGATTAACAGCAAACAGATGAGAAATCACTGCACAGCAACAAAATTCTACTTCAACGTTTTCAGATGAATTAAGCAATACAGAATTAGTCAACTACCGGTCTAAGTATTGTGTTTATATCAATTTCAAATGTTTGATTTAGACGTTTAGCTCCTAATGGTTTACATGTTTTAACATCTTGTGTCCCTGCAAATGAAATAGTTTAAAAGTTTTGATGATCTTGGTCTCTACTGCTCGTAGCTTTGTTAAAAAAAACCTCGTTAACCCGTTTAGAGTTGGGGGTATTTTAGTCATTTTAAACATATCTTTTTAATTACAAATGACGGTAGAACCTGTCATTCAATTTGGTTGCATAAATGTCACTCCCTCTACCGTCTATTAATTAAGTTGCGTTCGTTAATGCCGTTACATGCTGCAGGTCATGTGAGGGCCTTTTGGTCATTTTACAAAAAGTACACACCATCCAAATTACAAAGGAATTTCAAATTCAACCAATGCTCAAGCTAACGTAACATGTGGTTGATTCAATCTTTGTAGTTTGTAGCTAACGATTCGCATTTGATACATGCATGCTTATAATAAAACTTTTCCAATCTTTTTAGCTAGCTAGCTAGCTTGTTACTGATTCAATCACCAAAGTAGATCATTGGTTGAATTTAGTTTCCAATTACTTAACATTCTATTCAGAATCACTTGTACTTACAAACTCTATTGTTGTTTTGAGCATTTAGAAAAATATGATTGGTTTGCAATGAGAACTAAAAGTATATGATTATTCAAATCCATGTACCCCAAGTCTTTAATCGTCAAAGCTACGACAATGTGGACGTAATTTGTTTGTTTGGAAAGAAAGTATAATATTAGGTGGGGAATTAATTATAATAAAAAATGAACCCATTATTTGGCCAAATATGTAAGACAAAAAGATTTTAATATGTTAGCATATATATATATATATATATCATCTTCTTTGTGACATTTCAATCTTTTAATAAATGTTGCTTTCCATGTAATTATTTGTTTTATCACTTGGGTATAATTTTGCCGTCTAATAATACTTTTTAATGTCTATTTATTGATTCAATCTTCTGCAACATTATATTAAAGGGAAAATTGCATCAAAATGGAACCAACTTTGACACAATTCCTATTTTGGGGAACCAACTATAAAACTTATCATTTAAGGACTTGAAACAAACTTTTCATATATTTAAGGGTCTTGTTAACCGGTTTAGTAGGTAACCGGTCACCTTAACATGATGTGGCAAATTAATAGATTAAAAGAATATTAGGTGGATTTTAAAAAGCCACATAATTAATAATTAAAAAGATAAATAAATTTTAATCGTCAGTCCCTGTATCCTTATCTTCATCCCTAAAACACTATATCCTTATCTTCGTCCCTTTCCTCCATTGTTAACCCCCCCCCCCCCCCCCCCCCCCCCCCTTCAAATGCCTCATCTTCTCCTGGCATTTTTCAAGAGTAAACCCCTTCAAATACCTCCAACAATAATCATTTTCCTCTTTGAACATGAACCACCACATATTTCTCAATCTTCTTCTCCAAACACAAAACAAATCTATTTTATCACCTGACCATGATTTATTTTTATTATGTTGCTTGTAGTTGAGTTATAATATCAACTTTAAATAATTTAGCAACAAAAGAAATTAACTAAGTTAAAGAAATGAAAGTTGATTGTGTCAACACATCGAAATAACACACACTTCCCTCTCCTCGATCTCTGCAAATATACAAATAAACAAATTTATTCATTCATCAAACAACAACCTTCTAATGTATAATATTTTCTTTTATATAATATTTGTTCTTAACATTACAAAATATTGATGGAATTTTCAGATTTAATAGGAAGAATATTGAATAAGGGAAATATTTTCAAGAAAGATATTTACAATATTTTCAGCTTTACCGTCGGATGAGGAGGGATAATTACAAAATCGAGGGCTTAATTTCTGCAAAGGAGACGATATGAGGAAGGTTTAGGGGGTGGTGAAAATGGGTCACTTTAGGGAAGAAGAAGACTCTTGGTTTTATTTTTTATTTTCAAATATGAATGCCATGTCATTTTTTTAATTAATTTTTGTCATGTTTAATAATGACGTGGAATCCTAGTTGGCATTTACCTGAACCATGTCATCATTTGTAGGTTAGTAGGTAAACTAGACCCTTAAATATATGAAAAGTTTGTTTCAAGTCCTTAAATGATAACTTTCATAGTTGGTTCCCCAAAATAGGAATTGTGTCAAGGTTGGTTCCATTTTGATGCAATTTTCCCTATATTAAAATATTCAAATTTGGAGATTTTTAGTGTAAATGGAATCTTTGAGTAAATACAACACTCTCTATTGGCCTTTTTGGTTATTGAATTTTCATTTATACTCTTACGATAGTTATAATAACCGATTCTAATGGTTTTTAATATATTTTTTCTTTTATATATTTTAATAATTATTATTATTGCATATGAATATTACTTTTTTCATGACTTTAGAGGGGTTAGGTAATGTGTGATATCCTCTTCTCATACGAAGAAAGTTGTTTGATAATCCAAAAAATTTTAACTACATTCAGATAATCAAGGTGTTGAATGATATCCGACCAAAAATGCTGGATATGATTAATTAATTATACATTAGTTTGAATTAGATTGTGAGCTAAATATGCTATTCCAAGGCATAGGATTTTCACCTAATCAAAACACGAACAAAGAACTTTGGGAAATAGACAATACTATTCTATTTTATAACATAAAATCGATAACTTGATGTTAGGACCAAATTGTCCTAATTATAGAAAGTTTTATAAAGTGAGTTTTGAGAAGGTTTAATTTGTAATTAGCTAGTAATTATAGCTAATGGGCTTGGGCTTGATGTAATTGGGCTCTATATGTAAAGGGTTAGGGTTTGGGATGACCGGATGAGGAGTAGAGAAACATTTTGATGAGAGTCGTTTAAGTGAAGTGTGTGTGTTCTTGTAGGTGTTCTTGAGAGCTATCTATAATAAAAATAAGAACTTTTCATTTCATCTTCTTGATTTCTCTATCAAATCCTCTTATTGTTTGATTGTTTGGGACCAACAAGTGGTATCAGAGTCAAACAAATCATCATATTTGTAATTAGGTTTTTTTTTGGGGGGTTTTTGAAGCTTAGTTCTTATCCTCAAAAATGGATATGTTGAAGAAATCGTTTTTTTTATTTGGAAATTGTTTTGGTTCAATCTGGATGATTTTTGTGGCTTCCGAACCAGTTCCCGACTCCTGGGATTCACTCGAAAAATTGATTTTGGGCTTGACAACCTATGGATTCTCCTACTCCAGATCTGGGTTTCCCGACCTCGGATACATTTTTTCGACTCAGATTTTGAAACCTCAAATCTCGACTCAAAATCTTTGGGTCAATAGTTGTAATTGAAATTCGTCAAATTCAAGTGGAAATTGGATTTTATGGGTTTGGAATTCAAATATATGAGGTTGGATCGTAGTTGCATCAATTTAAAGAAAAAAAAAGGAAATTGGAATTGAGTTTGGATATAATTAATTCGAGTCACATGCAATGCACGTGAATTGGAAATGATATGGAAAATCCGACTCGGTCACGTGATTCAAAATTCAAAGAATTGATTAAGTTTGGGAATTTTACAATTTTGGTCCCTGAAGTTTGAAGTGAATGGCACTTTAGATTTTCAAGTTTGACACTTAGGCGCTGCCAGCCCCTGAAGATTTCAATCTTATTTATTTACAAATTTTGGACAAAATATTCAAATCTGGCCCCTAGAGTTTATTCACGATTAAATTGCAATATCAGTCCCTGGATTTTGAGATTTTCACATCGTTTCTAAAAAAAATTATTTTTTCTGATTTGGGAGTTCCAGGTTTCGGGGTTTGGGACTATTTGATGGAATTTCTTCCTGATGATGCTAAATTGTTCAAGTTCAGTTTGAAAATTATTTTTAAATGTGCTTTCAAGTTTTTCAAGATTATACGATCAATTTCGAGTTTTATTCTTTTTGGGCCACAATTTCTTAATGGGCTTTGATGTTAATTTGGCCCAAATGATTGATCACTTTCAGCTGCGTTCCAGATCCACCCAGATTCAGATACATATGATGTTTCAAAATCCCTGTGCTTAATTAGCCTCGTTCCTTTCCCAAATGTTGTGTAAAGATCACATCAGCCGAGTTTTAGCCCAATTTAGTTTTCAATCATGAAATTTGAATTTCTCTCGTTTCCCCAACTGTTCCAGATTATTTGAAGACAAGTCAGATTTGTAACGATTTCAGAACAACGGTGATCGGATTCTGCATTTGGTTAAATTACTCATAAGCCTGACGCTCTGCAACCATTATTTTAGAGTTTATTTTTATTATTTGTTCTTCAAACCCAAAATTCCAAATTCTTAATTGTTTTCTTTATTTTGTTTTCTCGATCTCTATTCTCGTCATAATTAGACAATGTCTCTCTTTTGCTATTTCATTCCTAAAGTTTTAGGTACACCATTGAATTCAATAATTTGATTATATTTAGTATGTTTTATACTTTTATAGTTCATTATAAAACTTTCTTTGATTTTAATGGAATGTAGAAAAAATCAATTTAAATTTTTGTTGACTTTGTTTCGTACATTCTATGGATTTCTTTTTTATTTTTATCATTAAGAGTTCTTTTTCAATATAATAGATTTATAGAAAGTTTTTGTTAATATGTGTTTTATGATTGATTACATAAGTAAATTTTCATATAAAGATTACAAACTTTGTTCTAGTTTTACATTGTCAATGTAATAAATTTCCACAAAACAATCTAAAAATGTGAATCTTGAAGTATAGTGGCCAAGAAAAAAATATAAACAAGTTTAGGGGCTGCATATGTAACTTTTAACAAATTACGAGCTGGCGGACTGACATGGAAGCTATTTTAAATACCTGGGCCAAAGTCTAAATAAATGAAGTTTCTTATTTAAAACTTTGTGGCTAAAGTGTAAAAGTCAAAACTTCAATCAAATATGAAATTCCTTTTATTTGGGCCGTCTCCTTGACCCGGTTTCGACCCAAATAGAATCCGACTCCATAAACACATAAAATAAAGCTTTCAAATCCACAAACAATGTAACCTTACAAATTCAATCATCATCTATAACCCAAATCAGTCCCAATTTTAGTGCCTTTTGAACTATGGTAGTGGTAGCGATTAACTAATCTTTTTTTGCTACATTATTCAACCAATTGACTACAATCTATCAAGTAAGTAACTTTATACTATCAATTTAATGCATAAATAATGATTTTACCTTCAATTTTGGTGAATGAAAACCGAAAACTTTTTTGCAACTTGTTTCAGTTCTAGACTTCTTTGTTTAGAACTATGTGGCCAAGGGGCAGGTTCAAACGAGAATTAATATTATGCGAGAAGTCGAGAAGTGTTTAATCATATATGATACACAAGTTTAATCGTATATGATTATACACATGTTACACTGACAATACATAAACGCTTAATCATATATGATTAAACACATCCAAATGGCGTGTAATCATATATGATATTACGACTTCTCGCAAAAATCTTTACATTCTCGCATGAACCTTCCTCATGTGGCCCACGGGTCAAAACAGACAAAACACGGTGATTTTTAAGGGGTTTGGAACCTAGTCAAGCTAGGCGGCTCATCCCCACGCCGAATTTTATTAAATAAAATGTATATATTACAAAAGAGGACAATAACCAAGAAATGTCGGGTTACAAAACATAAACATAGATCACCTAAAACAATGTCTTCAGTCTTCTGCATTTCTTGAAGCGAAACATCAACTAATCATCGATAACCTAAACTCGGTTCTCAAGTAATCTGCATCTTACAGATTTTAGGGTTCCACCGCCGCCGTTTCTTTTTTCCGGCCTCCGCCGCCGCTTCTTGGCCGCCGGCCACCGCCGGGAGCCTCGCCTCCCCCTCCTCCATCATCGTATGGAGTCGGATCGACCGCCGGATCCCCCTTACACGGAATCGTGCGAAAAAGTTAACCCAAAAAAAGGGTTCGGCCTCACCGCCGACCCTCATTCCGCCGCCGCCGGCCACCACAGCCACCGTACCGGCGTGTGGTGGCGTGGATCGTGATCACCCACTCGAGGGCTCCCCAATGGTGGTCGCCGGGTGTCAAATAAACACCACCGACGCCGCTGCCTTCTTTGCGTCGGACCTCCAGACGCCGCCGCTGGCCTCGCCGCCGACCTCCGTCTCGCCGCCGCATGCTGCTCCTCCCGCCGCTGAACCGCCTGCAACCCCACCACCATCCTCGACGTCTTTTGGTGGTGGGTCGATCACCCAACAGCCTCCTTCGTGTTTGGTTTCGCCGGCGGTTGTGTCTGCTAGTGTGGAACCTTTTGTGGAGACACCGAAGGGGACTACGGGAGTGTTTGGTGATGTGGGTCCTTTTCAGCAGTTGCTGAGGGATGTTTCGGGTCCTCTTGGTCATCAACAGCAGTCACCGATGCTGTCACCGTCTTCATTCTTGGCTTCTCCGGTGTCAAATTCGGAGGCAGCCACCCTTTCGTCCCCGGAAGGGTCTCTAAAGCCAAGTACGTTGTCGGTAGATAAAGGACCAATTGCTGGTAGCTTTGTGGATTCTGAGGGTAACGTACACTTGCACGCTGAGGAGTCGAGTGTTGCTCATAAGCCAGTGGCTTTTGCTGATCTTTTGAAGAAAAGCGCAAACCTCGCGAGCGGTAAAGGTAAACTTAAGTACTATCCTCCGGTCGTAACTGAGCTTGGCACTAGACGTGCGTTTATACCTGATGAATTGATTCAAAAACAAGCCAGTGAATGGGCTCTTACTCTTGCTGGCTATTTTATTGGTAAAAGGCCTGCTTTTCCTTTCGTTCAGTATCATGCTAGACGAATGTGGAAGCAATTTGGTCTGTCTGAGGTTATCTTAAATGACCAAGCCTATTTCTTCTTCAAGTTTAATTCTGAACAAGGATTGAACTTTGTTTTGGAAAATGGTCCTTGGCTATTTAATGGTATGCCTATTTTCATCCAACAATGGCAGCCTGGGCTTTGTTTTGACAAGCCTGAACCTAAAAAGGTTCCTTTGTGGGTTAATATTTTTGGTCTGCCATTGGATGTGTGGGATTTTGAAATAATTAGCTACATTGCTAGTGTGGTAGGAGAACCAATTTCTGTGGATAGATATACAGAAGAGATGTGTGAAACCAAAGCTGGCAGAGCTAATTTTGCCAGAGTGTTGGTGAATGCCTCTGCTGATTATGAGTTGCCTACGGAAATTGATGCTATTATCTTGGGTAAACTAAGGAAATTTAGAACTGAATTTCTTTGGAAACCAAGAGATGTAGCTTTTGCAAGGTGTTTGGTCATGACTTAACCTCTTGTTCATTCCGGCCACGTACGGTTGAGGAGTTAAATATAGATAAACCTGTGCCTTCTAATGTTGGTGAATCTTCTAAGGCTAAGGTTATTGATGATGGGTTTATATTTCCCAAACGGAAAAATAAACTTAAGCCGAAAATTGCCCTCTGAAAGTTGGAGGTCAAAACCCGAAGGTTGTTTTTAATACTGGTGTTAAGATCAACCAAAGGTTTGTTCCTAAAACAGCTATTCCTTCTATTGATACGATTGATAAGGGTAAGGCTATTATTGGTGATGATAAACCCCCTCCTAAGGTGGTAAAAACTGAAAAGATGTCAACAAGGATGGAGGATAACACTAATTCCAAAGTACAGAACTTGAATACTGAAAGGAGTCCTATTAAGGTTTCCAATCAGTTTACTGTTTTGGAAGAGCATCCTAAGTGGACCGCGGATAAAAAGGAAGTAGACTGCTATGTTGAAAAACGTGGGGTGGGACTTGAGCCGGTAATCATTAATTCTTGGTCACGTCAGAAACTGGAATACTTCATTGATAGGTGGGAAAGAGTTTTCGGGAAGGAGCTTGATGGCAAACTTCGTGGCTTTACACTCCCGGATAGGATTGATGTGGGGGATGATGATGATGACGATACGTCCGATGATGATGTTTTATCTGACCATGATTTTGTCACGGACACTAGACCAAAGAAAGTTTCATGGTCTGACAGGCAGGTGATTACGAAGATGGAGCAGGACACGCAGTGATGTTTCGTTAGAGAGAGATCTTAGTGTTGTCTTTCTTCAGTTTCTTGGGATTGGGTTTCTCTGTTGTTAGTATCTTTTGATGCTTTTGGCGTGCGGCTTTGTGTCCCTTGTTTGTGGGATACTTAGCTTGCTTTTTGTATTTGTACTTTTATTTTTATAAATTTGCCAGGATTTTCCTTTCAAAAAAAAAAAAAGAGAAGCAAACAGTAAAAATATTTGCGACCTACATGATATCTATGCTAATATCGAACATGAGAGTCCTGTTCCAACTTCGTTACAGAAACGACCAAAGGTGTATTCTCAGAGACCCTGTAAAAATTATCGAAAATGAATGAAACGTAGTAATAACCAATCAATGTAGTAATTTTTGAAAAGTTCCTAAGATAAGTGTCTCACATGTTGACTCAATTCCCATCGTCTATTTTCTCCTTGAGTTATGTGGCTGTTATCTCATTCAAGTTATGTCACAGAAAATATCGCATTCACATTTGAAACTGTAACAAATCATTTGGGTAAGAATCTGCAGAGAAAACAACGATTTATATAATATAAGGCATCAGGTGGATTTATACCTGATAGCAGCAGTCAACCAGGGCTTTCACCCATGAACAACAATAACAAGTCCCACATTGCACAAAAACTGATTGAGCCGAAATAAAACCATTGAGACAGAAGATTAGACATCAAGTTCATCACGGCATCTGAAGAGTGTATGATCCTTCGACTCACTGAATTGCTGAAATGCAGAGCCTAAGCATGTGAAAACAAACAACATAACTAAAAAAAGAAGTATGCAACAACCATAAAACAAGAGAAATGGTAAAAAGAGTCACCTTGTGTGTTGAATATGACTGTTTCCTTGTCAGCAAAACTCAGAAATGCAAGAATGGTTCAATTGTTAGGATACAGAAATCATCGTTTTGTATTTAATATAGTACCATATATCAACTTTTTCCAATAGTTGATTGATAGAAAATGGAGAGAAAGTACATGTTACAGTATGTAGTTTGTGAATAAGCCTTTTTTGAGTCTTAGGAGCTCAAAACCATCCATCGAGACTACTATTGTGGTTGGCTTGCTTAAACGTTTATTTACAGCTCTACCGAGTGGCCATACTGCAAGTAAATGAATTTTCTGTTTAGAAGTACTTTGTGGCCAAAGTGTCATAATTGAGACTTCGATATCCTAATTAAACAAAATTATACTAGATAAAATTGGCATTCTGGGCAGCACTTAAAAATGCAGTTTTCTGTTTCTTTTGGTGTTCTTTTTGGGACACCACAGGCTACAACCAGACAAACATGGTCTCATTCAAAGGTGACATGGAAAACACCGTATCTGCTCGTAGAATATGCCCAAAATGTTTCTAGCGAAAATAACGTATATTTATGATTAAGAAGCAAAAAATATAAGAAAGATCAAATAGGACCAAAGAAATTAAAGTCATAAGGTTAAGTGATGATACAAAACTTACCATCCAAACATTGTCAACCGACCAACAACTGTAACAACTAACCTCGATTTAAAGGGGTTCCATACTCCATATTCCATCTTTTTCCGATCTTCGTTCTGAATCTGAACAAATTAATATATGTCAATACAATACACAATTGATAGAACGGTTGTGTTGCTCCAAGTTATAAAACTTTTGAGTGTTTAGTAAATGTAAAAATTGGAATAGCGGAGTTTATCATGCATAAAAAGTATGACCTTCAATTGATCCAGAGAAGCAGGCATGAGAACCGAGCCATCACTAAGTCCACACGGCCTCTTCACCCTGACACTAATTTACACACAAGTTGCTAATTAATTAAGAAGAAAAACAAGCAATATTACATGGACATGCTAAAATTTTGCAAATCCCTACAAGACTGTACAATCTTTTTCATAGGTCTAGTTCTCTTCTGGAGGATCTGCAAGGAACACCATGAATTTGAAGTAAAATCCATCCATGCCAAAAGGATAAAATATGGTTGAACAACACATTCCCTTGATTGGCTGCTTACTTTTCTTACGTGTTTTTAACCGCCATGATTCACCCCTTATACCTATAACACAAAAAGGAAATTAAACAAAAGATGCATATATAGCGATCACAAATAAAGTGACAGAAAATATAATAGCTGAGATTCTTATGAGCTACTTACTGCTGCAGATGCATCTTGACCAAGCTGCAAATCCATGGAATCATGATTGGCCGTGCAGCTAAACATTTCACATTATCTTGTTAAGCGAAAAAAGTAAAAAATGATAAGAAAAGAGTGTTTGCCAAAAAGTGTTTGTTCGGATTGTTGAAAACAAGATTGTTGTTAGCATATGAAAACTAACAAAAAAAGAGCAGATGAAAGAAATAGGAAAGGCGAGAACTCAAATTGATCAAAAAATAACCCACTCAATGCTTAGTAGGTCGTATACCTACATTTAAAATTAAGTTGTTACCTAAATGATTTCTAAGATGATAAAGATAAAGATAGTTACTGCTTTTTGGCCAAAAAGTTGATCATGTCATGAATTTCAAAGTTCAAATGATCAACCTAACAGAAGCAGAATAAATACCTCTTATTGCCAACCAAAACAAGAACAGTAGCAGCTAACTTCGACCTAAAGGGGTTCCATACTTGACCTTTGTCCATCTTCATTCGGAACACATAACAAGTTAATATATATGTCAATACAATGCTCTTGAGTGCCGTTGATTACTGTTCGCCAAAAAGTTTTTGGCCTCTTACAGTGAATTGGCTTCTTTGGTCCTTCCCGAAAATTCTTCTTAAGAGCACGGTACACACAACCTCCTATCGATGAACATAGAACAACTCTAAAGATATGCATGTAGGTTCAATTTATATGAAATCATGAGTAATTAATGTAAAAAAAATACCTTTGAATAGTGTTAAACTACACCATTGTAATCTTGGTCCCTGTGTTGCACCCATATACACATATAATACAACAAAGCAATTAAACAAAATATGCAAAGTGATCACAATTGAGATTCCTGTGAGCTACTTACTGCTACAGATGCATCATGGCCAAATTGCAAAACCCATGCCTCGTTGATTGGCCATAAAACGTGCACCTAAACATTTCATATCAATCTGTTAATAAAAAAAGCAACCAATGATAAGAAAGAACGTTCACCAAAAGGTGTTCAAATGTAGAAACCGTGTGTCTTGTATTAATATCAAAATCAATGTTTTCCAAAAAGTTGAATATTGTTATACATCCATTTGAAAATTCAAAATTTCAAATCAAAGTAATTAAGATGATTAACAAATTTTTGGAGAGAAAGTACCTGTTACAATAGTTGTTTGGGAATTAGCTTTTTTGGGCCTTTGGAGCTCTAAAAATCATCCTTGGAGACTCCTCTTCTGGTTTGCTGAATGTTATTCACAGCTCTACATAGCAGAATGTTTCGTCTTCTGAGGTTTGTATCTCGGAACCACATGACTGAAGTTTATTCAAATGAATAACTATGCTAATGTTTATCGGTTTCTACTTGCTACTTGCTGTCAAAATTCTCTCTCTCCCTCTCCCTCTCCCTCTCTCTGCATAGAACTCACCAAAAAGAAAACTCCATTTTGTAGAACTTGATGGCAATATCAAACTTCAATCGATAAAAGGATTCTAATATGCTTCAATGAAGTAAAATGCTTGGACATCAAAGCCGATATGCTCCGAATAAACAAGGATTTTGTTAGTCGATGAGTAAAAATAACCCTATTCAACTTCTTTTTTCATCTTGGTTTGGCCTTTTCTGTTTTGCTCTTCTTTTTCTTCTGACTTCGACTTCTTCTACTTTTCTCTTTATTTTTCTTCTTGATTCAACGAAACCAAATCCCAAGTCTCCGACCAAGGTTAGCAAATTTGAGTTAAGTTATTTTCAGAATCTATTGTCTTCTTCTTGACTTACTATTTTGATTTCTATTTATGAATGTGTTCTTGAGAGTTGTTGGAGAAACAACAAAGTTAGGGTGATGCTCATAACATGTTTGATAAAATGCCTCAAAGAAATGTTATTACTTGGATTGTTGACACAATTGATTTTGAGCTTTAGTTTTTTGGTTCAGGGTAGGGTGCAAATCCAAAAAGAAGAAGAAATCAGAAGAAGGGTGTTGCTATGGAAAGAGACTCTTCAAAATGGTTTACCATTGGAGAATATAATGCAAAAAAAAAAAAAAAAAAAAAAAAAAAAAACAATCAACAATGAAGAATGCTTACCATCGAGGTTCAGACTAAGACTCTCAACTCAAAAATGCTTTGCGGAAGATGTCTTATGCTTGTACCTTCTATATTTAACTCTTTTAAGCATTCTAAACGCCCAATTTCATCTGGCAATTTCTCAACAGCAACACAGTACCGGAGATGAAAATATCTTAGACGTTTCATCTTGCAGATGCTGTTCGGAATATCTTGTAAAAAGACACACTCTGATAGGATTAGCTTCTCTAAACATTCTAATTGGCCAAGATCTTCAGGTAACTTCTCAAGAAGCCAACAAGGATTAAGTTCGAGACACTTTAGGTGTTTCAACATACAAATACTATCCGGCAGATGTGTAATCTTTGTAGACAATAGATGTAGCTCCTCTAGACATTCTAACTGATCAAGGTCTTTGGGAGCCTCTGGGATACTACCTTCGAGTGTGAGCTTTGTTAAATATCGTAAACCACAAATGCTTTGAGAAAAATGCTCAAGGTTTGTGCAAGCATAGTGACAAAAAGAGATAAGGTTCTCTAGATGTCCAATCAATGGAGGTCCATGTTCTTCATAAAAACATGCAAACAGAAACCCTTGGAAGTCATTGCCAAAGAGCAAGGGGTACGTATTTAGGGACTCTACAATCAAATGTAACTTAGAGATGCAACCAACTTTAACTGGTCTTAGAAAGAAAAAATAATCAAGCCTCGAACAACCGCTTAAGTCTATGTAGCAAAGCTTTTTTAGACACCCATCACATGCATGAAGTTCAACCAAATAAGAACATTCGATAAGACTTAACGTCTCGAGATTCTGAGTCCACCCAAGGTCAAACGTTCTTAACTTTGCACCCGTTATGTTGATGGATTTGAGCTTTTGGCATTCACCATGAATGTGAAGATCTACCAAATCAACACAACGTTTAAGATCTAATTTCTCGATATTTGGAGTCCCTTGAAGGTTAAGTGTCCTCAACTTTGAATTGTTGATGTAGATCGATACAAGCTTTAGACATTCGTTGGGAATGTGAAGTTCCACCAAATTAAAACATTCTATAAGATGTAATTTCTCGATATTCGGAGTCACTCGAAGGTCGAGTGTCCTCAACATTGAACCGTTGATGTTGATGGATACAAGTTTTAGACATTCGGCGGGAATGTGAAGTTCTACCAAATCCACACAATCTACAAGATCTAATTCCTCGATATAACAACTCCTTCGGAGGTCAAGTGTCCTCAACTTTGAACAATTGATGCAGATGGATACAAGATTTAGACATTCGACGGGAATGTGAAGTTCTACGAAATCAACACATTTATAAAGATGTAATTTCTCGATATTCTTGGTCCCTCGAAGGTTAAGTGTCCTCAACTTTGAACCCTTGATGTCGATGGATACAAGCTTTAGACATTCGAGGGGAATTTGAAGTTCTACCAAATCAACACATTCTTCAAGACATAATTTCTCGATATTCGGAGTCCCTCGAAGGTCAAGTGTCCTCAACAATGAACCGTTGATGTTGATGGATACAAGCTTTACACATTCACTTGGAAATTGAAGTTCTACCAAATCAACACATTTATAAAGACATAATTTCTTGATATTCGAAGTTCCTCGAAGGTCAAGTGTCCTCAACTTTGAACCGTTGATGTTGATGGATACAAGCTTTAGACATTCGACGGGAATGTGAAGTTCTCCCAAATCAACACAATCTACAAGATCTAATTCCTCGATATTACGAGTCCTTCGGAGGTCAAGTGTCCTCAACTTTAAACTGTTGATGTAGATGGATACAAGCTTTAGACATTCGATGGGAATATGAAGTTCTACCAAATCAACACATTTATAAAGATGTAATTTCTCGATATTCGGAGTCCCTTGAAGGTCAAGTGTCCTCAACTTTGAACCCTTGATGTTGATGGATACAAGCTTTATACATTCGAGGGGAATTTGAAGTTCTACCAAATCAATACATTCTTCAAGACATAATTTCTCGATATTCGGAGTCCCTTGAAGGTCAAGTGTCCTCAACTTTGAACCCTTGATGTTGATGGATACAAGCTTTATACATTCGAGGGGAATTTGAAGTTCTACCAAATCAATACATTCTTCAAGACATAATTTCTCGATATTCGGAGTCCCTTGAAGGTCAAGTGTCCTCAACTTTGAACCCTTGATGTTGATGGATACAAGCTTTATACATTCGAGGGGAATTTGAAGTTCTACCAAATCAATACATTCTTCAAGACATAATTTCTCGATATTCGGAGTCCCTTGAAGGTCAAGTGTCCTCAACTTTGAACCCTTGATGTTGACGGATACAAGCTTTATACATTCGAGGGGAATTTGAATTTCTACCAAATCAATACATTCTTCAAGACATAATTTCTCGATATTCGGAGTCCCTTGAAGGTCAAGTGTCCTCAACTTTGAACCCTTGATGTTGATGGATACAAGCTTTATACATTCGAGGGGAATTCGAAGTTCTACCAAATCAACACAATCTATAAGACATAATTTTTTGATATTTGGGGTCCCTCGAAGGTCAAGTGTCCTCAACTTTGACCCGTTGATCTTGATGGATACAAGCTTTATACATTCGACGGGAATGTGAAGTTCTACCAAATCAACACATTTATAAATATCTAATTTCTCGATATTTAGAGTCCTTCGAAGGTCAAGTGTCGTCAATGTTGAAGCACTAATATCGAGGTGTATGAGCTTTGGGCATTCAGTAGGCATGCAAAGTTCTGCTAAATCACTACATCCTCTAAGACTTAATCTCTCGAGATTTGGAGTTAGACCAAGATCAAGGTTCTTCAACTTTGAGTATTTGAGATCAAGGAATCTGAGCTTGTTAAGAACCTGTTGTAAACAAAAATAAAGGTGAATAAACGAAACCAAAAAGTCAACATTATAATGAATAATGCAAAATAACCAATCAACTATTACAATTCTACCTTTCTATCTCCCCGTTCCCAAAGTTGTACAATTTTGCTAAAGGTCATTTCAAGTGACACAAGATTACTTGCTTGGAATGATTTGGGTAAAGACCTAAAAGGGTACTCTATCCAACTCAACCATCGTAAAGCATTTGGAAAGTACCAGCAACCTATATCAAATTTCCAATTTCTTATGGGATGATAATCATCAAACACATGAAGAAACCTAAGTTGCTTCATGCTTCGAAGGCCTTTCATAAGAATTTCTGGATTGATTTCTGATGTGATCCAGTTTATACATCTTATTGCATCATTAGTCCCCTATAATAAAAAAAAATAACCATCAAAACTGTGAAATTGTGGAAAACCCGTGATTAGGGTTGCGTGTATTAAGCACAATAAATAGACAGAAATATTACAGAGGGGTCCCTGAACTATACAAATATTTAACACACCCCCGTAGTTTGATCGGGAGGTAAACGAATGTTCAAACTATTTCTAAAATCAAGAAATAAACTAGTAGGTAGACCCTTCGTAAAAATATCTGCATACTGATACGCGGATGGAACATGCAAAACACGCACATGACCAATCGCAACACGCTCCCTAACAAAATGTAAATCTATTTCCACATGCTTGGTTCTCTGGTGCTGAACAGGGTTAGATGCTAGATACATGGCACTGACATTGTCACAGAAAACAACGGTGGCACGAGAAAGGGGACAATACAACTCGAGAAGGAGGTTTCGTAACCAAGCAGTTTCAGCAACTACATTGGCTATCCCCCGGTACTCGGCCTCGGCGCTAGAACGAGAAACGACATGTTGGCGTTTGGAGGACCAAGAAACGAGATTATCACCCAGATAGACACAAAACCCTGAAGTGGACCGACGTGTAGTAGGACACCCGGCCCAGTCGGCATCCGAATAGGCAACCAAGCGATCAACAGCTGACGCCTGAATATGAAGACCATGAGACAGGGTACCCTTTAAATACCGTAAGATGCGTTTGAGCGCATTGAAATGCGGAAGACGCGGGTCATGCATAAAGAGACAGACCTGTTGAACGGCATAGGCAATATCAGGACGAGTAAAAGTCAAGTATTGCAGGGCACCAGCAAGGCTTCGATATAAGGTGGGATCAGAAACAGGCTCGCCATCAACAGCAAGCTTTGTTTTGGTGTCAGCCGGAGTGCTGCAGGGATTACACGAGACCATATCAGCTCGTGCAAGAATCTCCTGAGCAAAGGCAGATTGAGAAAGAAAGAGTCCGGACTTGCTACGGGACGCAGCAATTCCTAAGAAGAAGGATAACGGACCCAAATCAGACATGGGAAACTCAGAGGATAACTTAGAGATAACCATGGAAATAAGAGTAGGAGAGAAGGCAGTAAGAATAATGTCATCAACATAAAGAAGGAGGTAGATAGTATCAGATCCGCGATGATACGTGAAAAGAGAGGTGTCGGTCTTACTACTAAGAAAACCTAAAGAGGAAAGGTAGACAGCAAAACGATGATACCACGCACGGGGCGCCTGCTTAAGGCCATAAAGAGCCTTGCGTAGGCGACAGACATGATCGGGAAAAGAAGTGTTTACATAGCCAGGGGGCTGACGCATGTAAACAGTCTCAGTGAGATCACCATGAAGAAAGGCATTCTTAACATCAAGCTGATGAATGGGCCAGTTGCGAGAGATGGAGATGCTAAGAACCGTGCGAATAGTGGCAGGTTTGACAACGGGACTGAAAGTGTCATCAAAGTCCAGGCCGGGTTGCTGAGAGAAGCCCTGAGCAACGAGACGGGCTTTGTAACGCTCAAGACGTCCATTGCTGTCAAACTTATGGCGAAACAGCCAACGATTGCCAACAATGTTAGCATCAGAGGGTTTAGGAACAAGATCCCACGTGTAGTTAGAAAGAATGGCTGCCATTTCAGCATCCATGGCGGCCCGCCAATGAGGGTCACACATGGCCTGAGCAGTAGACCGAGGAATGGGAGAGATGTCACTAGTGACCGAAAGATTGAAGATCTGTTTTGGCTTAAGAGAGCCTGTGCGCGAACGAGTGGTCATCGGATGACCGGAGGTAGCAGCCGGAGCAGGAGGCTGAGAAGGCTCAGCAGAAGAAGGAGAAGAGGTGGTGCCAGAGGACTCAGCAGGTGAGGGCTGAGGAGAGGAAGCAGAAGGGCCAACGGCCGACGGAGGGGAGGAAGAATCGACCATAGGAGAGAGGGAAGGGAGAGAATCATCAACATCAAACGCGTCGTAGTCCTCAGAAGATGGATGAGGTTGGAAGTCAGGAAACGGAAAGTGGGTTTCATCAAAGTTGACATGACGAGAGATGATGACCTTTTGCGTGATGAGGTCTAAGCAACGATACCCTCGATGATCCGTGCTGGGACCGAGGTAGACACAGGCAGAGGATCGAGGAGCAAGCTTGTGAGCACTAGTAGGCGAAGTGTTGGGATAACACAAACACCCAAATACTCGCAAATGAGAATAGGTAGGAAAGAAACCAAACAATACCTCAAAGGGGGTCTTGTACTGAATGGTGGTGGACGGAAGCAGGTTAAAGGTGTGAACAGCAGAAAGGAGGGCCTCAACCCAGAATTTGGGCGGGAGAGAGGCTTGGATAAGAGACGTGCGTAAGGTGTTATTAATAGTGCGGATGGTGCGCTCAGCTTTTCCATTTTGTTGAGACGTATAGGGACAAGAAAAACGTATTTTGATGCCATGAGTTTTGAAAAAATCCAAAAAAGATTGATTGTTAAACTCACGACCGTTGTCACATTGGAAAAGCTGAATGTCCGTTTTAAATTGATTTAGAACATAGGCGCGAAAGGTTTTAAAAACAGAAAAAACCTCTGATTTTGCACGTAAAGGAAAGACCCATAGGAAATGAGAATAATCATCCAAAAACAGAACATAATATTTAAATCCACTCAAGCTAGTAACAGGAGAAGTCCATAGATCAGAGTGAATAAGTTCAAACACACGAGAAGTTTTAGTAGCTGATAAAGAAAAAGGTAAACGACAATGTTTTCCTAACTGACAAGCATGACATAAAGAAGAGTTTTGACTAGAGCAAGTAATAAACTTGCGAGACAAAAGAAACTGAAAAACGGCAGCACCCGGATGACCTAGCCGTCGATGCCAGACGTCAAAAGAGACAGCAACGTTGGCCGAAGCAACTGCAGACTGAGGAGAAGGAGGAAGAACAGGATAAAGATCATGGTGATCACTGTCGCAACGCTGAAGAAACGAACCTGTTTTAAGATCCTTCACAGTAAAACCAAAAGGATCAAATTCAACAGATACAGAATTATCAATTGTAAAACGACGGACAGAGATAAGGTTTTTGATGAGTTTATCAGATACTAAGACATTTTTCAGCATAAGAGGCCAAGGAGAAAAAGGTAATTTACATTGGCCAATATATCTAGCAGGAACCACAGCACCATTACCAACCTGAATGAAACTAGAATTACAAGGAGTTAGAGAGTGCATTGTACCTTGATTGAAGGTCATGTGCCTGGATGCACCGGTGTCCATGTAAAAGTTGTTGTCCTGAGGTGGCTGCACAGACATAGCCTGAAAAACAGAAGAGAGATCAGTGTACTGTGAAGCATGTCCGCCAAAAGATGTCTGATGAGGCGGAGGTCCGCCAAACGGAGGCTGAGCAGGTGGTGGCATAAGCGTGGATGGCTGTGCATGCTGCATAAACTGAGGAGAGACTGGCATCGGAGTGGGGGACTGAGGAAGCCCATAATAGTGCTGGTGTGAGTTCGCCGACGGCTGATGGAAAGGATGAGCAAGGAGCTGCTGAGGTGCACTAAGCATCGTAGGGGACGGTTGAGGAGAACCCGTCCCAAACGAAGGCACAGGAGGTGCACCAAGGAGGCCTGGCTGAACAGACGGAGCATGGCCAGGTGTGGGAGAATTCCCAAAGTACGCCTGAGAGTGTCCCTGATTACCTGCAACAGAGTGAGAGCTTGCAGAAACATTAGTATGACCCCCCCCCCTTTGGAAGCAGAACGCCCATTATTTCGACCCATGTTAAACTTATTTTTCGATTTTCCATTTAGGGCAGATTGGGCAGAAGAGTATAAGGCAGCGGAAGAAGTGAGAGGGGTATCGGTGTGGGGTTCAACAGACTCTTCACGAGACTCATGAAGGAGAAGCATGTTTTTGGCCTCAAGAAAAGAAGGGAAAGGTTTGGTGTTGGTGATGACATCGACAATGCTATGATAGGAGGGTGGTAACTGGCGAAGGATTTGCATAACCAATTCAACATCAGTTATTTTGGAGTCACAGTCAGCAAGGGCATCAGCCAAATTCTTTAGATTATGGCAAAAATCAGTGATGGACAGTGTACCTTTCTTTGTGTTACGAAATTGCTCTTGAAGTTGGAGCATTCGAGACATTTTGTTATTCAGAAAAAATTCTTCTAGTTTGTCCCAGAGATCTTTAGCAGTGCAACTATCACTAGAGATTATTTGCAATAAATTTGCATCACAAGTGGAGTAAAACCAGGATTTGATGCGGGAGTCAATAGCTTCCCAGTCCTCATCATCATCACCAGTAGGTTTAGATTTACCAGTGATGTGACCGTAGACTTTTGCACCCTTACACATGTCCAAAAAAATGCGACGCCAAAGCTTGTATTTGGATCCATCAGTTGAAAGTTTAAAACTAAACTGAGAGTATACGTTGGTTAGGGCAAACACAAGTTGGCTAGCAGTGGGGGCAGTGAGGGTGGTGGAGGAGGCTGAGGTAGTCATGGCAAAAAAAAAATGGAAAACACAAAAAAATAAACTAACAAACGTGCGAAAAATAACGAGCAAAACGCTTAACCGCGGGTAGAGGGATAGTAATGTACCACAAACCCTATACGCAATGGTGAACGAAGACGGTAACCGACTGCAAAACAGCTACGGGGTAGGGCTTCTCGCACGCAATCTTTTTTTTTTTTTTTTTTTTTGTTGTTGTTTTTTTTTTTTTTGTTTTTTTTTTGTTTTTGTTTTTTTTTTTTGTCTCTCTTGACTATAAAAGCAGCACACCAGCCGATTAAATTGGAAACCAACAAATAGCAAGGGCCGGTAGGGTTCCGGCGGGATTCCGGCGAGATTCCGGCGAGGTCAGGCGCTTTCCGGCGCCGCTAGTGGTCAGCCACCGCTAGGGTTTCGCAGATCGTGGGTTAGAGAGAGCGCGACGACACTGCAGATCCTTAGATCGGGGCTGAAACGGGCTGGAACGGCTGTTAGACGGCGGATTCCGGCAGACGAAACGATTTCCGGCAGATCGTTCAGGCAAACGGTGGTTACGCAGCGGCAGATCGGTCAGGCGAACAGTGGTTACGCGATTTCCGGCAGGACACCAGGCGGTGGTGGCGCGTTCAGGAAAACGGCGGTGACAAGGCGGTTTCCGGCGAGGGGCGGTGATTCAGACACAACGATGCTGCAGATCGTTAGATCGGGGATGAACCGGGCGGAAACGGCGGTGAGAAGGCGGTTTCCGGCAGGCGACGCGAGTTCCGGCAGGCGATGCGAGTTCCGGCAGGACACAGGGCGGCGGCGACACGTTCAGGCAGGCAATGGTTGCCGGTGGCTGAGGTAGCAGCGACGGCGACGTTCGTGAGTACCGGAAGACAGAAAAAGCAATCCCGGTGTTGATGAACGGCGGTGGCTGGCGGTGGTCGCCGGCGGCGGCTGCGACAGCGGTGGCTGCTGAAAGAGAAAGGAAAAGAAAAGAAAAAAAAAATTAGGGTTTTCTTAGGGTTTCTCTTAGGTGGCTCGATACCATGTGAAATTGTGGAAAACCCGTGATTAGGGTTGCGTGTATTAAGCACAATAAATAGACAGAAATATTACAGAGGGGTCCCTGAACTATACAAATATTTAACAAAAACTATGTCATTACAGATGAACACATGTTAGTTTTCTAAACCTTACGATAAGTTTTCTTAATCCTTACCTGATCACTAGACAATATATCTTTAATTTCCTCGTCGATCCATAACCGGTTGTGTTTGTTAGGCTCCTCAAGGTGCAAACGACGAACAATGTACCTCCCCATTTCTTGTAAATGGTCATGCATGTCCAAGCGTCCGTCTCTAGTAGTTACGAGAGATTTTTTCTCAAGAACACTCAAACCACGTATAGCATGAAATCCACAGCTTTCAAGTACTCTGATTGCTTCGTCTTTCTTCCAACCTTTCAATATGCATGCAACATCAAGGAATATCTCCTGACAATTGGTATCTAGACCCTTATAGCTTAACTCTAATCTTTGTAGAGTTCCATCCAATGGAATTTTTTCTAATTCTTCTAAGGTATCTATCCATACATCCTCATTTGCATCACAGAGAGAAAAACCTAAAATTGTGATCGTTAAAGGAAGACCGGCAGCATAACTTACGACTTTTTCCGATAGCTCTTTGTACCCTGAACTAGGAATCTCCTTCCCAAATGCACACCTACTAAAGAGGCAAATTGCTTCCTCTTCTATTAGTAGATTGACATCATGAATCAAGTTCACCTTGTGTGCTAATAGTACTTGTTTGTCTCTTGTTGTGATGATAAGTTTACTTCCCGGCTTAAACCAATTAGGTTCACCAGCTAAGGCCTTAAGCTGGTCGAAATGATCAACGTCATCTAAGACAACAAGAACCTTTATACCATGCATCTTCTTTTTCATTTCCTTTTTCCCTTCAAGAACACCATTTACAAATATGTCTTGCCTTTTTAAGACATCTCTAAGGACTTGTTGTTGCAACGATTTCAAACCTAATAAAGGATTAGTTGAAGATTCTCGGACATCCTCAACAAAGCTGCTACCTTCGAAATCATTGCATATTTGATCAAAAACTGCTCTAGCCAAAGTTGTCTTTCCACCACCTCCCATCCCCCATATGCCTATCATGCAAAACTCATCAGGAACGGCGTTTAAAGATGAAATCACACCATTTACCCGCGTCCTCATGCCTACTAGATTTTCATCGGCACTGACAACAGGTAACTTCAATGAAATGTCCTTAACAACTAGTTTAATAAAGTCAACTTCATGCCTGTATGTTAAAAAAAAGGATCAATTAGCTCTCTAAAACTCTAACATGAATGTTTACTTGTATATCTACAAAATAGAAACATATAAGAAGTAAATATAGCAGGGTCATGTATATAATCATATTTTAGTTTAATCTATCGAGAAGAGTACTCAAGTTCGTTTCAAAATTTGACTATGAAACACGAGAAGAGAGAAAATGGAAGAGTATTAGTTGCATAAATCTGATGAAGGAATTACCCATCGGCAGTGGTGCTTAAGTCCCGCCCACTAAAAGACGTTGCTTCTACCAAAGCCTTTCTCCATTTCACAGCATTCTCATCATTTTCGTGTCTGGAAAAGGCTCTTCCAAATTCTCCACTTTGTTTGCGGACTTGAGTGGGTTCCACGTCATAGAAGATAGGGTATACAGCATGCTTGGTCGACGTCTCTTGGCACTCTATGATCTTAACAAGCTCATCCAAGCACCATGATGAAGATGCGTAGTTCTTGGAGAAAACAATGACATGGAACCTCGAGTCCTCGATGGCTTCAATGAGCTCCTTACTAATTTTTTTCCCTTTCTCGAGGTTCTTATCATCCTTGTAAGTTTCGATGCTCTCTAGCTTAAGAGCATGATAAAGATGATCAACGAAGCTGGTACGAGTGTCTTCACCTCGAAAACTCAGAAACACATCATACTTAAAGCTGGTCTTATGAATACCGGATGAAGTTGAAGAAGATGCCATTGAAGGTATGAATGAAGGATCCTATTAATTATATCAAAACCCTGTTAGGGAAATATTATAATGCAAAGAAAAGAATGAAATTGCCAACAAAATGATCCAAATCCAATTAAGCAGACAAGCATAATGAGATGATATCAACCCCTGTGGTCCATTGAATCTATGTAAATATGATATTGTAGAAAGAAATTAAAGGGGTACAAAATTACCTTTTGAAACCAATAAAAACTTATAAATAAATACACAGATTGAATCAAGAAAATACTAAGTATTGCAAGTAGAGAAGAATACCAAGAAAGAAAGAAGGAGATGGCAGCAGCAAAGCAATAGATCTAAGTTCAGGTTTCAGATTTGAGTTAAACGATGCAGAGTCAACTATAGCTCAAGATTTAAGTTTATTAAAAGTTTCAGAAATAGATATTTGGTCCTTAAGGTTTACTAGTTTTAACATCATGAGTCCCTACAATTTAAAAAAATTATTGAAAAAAAAAAACATTGGTTTACATTTTTCAACCCTTTTGGTCTCTGCAATAACCAACTCTTCTAAAATATATCTCATTTAACATTGGAGCATTTTCTGTCGTTTTACATTTTTCTTATTTTTTTTCTTTTATTAACAAACTATATAATTATATTATTTCATATACAGTAAACTATGTTTGAACTTAGAAGTCTTTCAATCTGCTTGCATAGATGTCACTCTCTCTCACATCGGTCAAAGTTTAGGGGTGGCAATGGGTTAGGCTGGATTGAGATCGAGTTCAACCCATTTATTAAATGAATTGAAAATCTCAACTCGACCCAACCTATTTAATTAAATGGGTTGAGATTTTCAACCCAACCTAACAGGTTAACTAAATGTTGAGATTATTAGCGTCATCGCTATTAGTTGATGCAGAAAGAACTAGTGATCTCAGCAATTTAAGATATAATATTGCCATTTGATCGGGTGTCGAAAGGCGGAAGATTAACACAAGCTGGAAAATATGACGATATTCTCAAATTAGGGTGGTCGTGAGACGTTTGATGGAGCTGATTATTATGGAATGTGTAGTCGTTATTGAGATTTGGTTTGGGTATTGGTCTATTGGATAATGATTCAAATCTAATTTCTTACACACATCCTAACAACCACATTACATTAATTAAGCAGGTAACTAAGCATATAATAATGAGTAAAAGGGGGAAGAAGAGAAAAGATGGATTATGTAAACATGAGATTATAGAAAGAAATTAAAGGGGTATCAAAACTTGTAGAATCCAATTAAATAGCTGTTGATTCAGTTTATCAAGTGGGTTTTCATCAAAATGCTAATTTCCTCCATTTCAGCCATTTAAGATAACAAAAAATAGAGATAACAAATTAGCCCTAAAAAATAAAAATTTCAACTTGAGAACAATCAAGGGAAGAAGAATTAATACCAGCAAAGAAAGAGGGAAAACGATCAACCAAGAATCCACTTCTGAATCTTTTGGGTAGCGTTTGGTACGCAGACAGGTTTGGACAGGACAGGACGGAACTGGACTAGACAGTACAGGACAGGACAAGAGAGTAGGACAGGACTGAACGGGACAGGACTGGACAGAACAAATGTCTGTTTTTTGTTTGGTATGCCTAGGACCGGACTGGACAGAACTAATCAAGTTATCTCAAAATATTATTTGATGACTTTATAAATCACATAATAGTTATAATTAACAAAAATAAACTAAATTATATAATTTATTAAAAATACACAATTTTCATAAACATAAAACACACACACACACATATATTTATATACACATATATGATTTTTATGTAACTGATGTTGATGGTTATGGTAGAGGTGGAGGTGGTGGCCGACGGTAATACTAGTGATGGTGGTGGTGGTGGTCGGTGGTTGTGAAGAACGGGAAGATGCTGGGTGGTGGTGACCAATGGTGCAGTGGCGGAACACGAGCTTAAGTACCTAGGGGGCCAAACCTTTTTTTTCACAAAGTTAATACATATACATATGCATATACATATACATAGAGAGAGAGAGAGAGAGAGAGAGAGAGAGAGAGAGAGTTGGGTTCCAACAAGACGGTATGTATTTCATAAAACAACCAAATTAATGTCATTTTACATTAACATCACATATAAAAATCACATGTGATTTACACGACTTTTCCTAGCTACTTGAAAGACGTGACCAAAGTTACCTACATATCATTTTTTGATCGTTAATGTAATATTACATGATTTAGTTATTTTTCATGTTTTCTACAATTGTCCATCGCCATTGGTGGTGGTGGTTGTGATGGCGATGGACAATTGTAGAGGTGGTAGATGGTGGTGGTAGGTAATCGTTGACAGTTGTAGAGGTGGTGGAAGAGGTTGTTGTAGTGGAAGAGGAGGTGGAAGTGGCCGATAGTGGCTACCGGTGGCGACGGTGGCCACGACTAGTGGTGGTAAACACGAAAACAAATATCATATTGAAGTTATATATCAAACGAATGTTAGTTAGTAATATATTAGTTTCTGTCTCATTTCTGTCCCATGTTGTTCCACCTATTTTGGTGGAACAAAAAAACAGTTTTTTTGTCCCATGTTGTCCTACCTTGTCCCAGTTTCTGTCCTGTCCCATGTCGCACCAAACGTGGGACAGTGAATTCCTGTTCTGTCCCATGCTGCACCAAACGTGGGACAGTGAGTTTTGTCCCGTCCCGTCCTGTCCTGTCCCACGTACCAAACGCAACCTTGATGTTGATAGATGAATTAAGCGATGAAGAATTATTATTAGTCAACTACAGGTCAACTTTTATGTTTATTTAAATGTTTAGAATAAGACGTTTAGTCCCTATAGTTTACAAGTTTTAACATCTTGAGTCCCTGCGAATGAACTAATTATTGAAAAAAGCCAATTGGTTTAAATGTTTTGACGATCTTGGTCTTTGCTTCAATGCTTCCAACTCTGTTAAAAAAATCTTATAAAGTCGTTTAATACTTTAATATACGGGTATTTTGGTTATTTTACATATTTCTATATTTTGGATAATTGTCACTTTTCTTAACGTACGTAAAATTGCCTTCATTAATGCCCTTAGGTGCTAGTTACGTGAGGGCTCTTTGGTCATTTTACAAAAAATACACACCATCCCAATGCTCAAGCTAAGAGAACAAGTGGTTGATTCGATTTTTGTAGTTTGTAGCTAACAATTCAAATTTGATGCATGCATGTTTTCTACAAAACAACTATCGATTGATATATAATTGGCTATGATAAAACTTCTTCGATCTTTAAAGCTCATTCTCGTTTATTGAACATCGATGTATTGATGATGCTTCTTCTAGAGCCTTGAGAGCCTCATGTTGTTTGACCTTATATATAACACTCGAATAAAATCACTTTTGCATCGTAATCATCCTCGTATAAAAATGGATTATGAAAAAGAAAAAAAAACTTAAACTCTATTCGTTATGGAGTTTTAAGCTACTTCTTTCCAGAGCTTTTCTTGTTGCAATGATTTAGCCAACCACAAACTGTTTGACCCTTTCATATTGGTCAAAGAACAAATGCTCCAATTTTGAAATTATTCGCGTCATCAGTAGTTGTTGATGCAAAAAGAATCGATAAACTCAACAATTTAAAATATAATACCGTCATCTGATCGGGTGTCAAAAGGACAGAATAATTACACAAGCTGAAAGTATATGATGACATTCTTAAATTCTGAAAATATTTGGTTTGGGTATTGGATAAAGATTTGGGCTGACAATTAAAGGTTTTGGGTTGGGCTAAGTTTTAGTCGATGGAGAACTGGGCTATATTTTGTTTTGGGCTACTAGGTTATTAATCATCTGGAATACTTTTGGATTAGATGGAAAATTGGGCCATGGCTAATAGAATATGTGGAATCTGGTCTCCTCATTTTATTCAACTTAATAATTCTGATTTTGAGCCATGGCTAATAGAATTTGTGGAGTCTGGGCTCCTCATTTTATTCAACTTAATAATTCTGATTTTGGGCCATGGCTTATAGAATTTGTGGAATCTGGGCTCCTCATTTTATTCAACTTAATAATTCTGAATTTCTGATTTTGGTCCATGGTAGAGTTTTTAAAAGCTGGGCCCATCCAATTTGAAGGAAAGAATCAAAATTTTCTAAAACTTGGTTTGGACTTTTTGAATTGTTGGGGTTCTTTTTTTTGTAATCTTTTATTTTCTGAATAAAGTTTTTCGGGGATCTTGTCCTTTTTTTCCAAATTCTCCCTTTTCTGAAAAATAAATAAACATAGATCAACCAAAACATTGTTTTGTGTATTTCTTGAAGCAAAAAAAAAAAAAAAAACAAATAAATATATAATAGATCGTCTAAACCTGGTTCGCATATCCAAACGGTTTGAGTTGTTAATAAGTAAACAATAAAACTCCGTGACCAACAAGATATCTATGTTGATATAGAACATGAGTGTCCTGCTGTAAGAACGACCAAAAGGTAGATTGTCCAAAATCTTGCAAAAATTTACTCAAAAGTCGAAAGTAAAAGAAATATGATAACCCATGGAGTAAATTTTGTAGAAAATTTTCTGAAATAAGTGTATCACATGTTAACTTAATACTCATCGTCTACTTTATCCTTGAATCCTACGGTTGATTTCTCGTTAAGAATTTCAATACCACATCAAAAGAATCGTTTGGGGTTGCAGTTTCAAAGCCATGTGCAATGGTTGAAACAAGCATCAAGTCAAATGATATAATTGGCTCAAATAAAACATCATCAATCTTTTTTTGGCTCACCCTCAATCACCGTAACAAAAACTGCATAAATTGCATATCTCGTGGCAGATAATAACAGGAAACTAACATCTATGTTACAGGTAGTCAAGTATACAACCTTTTTCAGCCTTCAACTAGCATGAATCAATGGTAAACAGTGAGTTAATATCCAAAAATTGGAAGTTGTAGTGACAAAACAGCCGAATTTATCACGCATAATGGTAATAATGAGGGTATGACCTTATCATGCTTGTGTTGAATCTGTGGAAGCTTGTCTGTCTGTAATGGATCAAACTTTGCACCACCGATTATCACAAAATTTACCGAAATTGAGTATGTGTCTTGGCCGCATACTACTCGAAAAAACAACGTACCGGCTTTTAATAAGGCCACTGCATCATCAGTTGACAAATAACATGATTCAGAAAACGATTAGAGAACACTAATTGGACTCTAATGTCATAAAAAAATAGAACACCATATCACCTGCGGTCCATGGTGATATGGTTTTAGTTTTAAACAACGGTTTGCACGAACTTCGTCTTGTCATATTAAGCCCATGGCAGGGGTGCTTCTGTTAGAAGTTTGACTACAATTTCTTTATTTTTTTCACATAATTTGGCCAAAAAAAAAAAAAACTGATCATGTCATTAATTTCAATGGTTAAATGATCAGAAGAAACAAAGAGAGTAACTCTTATAGTGAATTGGCTTCTTTGGGCCTTTCCGAAAATTCTTCTTAAGAGCACGACACAACAGCCTCCTGTAGATGAACATAGAACAACTCTAGTTACTTGAATTCTTCAATACTAGTTGTGTACCCATACGATGCAGCAAGATGTAAAAGTTCATTATAAGTCAGATAATGGGAAATTAATGTAATTCCTCATATAGCAGAGTATGATGCATAGATAAAGAATACATGGACCAAAACAGAATTATATCAACATTTGTGTTACAAGATGAAAGATTCAAGGTCCATTTGTTAACGACCGAAATTGAAGAGTTCTAGTTCATTAATGAGAACCATCCGCTATAACAAACACAAGTGGTTATCGAGAACTAAAGTCTGACTAGTTGAGCTACCCCGTAGGTTACTTTGAGGGTTGTTGATGCTCTACAAAAAGTTGTCTTTTCAAAGTGGTTTAACTAATTCGTTCATTGTGTATTTGTGTCCTAACAAAAATCAACTAATGTTGTGTTCTAGTGCCACTAGTTGTTTACTAATTATGGTTTTGTAAAATATCATCATTGTTGAATTTAACCAAAGGACTGGAGTTCACTTAAGTTGAAACTTTTTGAATCGAAAACAGTTGAGAATATAAAACATAAAACAAAAGAAATGGTAAAAAAAAAAAAAAATTTGTACCTTGTGTGTTATATTGTTTCCAGGTCATCAAAAGTACTTTTAACTGCAAGAAATGGTTCAAATGTTAAGATTGATGGAGACATACATACAACTTCAATGCAGAACTTTGTCCAAAAATTAGTTATAGTTATACATCCATTTCAAAATTCAGATCAAAGGCGGATGATAAATAGAAAATGGAGAAAGTACCTTTTACAATAGTTGTTTTTGAGTTAGCTTCTGTGGTTTCCTGATGAATATTGTTATTCACAGCTCTACGAAGCAGAATATTTCGTCTTCTTCGTCTTCTGATGTTTGTATCTCGGATCTACAACCAAATGACTCAAGAAGCCTTCTTAACCCAACAATACACAGACCTTTTTTCTTAAAAATACTTTTTGGAAGACGTCTTATGTTTGTACCTTCTATATTCAACTCTTTTAAGCATTCTAAGTGCCCAAGTTCCTCTGGCAATTTCTCAACAGCCACACAGTACCGAAGATGAAAACATTCTAGATGTTTCATCTTACAGATGCTGTTGGGAATATCTCGTAAAACTGTACATTCCTCTAAGATTAGCTCCTCTAGACATTCTAATAGACCAAGATCCTCGGCTGCTTGAAGTTCAACCAAATGAGAACATTTGGTAAGCCTTAACCTCTTGAGATTCGGAGTCAACGCAAGGTCAAAGGTCCTCAACTTTGCACCCATGATGTCAATGGATTCAAGCTTTAGACAATTAGAATGAATGTGAAGTTCCTCCAAATTATAACATCTTCTCACATCTAATTTCTCGAGATTTCGAGCCCCTTGAAGGTCAAGGGTTGTTAACTTTGAATCATAGAGGTGGAAGGACTTGAGCTTTGGCTAATTAGAGGGAATGTAAAGTTCTGCCAAACCATCACATTCTATAATTAAGATCTCGAGATTCGGAGTCCCAAGAATGTCGAGGGTCCTCAACTTGGGACTACTGAGGGCAAGGAATGTGAGATTCAGACAACATTTAATGGGAATGTGAAGTGCTTCCAAATTGACACATTCTACAAGAAATAACTGTTTGAGATTCGGAAAAGTTTGAAGGTCAAGGGTCCTCAACTTAGTATTAGAGAGGTTGATGTATGTGAGCTCTAGACATTGAAGGGGATATAGAAGTTCTACTAGATCACTGTTAAACCATGATAATCAGAGGAATGGAAGAGAAATTAAATAACTTTGTATTTCTTGTATGTTTGAACAAACCTTTGTACAGAATTATATAGCCTATACAAAAAACTAAATAAGGAAAAACAATAAATGACATTGAAAAAGAATTGCTGGCAATTAGCTAAATAAGGCTTGAGATAGGTGGTCTTGATTTCAACGGTCAATGGTCTATTTTGGGAAAAGATGGATATTGATCCCAATATTTTTAATCAAATATTTCAACATTCCCCTCAAGTTGAGTAGTGGGATTTTCGATACTCAACTTGCCAAGACAATGATTAAAAATTTTTCCATTGACCGCCTTTGTTAATATATCTGCGAGTTGATCTTCTGAGCGGACAAACGGAAGTTCAATTATCCCCTTTTCAAGTTTTTCTTTGATGAAGTGTCGGTCTACCTCAACATGTTTTGTGCGATCATGCTGGACTGGATTCTCGGAAATTTGAATAGCTGCCTCGTTATCACACATAATTTTGCTAGATTGGGTTGGAGGGTACCCGATTTCTGTCAAGAGTTTTCGTATCCATAGTATCTCTGCTAGACCGCGCGCTATTCCTCGAAATTCTGCTTCAGCAGTTGAAAGAGCCACCACCTTTTGTTTCTTGCTTCTCCAAGTAACAAGATTCCCACCAACGAGTGTAAAGTAACCAGATGTTGATCTCCGATTTCCTTTATCTCCCGCCCAGTCCGCATCGGTATATATTTGGGTTTCTAGGTGCCCATTTGTTTTGAACAGAACTCCATGACCAGGTGTCCCTTTGAGGTATCTGATAATTCTCCACACAGCTTCCATATGGGTAACTTGAGGTTGATGCATGAATTGGCTCACAGCTCCCACTGCGTAAGCAATGTCAGGCCGGGTATGTGAGAGATAGATTAGTTTCCCTACTATCCGCTGATATTTTCCCTTAGCTTAGCCTTTTCCTCCATATAGAGCTTTTGATTCACCATCATAGGAGTATCCACAGGTTTGCAATCAAGCATCCCTGTTTCTGCCAGCAGGTCAAGGACGTATTTCTTTTGGCAGATAAAAATCCCCTGTCTGGACCTCAGGACTTCGATCCCAAGGAAATATTTAAGTCTTCCCAGATCCTTCATTTCGAATTCTTTGAATAGGTTTATCTTTAACCTTGTCATCTCTTCCTCATCATTACCTGTGATTATCATGTCATCAACATAAATAATTAAGCATGTTACAAGTCCATTCCTCCGTTTAAGGAACAGAGTATGATCCGAGTTACTCTGTTTGAAGCCATATTTTTTCATGGCTAAAGTAAATCTGCCAAACCAGGCACGAGGAGACTGTTTTAATCCATATAAGGATTTCTTCAAGCGGCATACTTCTCCAGGATTAGAATCATCCATGAATCCGGGAGGGGCTTCCATATAGACTTCTTCTTTAAGTTCTCCATGTAAGAAGGCATTTTTTACGTCAAATTGAAGGAGAGGCCAACCTTTATTTGCAGCTATAGAGAATAGGACCCTGATTGTGTCGATTTTTGCCACGGGAGAAAATGTCTCAGAATAGTCAATTCCGTAAGTTTGAGTGTATCCTTTTGCTACAAGCCGGGCTTTGTATCTTTCAATGGTTCCATCCGGTTTGTACTTTATAGTGAAGACCCAACGACATCCTACTGGTTTTTTTCCAGGAGGAAGGGTACATTTTTCCCATGTGTCATTTTTATTCAGTGCCTCCATTTCAATTTTCATTGCCTCTCTCCAGTCCTTTGACTCAAGAGCTTGTTCAACTGTAGTTGGAATTTCTTCAGAACATAGAGATGTGGCAAAAAACTGGGCTTCTGGTGATAAATTTCCGGCTGCCACGTTCGCCATCGGATATCGAGAACTTCGAGCTTCCTTCTCGGGAGAGTGTCTTTTTGGAGGAACTCCTCTGTTGGATCTTGGGGGTAGAACATATCCAGATTGTTCAACCTGTGATGACTCCTGTTCTGCCGTATGGTTAGGTAAGTCAGGAGTTTCAACATGCTCATGAATTTCACGGTTAGTAGACGAATCAGAGATAATGGGAGAATCAACATGCTCTTGAGATTGAGAATTACTTACCTCTGACGCCAGGTTGGGAGGATCATTGTTAGTGGTACTGTCTTCAGGACTCGTGGATTGTGATTGTGACGTGGTTTGGGTTTCGTGATTAATTTCTACTGATGATGGCATCCATTTTATCCAACTCAATGTGTCATCATACTCCTTTTCCCCCTGACCAGTGTGTTGGGTTTTGTAAAAGTATTCGGTTTCGAGGAAGTCACAGTTCATCGTGGTGTACATATGACGTTTGGTCGGACTGTAACATCGATAACCTTGTTGATTGATTCCATAACCGACAAACACACATTTCTCAGCACATGCATCAAGTTTGGAACGTTCTGATTTTGGTATGTGAACAAACACAGAACAACCAAAGACACGAGGTTCAAGGGTAAGGGTAGATGGAGGTTTGTGAAATTTAGACAGAGGTTGAATTGGGGTTTTTAAGTCAAGAGCTCTTGTTGGGAGACGGTTCACAAGATAGGTTGCTGTGGCAAGAGCTTCAGGCCAAAAAGATTTCGGAACTTGGGATTCGATCATGAGCGCACGAGTTATTTCTAAAAGGAAGCGGTTTTTTCTTTCAGATACCCCGTTTTGTTCGGGGGTGTGAGCGCATGAGGTTTGATGAATTATTCCCTTTTCTTGACAAAGCTGTTTCATGGAAGTATTAACAAATTCCCCCCCATTATCTGACCTAAGAATTTGTATATCGCTTTTGAATTGGGTTTTAACCATGGCACAAAAACTTGTAAATTTTGAAAAAACTTCGGATTTATTTTTCAAGAGATAAACCCAAGTCATGCGGGTGCAATCATCAATGAATGCTACAAAATAACGGAAATTTTGTCCCCCCTCAACTTTTGCTGGCCCCCACACATCCGAATGAATTAATAAAAAAGGAAAATCAACCTTAGTATCATTTGATTTGAAAGGGTGTCTATGACTCTTTGCCAAAAAACATGTCTCACAATTCAAGACTTTATTTGTTGGGAATAATTCAGGAAATAAACGATGCAAGTATCCACTGGATGAGTGTCCCAATCTTCGGTGCCATAACCAAGCCTCCCTATCTGTAGATCCGTGAGCTAGCATTACAGTACCTTGTCGAGTCACTTCATCCACATAGTATAGTCCTTGCTGCTCAGTACCACGCCCAATGATCTTCCCCGTCCTGATGTCCTGTAAGATACAGAAGGTTGGATGCATTAGAACAACACAATTTAGTTCTTTTGTAACATGACTGATCGATAGCAATTTATGAGACAAGGATGGAACATAGAGGCAGTTTTTCAATTTCATGTTTGGTGAAATTTGAATGGTCCCTCCTCCTTCTACTTGGAGACCTTCTCCATTTGCAGTATGAATTCTTGATTTTTGTGGTTTTGACATTGAGCATATGTCAGATATTTCAAAGGTCATTGTATCGGTAGCACCACAATCAAATATCCATAAGTTTTTATCTTTTTCATTTTTTGTTGCCATGTTAACTTCCCCAACATTAAGGAAATTTGTTGACATGACTGTCATATTGGAACTATAGGGTTGTAAATGAGAATGTTGAGAGAGTGAAGGGTTTGAGGTGTAATTCTCAAACCCTATACCTGTGATACCCCCTGGTTCTTCTTCTTTAATTGCCGCAAAACAGCAGCTCCCTCCATGGTTTCCTTTTTCGGTGCTCTCTTGATTTCCGGCGGGTTTTGAGTGGTCGCCGCTGCTACCGCTGCTACTGGTGGTCCCTTGATTGCCCACGGCGACGGAGGCCTTGCCATCTCTCCCTTTTTGTGTCCGTCGGCCCACCATTCCGGGTACCCCACGAGTTTGAAACATTGTTCTTTCGTATGCTTGGTCATGCCACAGTGCTCACATTTCAATCTGCTTTTATCGATCCGGGATGATGACGGATTGGATTTCTGGTCTGACCGGCGACCTCTGGAAACGAGCCCTAACCCATCGGAATCACCGGTTGAGTTCAGGCCCGACGCCACCCCTTGTTGTATGTTCCCGAAAATACTTTGATGTGCTGTTTCTTTTCGGACAGCAGCATATGCGGCTTCAGCAGACGGCAAGGGATCCCACCGGAGGATCTCTCTTTTAAGAGAATCATACTTTCGATCAAGGGCATTGAGAAATTGAAATAATTTGTTTTCTGACCTGATTTTGTTGTAAGCGGCGATGTCGGTAGAACACTTCATCGGGTTTGGATCTCGCCGTTCAATTTCTCCCCAGATACCCTGCATCACGATCCAGAATTCTTCTAACGGTACGCCATTTTGCTTGAACTCGTTTGCTTTGACGTGGAGATCAAAAGTTTGAAGTTTGTCTTTGCCACTGCTATACGTAACCGTAAGAGCGTCCGATAGCGTTTTTGCTGTTGGGAACTCCGTTAGGTTACTAGCAAGAGCCGGCTCGATATTTTGGATAAGCCATGAAAACACGATCAAATCATCTTGTTCCCACTGTTCATCACTGGGTTCTGGTGGGTTTTGGGTGAGATGGTTTAAAAGAGCTTTCGATTTCCCCCCTATGGCGACTCGTATCATCCGAGCCCATAGAGGGTAGTTTTGGCTAGTGAGATTGAGGCTAATCTTTAGGCTATCAGAGGGATTTGGTTTTGGGCTCTGGGTTTGAATTTGAACTCCATTTTTGAGGAGATTAGCTATTTGGATGGCTAGGTTATTGTTATCTTCTTCCGACATTGCTTCTGGTTCTGCTAGATGATGAGCACAACAGGTTTTGGATCATAAACACTGCTCTGATACCATGTTAAACCATGATAATCAGAGGAATGGAAGAGAAATTAAATAACTTTGTATTTCTTGTATGTTTGAACAAACCTTTGTACAGAATTATATAGCCTATACAAAAAACTAAATAAGGAAAAACAATAAATGACATTGAAAAAGAATTGCTGGCAATTAGCTAAATAAGGCTTGAGATAGGTGGTCTTGATTTCAACGGTCAATGGTCTATTTTGGGAAAAGATGGATATTGATCCCAATATTTTTAATCAAATATTTCAACAATCACAACATCCTTTAAGCTTTAATGTCTCGATATTCGGAGTCATCGCAAGGTCAAGGGTCTTCAATTTGGAATTCTCTAGCTCAAGGTATTTCAACTTCTTCAGAATCAATCATAAAAAAAAAATATTGGTGTGATACAAACCAACATATGTGTAGTACTATAATGAATCATGCAAAAACAACCAATCAACTATTTAGTGTACCTTCTTTTCTCCGCCTTCCCATAGTTGTACAATTTCACTCTTAAGCATTCCAAGTGTAACGAGATTATTTGCTTGAAATGTTTGGGGTAAAGAAGAGAAAGGGTAATACCACCATATCAGACATTGTAAAGAATTTGGAATGTATTCGGTAACTTCATCAAATTCCCAATCGCCACTAAAACAATATCTGTCCTCACTTTCAGTATACGCGTGAAGATATCTAAGTTTCTTCATCTTTCGAAGACCTTTCATAAAAACTTTTGAACTGAGTTCCCAAGCGACATAGAAAATATATTTTGTTGCTTTAGTTCCCTGAAATCAAAAAAGAAGAAAATGATGAAACACCTATCAGAACAAATGAAAAAGTGATGGTTTTTCGCTTTTTCTTCACATTATGAATAAACGTGATCCTTACCAAGTCATTAGCTAGAATATGTTCAATTTCCCGCATCTTCCATAAGTGGCTATGTTTGTGAGGCTCTTTGCGGTGCGGACGACGAACGATATTCCTGCCCATTTCTATTATCTGGTCATGCATGACCACTTCACCATCATTTGAAATAGTTACAAGAGATTTTTCCTTAAGAACATCTAAACCACATCTAGCTTCAAAATGTCCACAACTTTCAAGAGCAATGACTACACCACCTATCCGATGATAATTCCCCATGCATGCAACATCTAGGAATATTTCCTTGATATTGTCCTTTAGACTGGTGTAGCTTAATTCCAATATATCTACAACTTCCTTCTTAGGCATTCTTTTTACGCTTTCTAGGACACCTCTCCATCCACATGTACTTCTACCATGGAGATGCGAACCCAAAACTGTTATCGTTAAGGGAAGACCAGCAACATAGTTTACAACTTCTGGTGATAGCTCTTTGTACTCTTGAACTGGGTTTGGAACATGTCCCTCAGCTGGCGGATCATGTCATAAGCGTTTGTATTTATGAGCCCTGCTTGCAGATCTGGGCTCATAGTTGCTAGCATCAGACAGGCAACATCAAGGAGATCATCCGAGTGCTTCTTGTGGGCATTTCTGGCAGCAGCTGGAGCGTTTGCCGGAGGTGCCTCCCCAAGTGGCTCTTCTAGCACATACCACTTTCTCTCATGTCTGAGCACAATCATCAGATTGCGCTCCCAGTCGAGAAAGTTAGAGCCGGTCAGCTTATCCTTCTCTAGGATAGAGCGGAGGGAAAGATTGTTAGTGCTGGTAACAGTGCTTGCCATCTACACAAAATAAAACTTTTGGTCTTAGCAACTGTAAATAGACTAATTTCCAATAAAATATCAATAAACCCTTAAATGATCAATTTATTGGACTAGGATCCTTATTTCATACGTCCTGATGTGCGTAGTGTTCTTGCTCCACCAGACCCGTATTTATTTCGGTAGTAAGGACTTTTACCAATCATGTCTAACTGACATGACTCCTAGATCTTTTCGGGACTTTGGCAACTACCTGTGCATGTTTTAGTCCCTCTTAGTGCTTTTTGGCCCGGTACCACCCGGTGAACATTATAGTACCAAAACAGATCTCACCATTTTGGGACCTGATCACTATACTCTGGCTGGTACCACCCGGAGATAATTCGCAGAGTTATGTAACCCCTTCAGCTTCAGTTTGAACACAAACGTTGAATGTGTGATCACTTACAACGCCTATGTACTTTACGCCGAAGGTGCCCCTAGATGGGTTGCACTACTGATCTATGATTTTCGGGTTTTTGAAAAACTTTACTTCCAGGCTTTGAAAAACTGATTGTCATAAAGGCTACTTATGTTTTGAACTAACTGTTTCAAACATACACGTAATTTTAAAACCAACTGTTCTAAAATTACTTGCTAATTAAAACTAACTGTTTTAATAGCACATCTAGTTGATTAAAACTAACTGTTTTTGTCAACTCTGCCTTTTATATAAAACAATCATCTATAGGTTTTAAAGCAAAAAACTATCGTTTTGAAAAGTTTAACGAAACTAAAACCTATATTCCTTTTGTGATATAAACTAGTTTTAAAGTAACAACTCTATTTAAAACTATTAACATGCAAGATATCACAAATAATTAATCAACCATGCAATTAAACAATAATTAATCACATAGTACCTAATTATAGTTTTTGCCAACGTTTCCTAGGGACCAATAATGACCTATTTTACTAAAAGCTTCAAAACTCGCGTAGCTCCCACTGGCCTCGCCATGTTTGTTAGAACTCCGGTAGGATGAAGAATTTTAGTAGCTCCCACTGGCCTCGTCATCCCGAAAGAAGAAAGAAAAATTTTCTATCCTAAGGTCATTATTACATAAGGGGTTGCAAATGGCACGCAGGCCTCCCCGTAAATACGTCAAGGGTCTAGGTTGGCAAAACACTATAATAGATATAGATACAAACTCAAACTGAGATGCATATATAGAACTCAAGCAATCACGCAACTTAAATATGCAATATAATAAAAGCAATATTATAATTACGAGGAATAAACCTGGATCCGTTAAAATTATCTTGTTTCAATCATCGCAGAACTTGGTTTTATAATTGGTTCGAAAAACAAACTGTTTTATGAATCAAAATATTTTAGGTTGGAAAAAGGTTTTTACAATAAATCCATAACCATTTTATCTAAAAATAATCCTTTTACCCAAAAATTAAATCAAACAGGTTTTATTGATTCAATTTATAAAACTGGCCTATTCGACAAACTGGCGAAAAATTTAATTTTATAAGAGATTCATCAAACCCGAAAGACAACTCAATTGGTTTGAATATTGAATAAAAATTAAACAGAAAAATAATTTTTATTGGATAAGAAAACCTAAAAACAAAAAATCTCTTTTGGGCCATAACTTGGTCCAAAGAACTGGGCTTTTGGGCCTGACAAACAAACTGGGTCCAGACAAAACGAAAAACCCTAGACAGATGATTCGGTTATTCTAATCGCGACGAGGAAAACCAAAAACTGTAGTGACCGACACCCCATTGCGGCGGTTGTCGATCACCGTCCTGCGATCAAAGTTTAACTGCCACTATTGCGATTCGTGAACTGCTGGTCATGGCATGACGCGGTCAGGTGGTTCGGTTGGCTTCGGCCACCATTCCACCACCAATCACCATCGATGCCACCACCACCATATACGGTGGTGTGGTGGCTGTCTTTCGATTGGACCGGCGCCGCCACCACCGAATACGGCGGTTTTGGCCACCGCCGAGTGCGGTTTAGGCCGTGCGTGGCCCTTGGCCACCGGGTAACCACCATCATTCGTCCATCACCACCACCTCGCTCGTGGTGCAGCCACGGTGGTTTGAACTTCTGCGCGTGGCGTTTGGCCACCGCGTATCATCCCCACCATACCATCGCGGCCAATTTATGGCTTGCGGTGGTCGATCGCTTTCGAGAGCCAATCGCCGCCGCCGCCTGGCATGGCCGTAAGGCAGCCGGCGGCTTGGCAGGCGTTTTGTGGTGTTCCGACGATGTCAACGGCCTTAAGCCGCTGCCACCACCGTACCAGCAACGCTACCACCGCCACCAAATCGTGGTGCGGTGGTCGATTATCACGACGCCGCTGCCATCGGTTTTGATTACCACCATCTGTGGTCGATTACCGCCGTGGCTATCACCACCGTTGCTGGTGGTGTGATTCGTGTGCCGCCACCACCAATCGGGTGGTGCGGCTTGGTGGCTGATAACGATAGCCAAACGTCGCTACCACCAAACTGGTGGTCCGGCTCGGTGCTCATGTGGCGAGATTTTACAGCCGGCGATCGGCCTGGCGGTCCGGCCAGCTAACTGCCGCCATTCCACCGCCGATCGTCGGTTGGGTGTTCTTGGTGCGTTCAAAGTGATAAAATTAAAACTTTAAAACCAAAACGAGAAAAACGACCAATTTTAACGGATCACGCATAAATTGACATAAACAGGTTAAAACTAAAACGATTTGTTAACAATGGCTCTGATACCACTATTGGGTTTTTGTGGGTATCCTCGGATCAAACTGACTCGAGGATTCTATCAGATCTATCAAACCTCGCTGGTTTGATATATCTCATAGGTTAATCAAACTGATAAAACCTACGCGATAAAAAACACGCTGTTTTTGATCTTATTTGTGCGGAAGCGATAAAAGCTAAAAACCCTTAAAGCCAATCGATCTTTTAATCGTTCTAGTTTAATCCTAATAGATTGGATTAAGTCAATTTACCTGGATTGCTTGAGATTTAGTCCACCGGTGATCGACCAACGAACGTCCTTCTAGTTGAACTGTATGAAACCCGACCAACAAAACTGAAATCCGACGGTAGGGGAGGGGAGGTCGGCGCCGATGGAGAGAGAGGAAGAGGGAGGAAACTGAAAAACTGATTTTTGCTTAAAGCTTAGATTTTTCCTTAACCCATAAGCCTTATTTATATGGAGGAAAAATACAGTTTGTATAAGATTCAGTTTCCTTTTTATAATTATCTCTAATCCTTTTCCTTTTAATTAGCTGGAAAAGAATTTGCATACGATAATTATAATTTATATATTTATCTAATATATAAAATCTCATTAATTAACTATTATATATTTATTTATCTAATAAATATATAATATCCTAATTAATAACCCTCCAACTTTGGTAATTCTGACTGTAATTACCCAATTGATTTATAATACACTATTATAAATCCTAACTCTCCATTTCTGGGTTTCATCTAACTTGTTCGACTTATAGGTCCTCACAGGTGTGACCCTCAAGTGTCTTGTAACATTGGATGTGTAACCACTTGGTTTGTCAACTCTGCACATAATTCCTAACAGGTTCCAGTTGAGCTGGATGACAACAGGATTCGGAGAGTCTGGAACGGTTGTCGTGATGGTGGGAGGCGCTTCCGTTTCCGGGAACTGTACCGTTGGTAGGAATGTGTCGTAGTCGGTTGCGCTGACGATGGTGTCCCCTCGTTTGAAGATCCGTAGACTTTGCGCAAGTCGGGCGAGGAGCGTTCTAGCTTCTTCCGAGATGTGAAGCTCGTTTGGATCCGTCGGCGCCGACTCGGGGACCACCATATCGACCTCGACTGTAGGCTCGGACTGAGGAAACTAGATTACCTCATCCAACGGTATCGACTGGTATGCAAACTGCTCGACGTCGAAGGACTCTTCGTCGGGGGTACTCAATAAAGTGCTGATGCCCTGACAGAGCAGTTTGTGGCGCTGAAGCTGTTGTAGCAGGCGCGGAACCCGAGGCTGAGGCGAAGTCGATGCGAAGTCTTTTGGAGCCTTGCACCTCCCCCTCATGAGGACCTGCGCCCGGGTCAGTGTCATCATGACCTTGTTTTGAGGACTGAGCCTGAGGCCGGCACGCAGCCTCGAGTTCGCGAATACGGCGGTTGGCGGCTTCTAACTGTGCTTCCCGTTCCGCCAACTATGCATCCCGGACGGCGATCATCTCCTCCGCTAGTTTGAGTTAAGCCGTAAGATGGTCGTTCTGATTGGTGAGCGAGGAGACCGCTATGGTGAATTCGGCTTCGAGTACATAGCCCGGGAGCGCACCTTGAGTAGTCTGGCTTGGAGGTTGTAGGCGGAGAATCGGCTCGGTAGTGCGACGAGGTGGAAGGACTGATTGTTGCGCTTGTGATTCCGTCGACTTGCCCTTGAGTTGGCATCGATGTTCTTGTAATTCAGCCTCCCTTTCTTCCTCTCGCTGCTTTAGTGCCGCGATCTCGCCACGTTGTTCGGTCAAAGCTTGTTCGAACGCTTCGAGTTTGGTGTTGCGAAGAGCCTCGGCACGATCAAGCTCCATAAACCTGTTTTGGACGACTTTTAGGATGTCGTCCGAATCCGTTGGACCCGGTCCCATTTGTGATGCACCCAGAACAGCTTGTGTCCCGGTTGACGTGGAAAGTCCCGCGAAGGTACTCTCCCGGCCTGCGCTCATAGCTGTTTGTGGGTTGACTATGGCAGGGCTTCCGGACGATCCTCGAACAGCGTCCTGTGACACTTGAACTACGTCCGTTCCGGCCGGGCCACTCGGGCGGGCGGATGATGCTCCCAATAGTGTCATATCCCCCATACAGAAATTGTTTGCACCAGAAGCCATTATCACAAAACTGGCTGGAGCTAAACATGTTGAACGCCAAACCCCTCACATACCTCACCTGCTTGATTATATACTTCCCATTGGTGATGCTTCCATGACCTACTATCCTTTTAGGTCTTGAATCAGCCATCTTGATGTATCCCTGATGCGGTAATTATTATATATAAAAAGCGAAACAAGTTTTAACCTCTAATGCCTAGCCACTGTCTTACCACATATACATGCAAGCGTACCTGATCGTGAGTAATATAGTGTAGGAAAGTCCAGGTATCGTATTCTACCACTGGGAACGGTCAAGTTATCTTAGATTATAAGTCTAGATCAGTTCAATTAACCTAAAGTTTTTTTTTTTTTTGGGGGGGGGGGTTATGGAAAAAGGTTTTAATAATTTGAAAAGACAATTAAATTAACTAAGAACTAAGAAAGCGATTAAAAGATTGATTAAATACTATATAAAGGAAAACAGTAGTACTTATCATGGTAAAGTGAATCCCCAAGGTGGATGATCTAAATAAGCCAAAGGTTTGGTTGTTTCGACTATTATAGGAATTTAAGTCTAATGCGGTAATTATTGTATATAAAAAGCGAAACAAGTTTTAACCTCTAATGCCTAGCCACTGTCTTACCACATATACAGGCAAGCGTACCTGATCGTGAGTAATATAGTGTAGGAAAGTCCAGGTATCGTATTCTACCACTGGGAACGGTCAAGTTAACGTAGATAAAAGTCTGGATCAGTTTAATTAACCTAAAGCTTTGGGGGGTTTTTATGAAAAAGGTTTTAATAACTAAAAAGACACTAAATTAACTAAGAACTAAGAAAGCGATTAAAAGACTGAATAAAGATTATATGAAGGTAAAACAATAGTACTTATCATGGTAAGGTGAATCCCCAAAATGGATTATTTGAATAGGTCAAAGGTTTGGTTGTTTTGACTATTGTAGGAATTTAAGTCTAAGACACCCTAACATGCGATGATTATGGTTATTGACTAGGACACGGTCCTCCTAATCCCAAGACTAAATCGTTTGGTCCACAATCTAGAGTCGGTTTATCAGTCCTGACTATTATTGCATGGCTTTTCTACTATCTGGTCACTCTTGGTCCAGGTAACCCCTTAACACAACTCTTTTGGTCCAAGGTCAGGCTAAGGTAGATTGTTTATCCTTTCGGAGTCTATCTGTTTTGGTCCAACAAATACACCCAACCAAGTGAATTCAAATCACCAAACAATAACAATCAGAAAAGAACCATAAAACACATTCAATTAATCAAAACAAACCAATAAGCATTAAATCATAAAATTATCATCCACAATGGTTCATCGACCATGACAAGTACCACTACTAAAAACTACTCACTAAGCATAATGAAAAAAAAGCAATAGACAACGACATGATACTGACAATACAACGACGGATGATCGAAGATCGACTCCCGCAGCGTATCGGCACCACTCGGACTCTCACTCTCGTTTCTGCCTCGTATCGAAAATCCTCTGAAAAACGTCGTATAAAACTCCTGTTCTGAACTGAAGGAGGAGGCTGGTATTTAAAGGAAAACGTCCAGAGGCCATCTGGCGATCGCCAGACTGCTGATTTGGCGACGCCAAGCTCTTAGGTCAACCCTGGTCTTCATCTTTGTCGAATCTGGCGGCGCCAGAATTGGGACTTCGCGATCGCCAAGTAGCTACTGTATTGGACTTGTGCATTTTTCACGTTTTCTCGCCTTTTTTCGTACTTTTCCGTTCCACGGCCTCCAAATCCTTCATAAACAATAATAAGCTCATTTAGTTAGTGAAATGATCATAAACGGGTAAGAAATGGGGTAAAGTCATGCAATTGAGCTCAACCAAAACATGTATAATTTTGGTGTTATCAAAGTCTAAGACACCCTAACATGCGATGATTATGGTTATTAACTAGGTCTCGAGCCTCCTAGTTCCAATACTTAAATCGTTTGGTCTACAATCTAGTATCAGTCATCCGATCCTTATTATTATTGCATGGTTTTTCTACTACCTGGTCGCTCTTGGGCCGAGTAACCACTTAACACAACTCTCCGGGTCGAAGAGTAGGTCAAGGCAGGTTGATTATCCTATCGGAGTCTATCTATTTTGGTCAAAACAGATACACCCAACCAAACGAGTTCAAATAACCAAACAATATAAATCAGAATGGAACCATAACACACATTCAATTAATCGAAAACAAACCAGTAAACATTAAACCACAAAATCGTCATCCACAATGGTTCATCGACCATGACAAGTACCACTATTAAAAGACTACTCACTAATCATAACGAAAACAGAAACAATGATAAACACAAACATGATACCGACAGTACAACGACGGATGATCGAAGATCGAATCCCGCAGCGTATCGGCACCACTCAGACTCTTACTCTCGTCTCTGCCTCGAATATCGTGCTCCCCAATCGTCTCCGGGACTGAAGGAGGAGGCTGGTATTTAAAAGAAAACGTCCAGGCGCCATTTCGCGTTCGCCAAGCTGCCACTTCGCGGTGCGAGTCACTTAGGTCAAGCCCTGGATTTCATCGTTATCGAATTTGGCGGCGCCAAGTTTAAAAACTCACGATCGCCAGATGGCTACTGGATTGAAGAAGTGCATTTTTCACATTTTCTCGCCTTTTTCGTACTTTTCCGTTCCACGGTCTCCAAATCCTACAAAAGCAATAATAAGCTCAATTGGTGAGTGAAATGATCAGAAACGGGTGAGAAATGGGGTAAAGTCATACGATTAAGCTCAACCAAAACATGTATAATTTTGGTGTTATCAATCCCTCATGCTTTTCGACAAAGTCAAAAAGGAAGGACCGATGACCAATCATGTGTCGATGGGCTCCTGAATCTATGTACCACACATGACTGACCTGCAAAAAGGATTAAGCTTGTTTAGGCACCCATTGCCCAATGGGTTCCTTAGGGTTAGAAACAGATGAAGCAGGTAAAACACTCGGTGTAGTCTCCTTTTTGGATTTCTCCTTAGGCGTAGGGACTGCACTGAGGAGGAGGATTTAGAGTTTCCTCTTCGCCTCCTTCGTCTCTTATGAGACTTGGCATTTGAATTATGAGCATTTAAAGAACTAGCCACACCAAAACGCAAGAGATTATCAAACATATTACACATGTCATTCTTAAAAGTAGCAAAAACAGTGTTCAAATTCCCATTACGGGTTACAGACATGTTTGAGTCAAATCCTACACTAGGTGGGGCATGGCCTAGACCCGCACGGCCAGGACCACGCCTCTTAGGGAAAGCAGAAATGGGGTTGTTCCTTCCTTGATCCTTTCTTGGTGGCTTCACATTCTGTCCATCATCTCCCTTCCTCCCAACTGCATTAGAAGCAATGTGTGAGTTAGAGGACGGTTTGTGTGAAATGGATTTACCACCTTTTCCAGATGACGGTTTTTGAAAATTAGGTTTTGTGGAATTGAAAGGTTGATTTTGATTAGGTTTGGCCCGAGAGTTCTCACCCACTTCAAAGGTGCTCGTATCGAGCTCAAGACTTTTGATGGGTTTGGCTGGAACACAAGCATCGACAGATTTGGAATTCTTGTTCTGGAGTCCTTTGGGTGCGTGAGGCTTAACTGACTTCCCTTTGTCAGTACCAACACATTTTTCACCCTCAGGTTTACTTATCTCAGAACCGGATGCAAGTGTTACAGTAGACTCATCGGGTTTGGAAGGAACACTTTTCTTTTTCTTGGAAACGAACCCGGAAGGATCATCCCCCTCATCCAAAAATATCTTTACACCATACTCAACATTGGGATCCAAGACTAGTTTGGGCTTAGGATTGGCCATACAATGGTTAAGAATGGGAGAAGTCGTATCATCATCAGAATCCAGAGAGTAAAAGTTTTCAAAATTCATAACTGTCTTTCTTAAAAGGGAAATTGACACTCTTTGGTTGGTTAAAGATTGGCGATACATCATCATTTCATCGTGAAAGATTTCTTTTGTTATTTCAAAGTGAATATCCTGGAGGATGTATCGTGTTTGAAGATCCGCAACCTTGGTTTTGAAATTAGTAAAGGTAGAGGTTGCAGTCTCACACTCCGAAGAAAGCCTAATTCTCTCGGCATTGGCCTTGAGTAAGTCTTGTTCCAGAGTGTAGACTAAGGTGTCCTTTTCCGAGACAATCACTCTAAGATTCAGAATCTGATGTTGACAGGCATCTAAGTCCATGACTTTCAATCTAAGTTCAAACATCTCCTTTTCTAGCTTGACTAGGTCGGGACTCTTAGTTGCGGAAACATCCTTTGGGGGGATAACTAAGACATCCTCAGATAATTCAATCTTCCTAGTGTCATAGCTTGAGTTCAGGTTGGAATAGTTTATGGGAGGCATTGCTACCTTAGGAGTTCTGGCTTTGATACTTTCCCAATCTGAGTCGGTATTCCTAGGATCCTTGGCAGGAGTAAAAATGGGACCTATGGGAGTTGGACTGGTGGGAGGACTACAAGTGACATTATCGGACAGACTGGTGGTCCTAGTTATGACTTCACCGTTGATTACTTCACTAAAGGTCACAGACTGTCTAACAAATTCCTCAGTAGTGAGTCCTCCTACAAAAGCAGGTTTAGGCTTGGATGCGGACATGTTCTCATAGGCATAAAGATTCGATGGTGCTTTATCTAGAACGTGCTTCTCTACGTGTCCTAGTCCGGATTTAGCATGATAGAAGGGATTGTTATTGGCATGAGCAGTGAGAACGTGCAGAGTCTGTTCGGATTGACCTCTCTTGAGATTGTTGTCTTCAGGCTCTTTGATTTTTGAAAAAAGTTTAGTTCTTTCTTCCGAAAGCAACTGAAATTTGAGCTCGAGTTCTCCATGACAAATTTTCAGTTCGTCATGAGAAGAGTTAAGAGACAACAGTTTATTCTCGAGATTGGTCTCTCTAATGCTAGACTCGAGAGTTTCACGATTATAACTTAGCATCAAGTCCTCGTAAGAGCTTTTATAAACAACGCCGTCGATTCTAAATTTCGTGACGAGAGTTCTTTCCGTTTGGAGATCTCTCTCAAGAGCACAAATTTTAGATTCTAACATGGCTGTGCAATCTGTCATATCGGGAATAGAGGATACCTTGAAGGCGTCGTTGTTGTACTGCAGGCCAGCTTCAGCATCAAAGTCAACGACTTCGGTGTTGCTACTATCCGGCGCCTCAAAGTTAGCCATCAAGCATGGTCCACCGACCATATGGCCTTCCTCATCCGAGCTCTCTTCCTCACAAACCCAATTTTCTTCTTCCACCAACAAGGCCACGCCCTTCTCCTTCTTTCTCATGAGAGCGGCCTTCTTCTTGAAGTAAGCGGCATCCTTGTATACCGTTTTGCAGTCTTTTGCATAATGACCAGGCGTTCCATATTTGTAGCAGGTGGGCCCGTGGCCATTTGTCTTTCCTTGAGAGGGTGGCATGGGTTGAGAATTTTGGACTTAAGCACTGCTTGCTCCTGACTGCTGTTCATTGATCTGAACACTTTTGCCATGCGGAGGTTGCTTGGGGTGATTTCCACCATTGAAGTTTCCACCTTGACTGTAATGATCTCCTCCGCCATTCCTTCCATGATCATAGCTTCCAGAATGATGATTGAACCTTCCGTCATCATATACAGCACCGGACCTTCCTTCATAACCTTGCCCAGAGAAGTTTTGGCCGTATCCACCGCCTTGATTGTTGTAGTTTGAACTTTGCTGATTGTATCCAGACCCTTGATAGTTTCCCTGATAGTTGTTTCCATTTCCCGAGCTTCCTTGGTAATCCAAATACGTGTTGTCACGCCTGAAGTTGTTCCCGAATCTTCCACGACCACCTCTTCCACGATCAGACGATTGATACCTACCTCCTTGTGGGTATTGGCTTCTCCCTTGATCAAAAGACTGATGTCCGCCTCTTCCCGGACCAAAACGGTTTCCACCATGAGAGCCTGAACGGTTGAATCCCCGATTAGCAGTCAGTCGCTGCATCTTGTGTGTTATCAACGCAAGGGAATCATTCATGTTGTGCAATTCTTCATCAGTGACAGTGATGATCGTTGGATCACTTAAGTTGTCACTGTGTTGGTAGTAGTCTTGGCTCATATCATAGTGGTAGTCTTGATAAAAATCTTCCGGATAAGGATTCACCGACAAATTCGATCCTCCTTGGTGCACTGCAGCTAGTGCAAGAGGGTCGATCGATTTCTTAGGTTTGTTGCCGGTGATAAACTCTTCGTGCTGGACCATCATGCTAAACAGATCGTGAAGTCCCATTTGTCCAAGATTCCTACTCAATTGGATGTTGATGGCCAGGTTTCGCCATTCAGGATTTAAGTTCTTCAAGAACTTCACGTTCACCTCGTAGAGAGTCTTCTCAACCTTCAGTCGTCGAAGATCGTTGACTAGGGAGTTCAAACGTTGGTATGAGTCGAGTAACAGATCGCCTTCTTTTGCACGAAACCCTTCGTAGGCATTCATGGCAGATTCCTTTTGGTACTCGGAAGCAGTGTCTCCCCCTTGCATTTGCTGCTCTATTTCAATCCAGATATCCCGAGCATTGTCGAAACTGTCAACGCGGGAATACATATCGTTGGGGAGAGCCATGATGAGAAGAGCCATCGCACGCTTGTCGATTTCATGGCGTTCGCGTTGTTCTTGGTTGAACAAGTGGTATGGTTTCTCCACAGTGTATGAGGGTAAGAGTGGACAGGTGTCTGTTTCAGGCACTTCCGCAATGGTGACAGTAGGTCTTACGGGACCTTCTCTGATTGATTTCATCAGATTACGATCAAGTTGATCTAGGAAATGGATCATCCTTAGTTTCCATTGGGCATATTCTCCCATAACTAGCACTGGGGGACGAGACTCAGACCCCATGCTAATAATTTCTCTCGACATCTCGTTCTCAACAAAAAGATCACCTTCGAGTGGATAACTTGGTTTTGAAGAAAGCTTTCGAAAAAGACTGTTCCGGCGAGCACTCGCGACACAAATAGCCTCGAGAATTTGAAAATTTTGAAAAATGGCTAAGTGTCGGATTTGAAACGAAAATTAAAAATTTCCGGGTCAAAGAGTGCGAAACCCGATTCGGGATTGAGAAATTCCCGATTCGAATCTGGCCGAGAAACCCGATTCGGGTATTGATAAAACCCGAATTGGATGAACATGGATAACCCGATTCGGGTATTGGCAAAACCCGAACCCGAATTCTTGGAGCAAAATTTGGAGCAAGACCTAATGCGGGAGACTCGTTCACCGATTCGGGATCCCGAAGTTTTCCTGATTCGGGAAACGGGTGTACCCGATTCGGGTAAAGTGTACTTGCCCGATTCGGGATTTTAAGCTGATGAATCAGCTCAAATAACCCGATTCGGGAAAGCAGACCAGAAGCTCCGAAAAAATGCTCAAAATCATTAAAAACCACTTCAGAAATAAGTGAAAAGTGTCCCAATTGTTGCAAAGCAAGTGTAAAAACCTTTTGGAGTCACTTATCACTTAAAAGCAACTCTAGAAGTGTAAATTTGAAGCTCAAAAGGAGCAAAAGATGGTAAAACACAAGTTTTTCAAAAACTTTTCAAACCATTTTAAAGCTCAAAAACTTCCAAGAGATCCGCCAAAGGTTGAGCTCTGATACCAAATGTGAATCCCAAAATAGAGAGAATGAAAGATGGAGAGATTACTAGTAGAATAATATGAACTTGAATATAATTAGTAAGGTGAAAATGGTAGAACCAAGACAAGAGAATGTTGGTGTTCTTGGGATTGCTTCTCAATCATAAAAGTAGGCTACCAACTCAACACAAAAACCCTAGACAAGTGCTTTCTATATATAGCACAAGGGTATCTAAAGTTACACAAAAGGCTCTTAGAGTCTATGACTCTTTACAAGATGGGCAACAAACATAAAGTAGCTAAACTAGGAATTAGTAAATAACAAGATAGACCCTTGACTTCTTTACAACCCACAAAGTAGGGTCTAACAAGATTTAAGAAAAAACCCTTTAATATAGAGAATTCTCTGTATTTTGATTGGAAGGGGAGAGAAATCCAATGAGAATTGAATTAATATTATTTTTACATTTAAAAAATATTAAAGTTTTTTGGGATTATAAAAGTAATGAACATTAAGATTTTATAATTGATGTTGAAATCTTTAAAACAGTAAATCTATTGAAGTTGAATATAATTTATTTTAGAGATTTTAAATTTTAATTGTTTATTTTGAAAAAGTTTTATGTTGTGTTTGGCAAAAATAAGCTAGTTTATAAGCTAGTACATCCAAACATGTACCATAAGCTAGCTTTTTGAAACGCTATTTGAGTAGCTTATTGGAAGTTTTTTTAAGTTTTTTTCAATTATATCCTTATTAATACTAATTATTAAATTCAAATATATCATTTTTAATCATTTTATATATTAATAAACTAGTTTTTGCAAAACATAATTTGTTCATAAGCTAGCTTATCAGCTACTAGGTAGTTTATCAACTACTTTGCCAAGCTTTAAAGAATCTTGGAGATCTCCAACAGAGTCTCTAAAAAATCCCTAAAATGGAGAACCAAAATCCAAAATCTCTATAATAAAAATCATTCTACTCCGACATATTCTCCATTTTGGGGATAGAATCATTGTTTAAATTATTAAAATATTACTTTTCTCTCCTCTACTTTTTATTTTAAAAATTCTCATTGGTGGAACATAATAAAAAATCATTTTCTCTCTCTCTTGGTAATCAATTTTGGAGATTTTAGGAGCTTTCTCCAAATTTGGAGATTTTGGTACTCTCACTCCTACTTTCTCCATTTTGGAGAAAGCTTTGGAGAATCTGTTGGAGCCCAAAAGTATGCAAAATCTTCATTTTTCTCCATTTTCTCCATTTTGGAGAAGTTGTTGGAGATGCTCTGAATAACTATTCAAAACTTTAATTTTTTGAGTTTGGTGCAAAACTAACACCCCGTTGACGTTAGCGTTTAGCGTTTAGCGTTTGTTCTCAAAGAAGAAGAAGGAACTCATGAGTCTTGACCTTTAAAAGCCCCTACCCCCACTCATGTTGCAGAAATAATGAACCATTCAATATATATTTGTTAGAAATATTTGTTAAGTTGTGTCAATTTGTAATTTCTCTAAAGTTAGTGTCTTTTATGTAATATGTGTTTAAAGGCCCAAGTGTTTAGGCCCATTTGAATTTAAAAAGCCTAGCCCATAGAGTTAGTATAAATAGGAGTCATTAGGTTCATTTGTACTTTCCTTACTCTTAAATCTCTAATCATTTGAATGGAATGCAATCACATTTAGATCTTGTACTTAGCATATACATCACATAAAATCTAAAGTGTTCTTGATTTGATTGATTTGGCACCCACAATTGGTATCAGAGCCTGCCACTTGCTCTTGATCCGTTGTGTTCTGGTTCTGGTGAAATCGATTCTTCAGACCTCAAGCATCAGGTACCGGGTCTACTCTTCAGACTTGGATTTTTGAGTGTTAAGTGTTTTCTTCAGACTTGGATTTGTGGATTTCTCTAAGTCTTCCTTCATCACCCGACACCCAATACTCATCACTACATCCAACCTTCAGATCTGAACCTGACCTCCTGATCAGACCTTGACCTCCTGATCAGACCCTGACCTCCTGATCAGACCCTGACCTCCAGAACTGAATCTTTCTCAAGATTTTCACAAGTCTTGAAACCTTTCACCAACCAATTCACCTGATCATACTAAGTGGTTTAAGATCCACAATCAATCTTTAATCATGAACACACGTGATGCCTTGGCAATCGGGTCCGATACCCGACCTCCTGTTCTCTTCCGCGGTGACTTCTCACAATGGAAGTCAAGATTCCTAGACTTCGTTGAGAAACAACCTCTTGGCAAAGAAATACTTGAATCCCTCAAAAATGGACCCGTCAAGTTCTACATGACTATCCCTGACGTTCCTGATGGTAACCCACCTGTCGTAGGTGGTGTGGTTGAGAAGGATGCAACCAAACTCACACCTGAGGAAGCAAACCGTTTGAAGGGAGATCAACTCTCCAAGTCATATCTCATCCAAAGTCTTCCGAATGACATCTATGCAAACATCGATTGCAACGACACGGGGAAAGCAATGTGGGATGAGATCTGCAGTTTGATGCATGGCACGGAGAAGGGTATTCAGATGAAGAGATCAAACCTCCTAACAAAGTTTGCTACTTTCAAGGGATGTGAGGGGGAGCTACTTGAAGACACCTACCATAGGTTCTGCACGATGATCAACGAACTGAGGAAGAACAAGCTAAAGAAGTCACAATTGGAAATCAACATCCAATTCATCAACTCTCTGCGCTCTGAGTGGAGGAGATTCGCCTCGAACATCCAACAGAATCGTAACTTGGAGGACATAGACATCCATGAACTGTATGAGCTGCTTAACCACAACCAGGATGAAGTGTTGGAGACTATGAGCAACATGAAGAAAGTGGAAAAGTATGCTGACCCACTTGCATTGGTAGCAGACAGAAGACAGTTCACTTCTGGGAGATCACCCCGCTACGAGGATGAATATGATGTACCGTCTGACAACGGAGAGAAAGGGAGTGACTCTGATGAGGAGATGAATGACATGAAGAAGGCTCTTGCACTAATCACAAGGACCTTGTCTAAAAGGAACTTGAGGAAACCTATGTCTTCCAACAATCATAGGTACTACAGCGGTAAGAGGTATGAAACTAAACCAAGAGGTGAAGTGAGAAGGTACGAAAGGCCAGCTGAATTTGACACTAGGAGGTATGAAGAACCTAGGGAGCGTAGATATGATGAGAGGAGGTATCAAGAACGACGTTATGATGATCAAGAGAGAAGATATGATGACAGTGAAAAGAGGTATGACGAACCCAGAAGGTTTGATCAAGAGCCAAGGAGACTTGAACAAGGGAGTAGAGCTGTCTACCACAAGCCAGAAGAGAAAGCAAAGACAGATGACAAAGGCAAAGAGCCCAAGAAGGATGGGAGTCCAACATGCTTCAAGTGTGGGAAGCCTGGACACTTCGCTAAGAATTGCATCAACCATGTCTCCAAGTACGACTACTACAAGAACAAAATGAACTTGGCGAAAAAGCAAGATGATGGATTAGCACTGCTTGCTGAAGATGAAGCCTGGCTGCAAATGTCAAGTGATGATGAGGAAAGAGGTCTTGTCTGCATGCTAGCTCAAGATGATGCATCGAATGTGGATAGTGACGAAGGAAAAGATCAACTGTGCTTGATGGCAGATGCGGATGAAGAGTATTCCGAGGATGATGATCGTGACTACAATGATGTCAACTCAGACCATTCTGATTCATCTTCTGAGGTACTCCCTGACCCATACACTGAACTTGAAAATCAAGTAAAAGGTCTTGCACAAAAGGTTTCTGAGTATGAAAATAAGATTAAACAAGCTAATAAACAAACCACAATTGCTGAATCCAAATTAGCTAGTGAACATGCCTTAGTTGTGAAATTCAACATAGAATTAGCCTATTCAAAAGACAAAGTTAACATGCTCACCCTTGCAAACAAAAATCTTGAAGATAAAGTCACAAGCTTAAATGCCAATATCACTGACTTACAAAAGAGACTACATGAGGCTGAAATAGTGAGTAGTGAGAATGTAAAGAAGTATGAATTTATTTTTGCTCAAAGGATTAACTTGTTTGCGAAAATCAAAGATATAGAGGACAAATTTTTAAAGAGAGGCCAGACTGATCAAACCATTCACATGAATCAACCCAAAGAGTTCAATTATTACAATCCAAAGGAAGGCATTGGATATAAAAGTCCATGCTACCTGAAGCGTGCCATATCCAAGACTCCTACCTTGTATGATCTGAGGTACATGAGTCTTGGATACAAAATTATTTTCATGAAAGAGTCTGATGACCCTGAACAGTTGAAGGAAATTGAAAAGAAAGAAAAAGCTAGAAAAACCAAACAATCATTTCCCTTCAACTATTCATCTCTGAATGCCAGTTATGCAACGCATGAGATTCCTTTGTCTAAGGACTACACGCCTAGCTATACTGAGGATGAGATGAATCAGGAAGTTCCAATCCTTGAAAAAGTTTACAAAGATAACCAAACCTTTTATGAAAGAAGGATTGCTAAACTGGAGGCTGAGCTAGATGATGAGAGGCGCATGAGCCTTAGGGAAAAGGACCTATTCTTGAGTAAAATCAATGAATTGGAGAAAGCCCTCAAATCCAAAAGCACACCAACAGCAAGTCAATCCACCTTTGGAACAGGTGATAACTCACGTCATCATCACCATAGATGGAATGTGAATGCGTTAGATTTTAGACCTTCAAGTACCTCTTCTACAAACTCTAAATCCATGGTACTAAGGACTCCAATCTGCACCACCATTTCATACATGGAAGACTTAGCGTATATGGCACCTAAATCAACGGTACAAATTTCTGAAATTGTATCGGATGATAGTACCAATAGGGTTGGTGAGAATGGTAGATCTTCAGGCCAATCTAAACCAGGAAACAAGGCTCCTCCTAAACTATCCCGGAAAGACAAAGGGAAGGACAAAGTGGTCACCCCTGAGTCTGAAGTTGCGAGTTCATCTCGTACCAATGTGAATGTTCCTAAGAAAAACAGACGTTTTCGAAAAAGAAAGAATGCTACCAAACCAAAGGAACACTCACACAACTTCACTCCTAAGAAAAACCCCTCACATACTCATTCTCCAAATGTCAAAGGTACTAACCGTGGTTCTCAAAATGTGACAGATCAAAATATGAGAAATGGTAGGCGTAAGAACAAGGAGAGTGGATCAAAAGAAGGCAGTCATCCGAAGCCATTTGCACATAAGCCTAGTCTCATGAAAAACAATTTTTCCAATTTTGTATATCATAGAACTAATAGGCATGTACCACGAACTCCATTTCAATGTTATGAATGTGAACATATTGTTTATGGATGTCATAGCAATTTTCGTTGTCAAAATCAATTTAGATTTGGGTACTGTGCAAATGCTTTCGTGAATGATTACTTTGTTCCTAACTATCATGGATTCTACAATCATGGTTATCATCATACTCATAACAAGAAGCCTAATCCAAAACCCAAACAAAATTCTCCACCTAAGGGTAAACAGGAACATGTATCCAAACCTGCTAATTCTAATCAGACAGGACCCATTCCCAAATGGGTACCTAAAAATGTTTCTCCGTGATTTTGCAGGACGGTCATGTGTGGTACATGGATTCAGGGTGTTCCAAGCACATGACCGGAAGGAAGGAACTTCTCGCTAACTTCAAACAAAAATATGGCGGGAACGTTCGGTTTGGGAATAAGCTTTCAGCACCAATAATGGGATATGGTGATATCCTTCATCATAAAATCACCATCAATAAAGTAGCCTATGTGGAAGGCCTGAGTCACAACCTGCTCAGCATTGGAAAGTTCTGTGATAAAAAACTTGAGGTTAACTTTCGGGAAACAAGATGTTGTGTCAGGACATATGATGGACAGGAACTCATTGAGGGTACTCGCAGGTCGAATCTCTATACCGTCAATTTCCGGAAACAACGACCATTCACAAAGTATGTCTTCTCTCTAAAGCAACTTTCAATCAGAACGTGTTGTGGCACCGGAGACTATCCCACCTGAATTATGCTACAATTAATCAACTAGCTAAGACAGGATTGGTGACTGGTCTCCCCTCCTTGAAGTTCACCAAAGAACAATTGTGCTCAGCATGTGAGATGGGGAAGATCAAGAAATCTTCGCACAAGCTGAAAGTGGAACACAACACCTCCAAACCACTTCAGCTCATCCATATGGACTTGTGCGGACCAATGCGTGTACAGAGCATCAACGGGAGGAAGTATGTACTGGTAATTGTGGATGACTTCTCAAGGTATACATGGGTGAACTTTCTCAGAAGTAAGGATGGTGCTTCAGACATCATCATTTCTTTCATCAGAAATGTGCAGGTCAGACTACAACTTCATGTTCAAGTGATTCGCACCGACAACGGCACTGAATTCAAGAATCGCACGCTTGACTCGTTCCTTGATTCTGTCGGCATCACTCACACCTTTTCGGCTGCCCGAACACCTCAACAAAATGGTGTTGTGGAGAGAAAGAACCGTACCCTAGTGGAAGCTGCACGCACCATGTTGGCATTTTCCAAGCTTCCGCTACACTTCTGGGCTGAAGCCGTTGCGTCTGCCTGTTTCACCCAAAACCGGTCTCTCATTACCAAAAGGTTCATGAAGACTCCGTATGGATTGGTGTACAATCGACCTCCCAGCATCAAATTCTTCAGAGTTTTTGGTTGTGAATGCTACGTGAAAAATGATAAAGACAATCTCGACAAGTTCAGTCCAAAGGGTGATGAGGGTGTTTTCATCGGGTATGCCATGGATTCTCCGTCCTACCGCGTGTTCAACAAGAAAACAAGACGTGTGGTTGAGAGCACAAATGTGGATTTTGAAGAAGGCATTGAAGAAGACACTACACCAGCTCCAGTTACACCAGGAATCTCTGGTGTTCTGGCTTCTGATCATCTTCATGGCAATCCCATGACTTCTTCTTCATCGGCGAACAAACCATCTTCTTCTAACTCTAATACTTGTGATTTGGATGAATTGTTTGAATTCTTTTATAAAGATTCACCTACACATGCTAATGTTGCTCTTCCTGTTCCTGCAGTTGTACAACCAGCACCTCATGTCATGGTCTCTACCACTGACATTTCATCTTCCAACCTCCAAGGCACTTCATCATCATCGTCTGCTTCAGCATCACCAAGTTCTAGAGTATCTCCTGCACCAGTTGAGGGGGAACCTTCTCACACCTTCCAGCAGGCCCCAGTGGTGAATGTTCCAAGTCCTCAGAGTGGTGCTTCCTCCACAATGCCTGCTACAAGTCAACATCAAGGCATTTCTTCACCTGCTCCACAAGTGGCAGGTCCCAGTACAAGCACCGCTCAACCTGCTCCACAAGTGGCAGGTCCCAGTACCACTACTCACCCTGCTCCACAAGTGGCAGGTCCCAGTACAACCACTCAACCTACTGCTGGTCCTTCACTTGTCTCTTCAGACACACCAGCAGCTCCTGGTCCCATTGTGGTACAATCTCAAGTGCCACCTACAGTTACCACTCTAGCAACGACCAGACGTGAACCTGAGTTCTATATCGATCTGAGGATAGAACCTTTACCCCCTCCAACCTTACCCCATACAACCAAGTGGACGTGAGCTCATCCACTCCAACAAGTGATTGGTAGCAAGTCTGCACCAGTCAAGACAAGGTCTGCAACTCAAAATGAGTGCCTATTTGCAGCCTTCTTATCCAGACATGAACCCTCGAATGTGACGGAAGCCCTCGATATCTATGCAAGAGGAACTGAATCAATTTGAGCGCCTGGGTGTCTGGAGACTTGTACCGAGACCAGCGAACAAGACAATCATCGATCTGAAATGGATCTTCAAGAACAAGAAGGATGAAGATGGGATTGTAACCAGAAACAAAGCTCGTCTAGTAGCCAAGGGATTCAAGCAACAAGCGGGAATTGATTATGATGAGACATTCGCACCGGTGGCCAGAATTGAAGCCATTCAGATCTTCTTAGCCTACGCCGCTCACAAGAACTTCACTGTCTACCAGATGGACGTGAAAACGGCCTTTCTCAACGGCGAACTGAAAGAAGAAGTTTATGTCACTCAACCTGAAGGCTTTGTTGATCGTACCAAGCCTAATCATGTCTACATCCTAGACAAGGCTCTCTACGGGTTGAAGCAAGCTCCCCGTGCCTGGTATGATCTTCTCTCCAATGCGCTACTAGATAATGGTTTCTACAAAGGTAAAATCGATCCTACTCTTTTCATCAAGACCGAAGGTGATGATATCCTGTTAGTTCAAATTTATGTCGATGATATCATATTTGGTTCTACTAACTCAGATATGTGCACTTGGTTCAGTGATCTCATGACCACCAGGTTTGAGATGAGTATGCTCCGGGAGTTGTCTTTCTTTTTGGGACTTCAAGTTATACAAAAACCTGATGGCATTTTGATTAATCAATCAAAATACATCGGTGATCTTTTAAAACGTTTTCACATGGCCACTTCTTCGGTTGCTAAAACTCCTATGGCCTCGGGCACTTTGATCGGTGCTGACCCTAAAGGGAAGCCTGTAGATCAAAAGACTTATAGAGCCATCATTGGTTCTTTGTTATATCTGACTGCTAGTAGACCGGATATTATGTTCGCTACTTGTTTCTGTGCTCGTTTTCAGGCAAACCCAAAGGAATCACACATGATGGCAGTCAAACGCATCCTCCGGTACCTGAAAGGCACACCCAATCGTGGGTTGTGGTACCCAAAGGAGTCAGGATTTGAGCTCGTCGCATTTTCGGATGCGGACCATGGAGGTTGTCAACTGGACCGGAAAAGTACTTCAGGTCATGTCCAGTTCTTAGGTGATAAGCTAGTCAGCTGGGGTTCAAAGAAACAACACTGTGTTTCCACGTCTACGGCTGAGGCGGAGTATGTCGCTGCTGCCAGCTGCTGCTCCCAAGTGTTGTGGATGCGGACCCAACTCCGAGATTATGGCTACAATTTCAATCACATACCTATCTACTGCGACTCCAAAAGCGCCATAGCCATCACATGCAATCCAGTCCAACACACTCGCACTAAGCATATTGATATAAGGTATCACTTCATCAAGGATCATGTGGAGCGAGGTACGATTGAACTTTACTTTGTCAATACCGAGTATCAACTTGCGGATCTCTTCACCAAGCCTTTGGATGAGAAACGGTTTAATTTCCTAATCTCCAAGCTTGGCATGTTTGATCCTCAAGAGTGATCATCTATCAAACACTCAGTCCTTCAGAACCATGACCCAGTGTTCAGACCAATGGTTGACCACTGTGTCATCGTTGTCTTGGACTAAGCTCTTGATAGATCAGGTGTTGTTTAGTTTCATCTCTTTTGTATCTATTTTTTTTCCTGGTCTTGTAAGTATTACTAAGTTTTTCTTGAGTGTGCATCAGTCAAGGGGGAACGTTCCCTCCCGATGCCTGTTCCGAGGGGGAACGTTGTCTGCCTCCGCCTGATCAGAAAGGGAATAGGTAAGCACTAGGGCTGGCAATGGATAAGGGTACACCCGTTACCCGTTATGTTTCGACCCGTTGGATAAGGGTATGGATAAAGAAAAAAATAGAAAAATTATCCATTTATCCACTTACCCATTACCCGTTTACCCGAAATTTTAATGGGTAGGATATGGATAAATGATTTTTTTCGTTATCCATTACCCGTTACCCGTTATGATATATATACATGTATAATTTTATAAAGTTAAATATTAAATAATTATATTAATTATATTATTAATTTTTTTACAACGTTGTTGTATGTTAATTTGTACTTTATTTTAATATTAATACGTTTGTGGTAATATTTAAATGTTTACTAGAGCAAATTACATATATAAAAATTATTTATGAACTAATATTTTACTTATATGTTTGAGGTTTAACGATATTATTTATTGATCAAAATATTTTTTTGTTTTACCATTTACCCATTACCCGTTTCGTTACCCGCTATTTTTAGTGGGTAGGGTAGGGTATGGATAACAGTTTTTTTAGATGGATAATTACCCGTTTCGTTACCCGTTATTTTAAATGGATTGGATAATGGAATAACCCTTACCCTACCCATACCCTACCCATTGCCAGCCCTAGTAAGCACCCCAGGTAAGTTTTTTATTCTCTCTATATATATATACATATAATAGATTTTTTTTAGGTTTTAACTTTCATTTCTTTTAATCTCAAAAAAAAAAAAAAAAAAAATCAGATTTTATTTACCTCTATTTTTTTTGTCTTTTTCCTACTCTCATTCATCTTCTTCCAACCTCATCTTCTCCACAACAAAGTTTTCCCCCAAATTTTTTTTCCTTCAATTTTCTTCAAACTCAAAAGATTCATCATCATTGTGAAACAAAGTAAGATCCATCTTTCCCCAACTAGTTAGTCATTTTATTGGATCTTTCATTTGATTAATTTCATCTAGACTAGTTTGAAACCCATTTCTTGAAAAATGTCAAGGGTTTTTCCAAAAACCCCAATCTCAAAATTTTTGGATTTTGAGAGATTTGGGTTGGTTGTTTGTTTAAAATGCATTCATTGAAGTTGTAAATCGTGGTTAGAGCTTTCTGTTCATATAAAATGCTTGTGATTTGGTGAGGTTTTGAGTGTTGAGATGTTTTCCACCATTGTTGTGTTCTTGAAGGATTCATAATGTTCTTCAAAATTTTTTAAACAAACCACTTTTTGATCTTTAAAAATAGATATCTTTTTGTGGAAAGGTGTTTTTGAAAGCTGATGGGGTTTTACTCAAAGATCAGTATTTGGAAGGTGGTAACTCCTTTTTTTTTACTTTTACCTTTTCATTTTTACCTTTATCTGATTTTATTTTATTTTATTTTTTCTTTTATTTTCTTTGTTTTATTTTTTCTTTTGTCCAAGTTTCAAGTCCTGACCGGAGACAAATCCGGCGACCGGGTCTCGCCGGAGCCGGACCGGAGGTCAAACCGCATTTTCACCCAAGTCTCTTTCTTCCCGGAACCGGACCGGAGACCCCGCCGGAACCGGAACTCGCCGGAACCGGATGTCGCCGGAACCGGACCGGAAAATGCCTTGTCCAAATTTTGAAAAGAAAGTGAGAAGAAGTGTGTCGCCGGAACCGGATGTCACCGGAACCGGATCTGAAGTCAAGGGTGTTTATGTTTTGTTCGAAAACCCTTGTAAACCAATCCACCTCGCCGGAACCGGACGTCGCCGGAACCGGACGTCGCCGGAACCGGACGTCGCCGGACCCGGATGTTTTTCCGACGACCAAAGCTTTTTCTCTTGTGAACCTCCTTGACCATATCTTAAAAATAAAAAGGAGAGATGAAGAGCCGGACCGGAACCGGACCGGACGGTGGCCGGAACCGGACCGGACGTTGGCCGAATTTCTTTTGCTCGTCTCTTTCGTCACCTGGTGGTTGTGTGTGCGTAACCGGAAGCATTCTCGCCGGACCGGACCGAACCGGAGATTTGTGAGACCGGAGAATCTCTCGTGACCGGCGACCGGATGTCTTGGGTGTACCCTCATCGTCGCCTTCTTCTTTTTGTGTGCGAACCGAACCTTCCTCTTCCATTGTTTGTGTGTGTTCATCGGACCGCATGGTGGCCGGCGTTCGGACCGGACGGTGGCCGGCACCGGTGTCGTGAGTGTGTGTGTGTGTGACCGTCGTATGAGTCTCGTTGTATGTATGTGTGCATTTTTTTTAATCTGATTAAGGAGTAAAGAAGTAAAGGAGAAGCATCAATGGTTGCTTCTATCAAATATGATAGCTCTTTCCAAGAAAAATCCTCTAAAAACGCGTTTTTTTTTTATGAACACGCTTTCCATAGCTGTCACACTTTTACCAAGTCAAAACACGCTTTCCAGCTGTATACACGGTCCCCCACGCGCATCAGACGCGCTTTTAACGCTCCCCAACGCGCCTGTACGCGCCTCGAACGCGGTTCCACGCGCGGGCACGCGCCGTCACGCGCCTAGACGCGCCCGCCTCGCGCCACACGCGCTTGTCCACGCGCTATCACGCGCACCTCTGACCCGCTCCACTCGGTCAGCACTCGGTCAGAGCTGCTGACCGAGCCTCTGACCGAGGCGCTGACCCGTTCTCTTCCTCTGACCGAGGCGCTGACTGGCCTTCTGCTTCTGACCGCATCTGACTGGTGCGCTGACCGGTTCCCTTGCTGACTGCTTCGTCTGACCCACACTATTCATCAGACCGTTTTTTTTATTTTTTTGTTTCATTTTTTTTCCTTTTCTTTTTATTATACTTAAAAGATTTAATTTTTTTTCTTTTCTTTTTATTATACTTAAAAGACTTACATTTTTTTTGTGTGTTTTCTTTTTATTCTAGTTTTTTGTTTTATTTTTCATTTTTTTTGTGTGTGTGGTTTTATTTTGGTTCTATAGGATGTTTCCAAATTGCAATCTGTGCACCAATTTTTTTGTAGTCACTCATTCCTTGGACTCCTTGCATATCATGTCATGCCTTGTTTCCCTTACTGAATTTGTTTTTGTGCTCCAAGACATTAGAAGCTGTGTGAGTTAGGTTTACGTGCATACTTGAGTACGTACATGTCATGTACTTGTCTCACCATGCCCTGATACCACCTCATTCAGAATAGTCTAAGTGTTCATCATCATGTCTCGGGTTGGTAAGATTGTTGGTGGTCTTTGTATTCTCACAACTTGAGAATTAATTCACACTCAATGGGTTGTACTATTCCTTACCGAATCCATCGATTCGGTAAACAATAACACATCTCAATGCTGTGTGTTTTCATTCTCCCATCACTCACATTTGCCTTTACCTCATTACTAACTTTTTATTTTTCAGGTACAATGGCAAACCTCATCATTCTGATGATAATCTCATCACCACTTCATCAATCCACCGGAGGACATAGCAGACGAATATATATATATATATATATATATATATATATTAAAAAAATATATAAAATATATATATAAATGGAAATTCGGTATTTGAGTTCAGAATAGGATTCAGAATGGTATCCAAACCTCTCTTAATGGCATTCAGGCCCTGTCTGAAGGCATCCAACACCTTTCTTTGATACCAACACTTATCATGGATGTCATCACCCCACCTCTTTTGGATACCAACATTTTATATGCCATACCCAAGTATCCTGATGTCATACCCAACACTCCCTATACCAATACCATCACTCCTTATGCCATACCCCAAACTCCTTATGGCAACTCCAAAGACCCATGATACACCGCTGGCGATACCACTTGTATTACTTGATGCTGTAGATCATCATTCACCGACTGTGAGAGCATACTTAGGTATATCACCTCTACCAGCATCTCTAGAGCCGGAGACTGGCACCCCGGAGGTATCCTCTAGGAGAGTGAGTGAGGGTCTTGAGAGTGGTCATTCATCTGGGGGTGATGACCAAGGGTGTGAGGATGAGGAATCGGGGGGATATGACGGGGGTAGATTAGGCGGTGATGCTGATCGCTCCGGAGCTAATACCTCACATGTTTATGACAGTCACCAAAGCCCTTCACTTTACCCTTTGGTGGACTATGATTCTGATGACTCCGGTGATGACCACCCATCTGCGGGTGAGGATGACATAGGGTTTGAGGGAGACCTAACAGTCGAAGAAAGTGAGCTGAGCGAGGGAAGTAAAAGAAATGATGAGTGTGAGATAGGACCAAAGGTTTTAACCGGTCCTCCCCTATCCATAGGTAGAAGCTGGGCAGCCACATCTGCTACCCGTACACATGTGTTGAGTACGGGTATTGAAGAAGACACCTCCCACCCAGAGGTGCAACTGCACGCCCCACCTAGCCACTCATTCATCTCTCAAAAGGTGGATGTTTCATTCCACGGGGACAAAGCACAACGGCTATCAAGCCCTCACTTGGAGGGTAATGATATTGAAACAGGAGGATCCCTGCCCCGATCCCCACACTTCCTTCATGTGCACCAGAGTCTAGAGCCATATACACTCTTAGGTACACATACTGCCAGTCTATGTGACGCAGTCTCAGCTCCACGCATCACGAGTCTATGTGACGTGATCGGAACCCCGAGAGTGGTGTCCACGATGGGCATTTCACAATGACCGACGGGAAGTCCTACCATGGTCACTATCACGCCAGCCATGAACGTAGGCCACACCGTTGATTCAGCGGTTGTGCAAACGGAACGTCTATGTGACACCGGAGTTACTTACCCGACATCCGTTGTCAGGGAATGATGGATGGCGCCCTAAAGGCTATCCATGAGGATTTTGTACTTCACCACCTTCTTATACTTCACCACCTCCAGCACCACCTCCATGTCCGACTGCACCCCGACTACTTGTTTAATGAGTTGACGGACTTTCTGATGGCAACATTGATCTCCCGTGGGAATCTCCACGAGGATGACACAAACCTTCCAGATTATATACAACGGTCTGCTTACACATCACTTCCCGCGAGCCATCCCGAGCCGGCTACCTCCTCTTCTCAAGAGGTAGTCTTATCTATCCAGAGGCTCGAAGGGAAGCTTGATGCCCTGAAGAAGGAGGAATTGGCTGAGATCAAGGGCTCCATTTCAGACATGCAGACTCAGATCCGAGCCTTTGAGACTTCTTGCCGTGCATCAGCCGAGCCACCTAAGCGCAGACACGACGACCGAGATGACCCCGATCGCCGTGAGGGGGAAATACCTAAGAAGGCTCGGCTTGGCTCTTCAGTTCTGACAGGCACTTCTTCCGGCGCCGCTCCTTCTGGTACTCATATGGGGACCGGTGCCGATGTATCTCATTCTCAGCCTGGTCAGAACCTGACAACAGATTCAGCGGAGGGTCGAGAGATTGTTTTTTTTTTGTGTCAACCCAGAAATCTCTCACCCTGTCCGCGTACCCGCTTCAGATGATGTTCCTTCAGATGATTATGAGTCATGCATGGAGAGCTACAGTTCTGACTCTCCTCTTCTGATACCACTTCAGTCGCCTCCACATCAGTCACTTCCGGGTCTGGAGACGTATAGTTCTGAGACTTCACCCCCTATGTCTCCACATCTTTCATCTTCTCCATCGCCTACATGTGACATGCCTTCACCACATTGGTCTCCTCTTCCTCTTACGCCGTCTCCAACATATAGAGGTTCTTAGCCAAGGGTATCGTCTCGTACTCCGTCTCCAGTTCTAACTGTATTTTGTTCTCGCACGCCGTCTCCACATCCAGAGCTCCGAGCATGTCTTCCAGAGTCAGAGCTCCGATCAACCCTGTTACTCATGGCCTCCAGCGACCGATCCATGGTCAATGGTTCAACCGCCAGTCTCACCTAGGTGATCTTTGAGAAGGACAAGGGTGTACCACCTAATCGTTGAAAGTATGTGGAACCACGGAAGCCAGTCATGAGAGATAGAGAAATGAGGTATGTCAGATACCTTGAGAAGATCGACTGAGAAGTGTTAAGAGAGACCGCCGCCACCATCATCACGAAGAAGAGACGATTCATCGAAGAATCACAAAGAGACTGAAGGATCGAAGAAGAAATCATCAAGTCATCCGAAGCGAAGAAATTGACACAAAGGGGGAAATTGTTAGAAATATTTGTTAAGTTGTGTCAATTTGTAATTTCTCTAAAGTTAGTGTCTTTTATGTAATATGTGTTTAAAGGCCCAAGTGTTTAGGCCCATTTGAATTTAAAAAGCCTAGCCCATAGAGTTAGTATAAATAGGAGTCATTAGGTTCATTTGTACTTTCCTTACTCTTAAATCTCTAATCATTTGAATGGAATGCAATCACATTTAGATCTTGTACTTAGCATATACATCACATAAAATCTAAAGTGTTCTTGATTTGATTGATTTGGCACCCACAATATTATATACTCAACGTTTTTTTGAAAAGTTTCTATAATCGTTTTTAATTAGTGATATTGTTTGGAAAAAGAATGTCAATCAACCTTAGATTACAAAAAGAATCGGAGACTTGCTATCATGTTTGAGGTATCATTCGTAAAGAACTGAGAACAACCAAATTTTATTATGGACCATTTATTCTTGCTTTTAAATTAAAATAGTTAAAATTATTTTCTGAAAGAAAACGTGAAAAGAGAATGCTAACATGTAAAAGCAAAGATAGTAGTGTGGACGTTTAAATTATTGGAGATATATGACGAGACATTTTGGCTGTACCATTCTTCTTTATAATTATTGGAGTGAATGATATTTTTCCTTCGGGTACGTGGTTTGATGGTTTTTACCTTTTTCGTCCCTATTATGAAAAATAACAAAATATGATTGCATGTTTTAAACAAGTTGTGTCTGTCGGGTTTCATTTTGAGTTATTTTTGTTTGCGGTCCTTGGATAAATTAAAAGGTTAATTTCCCGTGGTTGCATTAGGGACCTAATTTGTTTAGAAAATGCAACCAAAGGAACAAAACTCGTTATTTTTACAAAATATGTGGCGACATATATATATGTGGGAACATCAAACCATAGAGATGAAGAATATAACTCAATCCAACTATTAATTAAAGGGAATGTCAATAATCATTATTTTCATCAATGATAACTTTATTAACTCAATTGATAATAGATACATGAACAACTTCCATGTGCAATCATAAGAGTAGGAAAATATGATAATATTTTTGTAAGATTATATCATATAGGATTAAAATAAAATTTTAATAGTTTGTTACAATGATTATTTTGTGGACAGAAAACCGTTATCATGACCTAAGAAATTATATTAAATAATGTTTTAATGTGAATAACACTAGTGGTTTTCTGCCTAGGCTCGGTAGGCAATTTAATAGGACATAGTTTAAGCAAAGCCTAGTTGAATCTTTTCAAAAAAACTCGACATGCAATGTGACCATTATTTACACTACCATATTGGTAACGTTTTTTTCTTTTACTTGTAACATTAATCAAGCTAGAATAAAACAAATCTTGAACTAAAAAACTTGATATGTAAAACTGATGAGTGTCGAGCCGACAAATAATAATTAAATTTCCTATTTATCGTAAATTACACCCTAAATTGTAAAAGTGGCAAGCAGAGTCGATTCCAAAAGGATTGGATGTGACCGCCATCAAAATTCTACTACACTTTATGCAAAAGGGGAAGAGGGTGGATTGATGAATTATTAATCTAAACGTGTAAATAAGATTAAGACTACCATAAAAGACGTTGAAATCTAGCGGTATCAATCAACTGATTCTTTGGATTATATATTATTGACTCGTTCAAATAAATATTTTCTAATTGAAATCAAATTGGCTTGAACAACAACACGCGTTAATGTTCCGTTTGTAACGAAAACACGACTAATGTGAAACGCTTCAACAATTAGTCTCTAATCAGCTAATTTAGCTTAGTTACGAACTTAGAACTCGATTGCTAATTGCATTAAAATTAAACAAACACCAAAACTAACCAACATCTAGCTCAGTTGGTCTTCCTAAGGGAGGTAACATCCTGGGGGGACTGTGGATGGTATCCTAGTCTACCGAGGTTCAAATCCAAGGGGAGTCAATTTGAAAGCATGAGGAGTACCTAGTCCTTGGGCTGCTCCAGTCATAGACTGAGCCGCCTCACCAACCTAGTCAAAGACTGTGGTTGGGCTCTAGATCCACCGGTAGATTGGTGGGCTGCCCTTGGATGCTAGATACCGTCGGGGAGGCATGCGTGCGTGCACGTGTGTTTGTTCGTGGTAGTCGTTCGTTGGTTCGTGCCGCTATGCCTTCCAATTTTTTTTTGTTTGAGTTAGATTATACAACCTTACAACACTTTAAATTAACACGATTATTGATTTAGTTCTGTTTGCTACCAAGAGAAATCCAAGAACAATTACGGATTCTGAAAGTTCTCTAGCAAGTCAAATTTATTGATTTAGTTCTGTTTGCTACCAAGAGAAATCCAAGAACAATTACGGATTCTGAAAGTTCTCTAGCAAGTCAAATTTAAGTGGACAAAGTAAGGGATCCAACTTAAAAATGACAAACATTGAAATACCAAGATTGCATAAATGAGATTAGATAAAGTTTTAGGGGGCGTTTGGTTGGGGGTATTGAGGGGTCAGGAATGGGAATGATAATGAAAACTGCTGTTTGGTTTGATATTATATAATGGAATCATTCCTGCAGATCCATTAATTTCCATTCCTGACTAAATTTGGGGGAATGAAAATTTTATTTCTACTTGGTTCTTTTTTCCATGCATTGTTTCATCTATGGATATTAAATGAAATATCTTTTGTATTTTCAAGTTGGAAAACCATATTTTTCTAATATGAAACAACTTTATATTGATTATATTGGATTAACCAAACAGCATCAATGCAATGCTCATTCCTATTCCCATTCTCCTGCATTCCCATTTCCATTCCCTTAAATGAACCAAACGCCCCCTTAGTCTCAATTCATCCAAATCGAAGGTTAACTATCTACCCATTGCTAAGAATCCTAGATTGATACTCCCAATCATCTCCAAGAACGCTCTCATTGATTCTCCCCCCTCTAATGACAGTTGCTGATTGAAATCAACCGCAAAAGAGAACGTGACTGATTTTTCTACCGCACGTGGGTTGAGAATCAAACCTGATCAGTGTAGAAGGCGGTCCGGACGCGGCTGCTGCCCGCTGGAAACTCGCGTCGATGTTATTGGACTCGAAGATTTCTTCTACATGATGAGCTGCTGCGACATGGCTTGGCATAAGGGATGATGGGCTTGGCTGCCGAACAAAACAAACAATGACATTTAAGTCAGATTTTTGTTTGTTTTATTTTGGTTTGATTGCTAACAATAAAATCCCAATTCTAAGTAATAATAATGATATTTTTAGGCATCCATTAGTATTAATTTTAGGGTAATCTTAACATAAAAATGTATAAGATTAGCACCTATCAATCTCTGTGTCTCTCCTTGACCATCAAAATATTAGTACAGTTTAAGTAATTACCCAAATAGATTTATTAAAAATGTTTTTACACTTCTATTTAAAAAAAAACAAAGGAATAGGAAAGACATACAGAGTGAGAATAAAGGCAAGAATCTTGAGAGTGAGAAGATAGCATGAGAAACATAAAGAGACAATTCGTACATGAGGGTGGAATGTAAATCTTCTTGAAATGAATCTGTTGAAGGAACATGTTTGTATATTATTTTTAATCAACAAAGTAATTGTTGTCATATAAATTTCAAAACTGAAATAAAGTAAGACTTATAAAAGAAATTAAGAGGAGAAAGTACCTCTTACAACCCTGTCAATTGACATGTTTGGCCTTTTGGAGTATAGTAGAGGAGACTCCTATTATTCACAGATCTATGTAGCCATTGCGTCCCGAAATGTGTATACATGTACACAACTCCAGAAGCTCTACAGACGCAACAATACGCAGACGTTTTTTCAACAATAAAACGCTCTATGGAAGATGATGTATGCATGTATCACGTATGTTAAACTGTAATCTAGACATTGCAACCGATCATGGTCGTTGGGCGCCTCCGGAATACTACCATGGAGTGTAAGCTTTGTTAAATGTTGTAAACCACAAATGCTTCAATAAAATCTCTCAAGGTCTGTGCAAGCACAAGAGAAACCTACTGAAACAAGCTTCTCAATGTTTCCAATCGATGAGGGTAGATCTTCCTCATATGAAAATTCAAACTGAAACTTTGGAAAATTGTTATCGGGGTGCATCGGGTATATATATATATATATATATATATATATATATCTACTGACTTCACAAACAATTTTAACCTAAGGTAATCCACCCTTCTTTAAAATCGAAAAATTTGTAAACCTCGAGACGATTCTAAGTGGATAACCTTTTTTAGACCTTCGATGGGAGCATGAAGTTCTACCAAATTAGCGCATTTTATAAGATGTAAACTCTTCAGATTTGGTGTTCGCCTGAGGTCAAGGGTCCTCAACTCTGAATATTCTTTGATATATAGATTTTCGAGCATTGGGAGTACTAATTCATCAAGGTTAAGGGACCTCAACCTTGGACAACTAAGGTTGAGGGATTTGAGGTGTGGGCATTTACGGGGCATGTCAAGTTCTACCAAATGCTTACACTTCTCAAGATTCAATATCTCGATATTCGGAGTTCTCCCAAGGTTAAGGGACCTCAACTTTGCACAACTCAGCTCGATGAATTTGAGTTTTGGACATTCATGGGGCATGTCAAGTTTTACCAAATCTTTACATCCCACAAGATTCAATGTCTCGATATTTGGAGTCAGCCTAAGGTCAAGGGTACTCAATATTGTATCATTGAGATTGAGGGATTTGAGTTTCGGACATCCAACATGTATGTGAAGTTCGACCAAGTAAGAACAACTTTGAAGATCTAACGTCTCAAGATTTGGAGTTACCCCAAGGTCAAGGGTCGTCAACTTTGAATTACTTAGACAAAGGAATCGAAGCTTGTCAAGAACCTATCAAAAGAAAATTTAAGAAAAAATGAATATTGGTGTACTAAAAAAATCAATAGATATGTAGTGTCAAAATGAATATGTTGCAAAACAACAATTCAACCATTACTTTACCTTTCTTTCTCCACCTTCCCAAAGTTGTATGATTTGGCTATCATACATTTCAAGAGCAACAAGATTACTTGCTTGAAATGTTTTGGGTAAAGAACAAAAATTGTAGTTTAGCCAAGCCAGATATTGCAAAGAATTTGGAAAGTATTGGCTAACTTCATCAAATTCCCAATCACGAGGAAAATCATACCCGCACACATGAAGTAATCTAAGTTTCTTCATGTTTCCAAGACCCTTCATAACCATTTCTAGGTTATTGATGTTTGACCAAGAAGATAAGTTTACCTTTACACATTTTGTTGCTTTAGTACCCTGTAAGCAAAAGAAGTGGCCATAAATTAACTAGGGTCGTGAAAAATAAAATTGTGTTAGTTAGTTTTCTCTATGCAAATAAACATTAACCTTACCTGATTATTAGTCAATATATTGATAATCTCCTTGTCAATCCACAATCGACTATGTTTGTTAGGCTTCTCAGGGTGCGAACGACGAACAATGTACCTCCCCGTTTCTTGTATATGGTCATGCATCTCCAAGTAGCCATCTTCAGAAATGGTTATAAGACATCTTTTCTGAAGAACATTCAAACCATGTATAGCATGAAATCCACGGCTCTCAAGCATTTTGATTGCTTCATTTTCCTTCAAACCTTTTAATATGCATGCAACGTCTAGGAATATTTCCTTACAGTCAGTATCTAGACCTATATAGCTTAACTCCAACTTTTGTAGAGTTTCATCCAATGGAATTTTTTCCAATCTTTCTAGAGTATCTATCCATACATGCTCATTTGTGTCACGGAGAGACGAACCCAAAACTATGATCGTTAAGGGAAGACCAGCAGCATAATTTACAACTTTTCGTGACAACTCTTCATACCCTACTGGAATCTTTGTCCCAAATGCACACGTACTCAAGAGGCAAATTGCTTCCTCGTTTGTTAACAGCTTGACGTCATGAATCGGGTTCACTTTGTGTGCTACCAGCACTTGCGCATCTCTTGTTGTAATAATGATTCTACTTCCCGACTTAAACCAATTAGGTTCACCGGCTAAGGCCTTAAGTTGGTCTATATGATCCACATCATCTAGAACAAGAAGAACCTTTCTGCTAGGCATATGCTTTTTCATCATTGCTTTCCCATCAAAAACACCATTTACATTGATGTCCTGTCTATTTAATACGTCTCTAAGGACTTGTTGTTGCAACGACTTCAAGCCTACTAAAAGGGAATTTGAGAATTCCCGGACATTCTCAACAAAGCTGCTACCGTCGAACTCCTTGCATATATGATCAAAAACAGCTCTCGCCAAAGTCGTCTTCCCAATACCTCCCATCCCCGTGAGTCCTATCATGCAAATTTCATCGGTAGAAGCGTTTAAAGATGAAACTACATCATTAATACGAGTCCACATGCCTATTAAATTTCCATCAGCATAGACAGTAGGTAACTTCGATGAAATATCCTTAACAACTAATTTGATAAATTCAGCTTCATGCCTATATGTTAAATTAAGAACCAATTAGCTTTCTCAAACTTCCACACAAACATAATATATATATATATATAATATAGAGGAAAGTTCAAATGTGAACTCAATTTTGGTTGTGAACATGAGGACGAATCTCAGCCACTCATCCGGTCAATAAAGGCGGTTTTGACCGGTCCCCCCCCCCCCCCCCTTAATAATCTCAACCCTCCCATGAATCGTGTCAATCCTCCGTGATCGCGTCCACCGTAACCGAAGATGTGTGGCTGAGATTCGTCCTCACTTTCACAACCAAAATTGAGTTCACATTTGAACATGACCCTATATATATACACACACACACACGTATTCCAATTTAATTTATTGAGAAGAATACGCAAGTTCGATTCAAGGTCTGTTGATGAAAATAAGAAGAAACAAAAATGAAAGAATACAGAATAGATATGGTGATTACCCATCAACGGTGGTTCTTAATTCCCAACCACTTAAAGATGCTGCTTCTATCATAGCCTCTTTCCATTTCTTGGCAGCCTCATGATTTTCGTGTTTGGAAAAGGCTCTTCCAAAACCTCCACTTTGTTTGCGGACATGAGTGGGTTCCACATGATAGAAGATAGGGTAAACAGTTTGCCCGGTCTTCGTCATTTGGCACTCCATTATCTTCACAAGCTCGTCTAAGCACCACGACGAAGATGCGTAGTTTTTAGAGAAAACTATGACATGGAATCTTGAGTCCTCGATGGCTTCAATGAGCTCCTTACTAATTTGTTTCCCTTTCTCGAGGTTCTTGTCATCCTTGTAAGTATCGATGTTCTCTAGCTTAAGGGCATGATAAAGATGATCAACGAAGCCGGTACGAGTGTCTTCACCTCGAAAACTCAGAAATACATCATACTTAAAACTTGTCTTGTGAACCGATGAAGTTGAAGAAGAGGCCATTGAAGGTATGAATGAAGGATCCTATTAATTATATCAAAACCCTGTTAGGGAAATATTCTATACAAAAAAATTACAGTTCTCGATGGACAATGATTCAAATTTAATTTCTTACAAGCATCCTAACCACCACTTTACCATTAATTAAGCAAATAAATTAAGCATATATATAATGAATGAGTAACAACAATGATTCAAATCTAAGTTCTTACAAGCATCCTAGAAATCACTTCTACCTTAATTAAGCATATAGCGAGTAAAGGGAGCAGATATAAAGAGGGATTATGTAAATATGAGATTATATATAGAAAGAAATTAAAGGGGTATGAAAACTTGTAGAAAACCAATTTGAATAGCTCTTGACTCAATTTATCAACTGGGTTTCCTGCTAATTTCCTCACCTGCAAAACTTCCATTTCAGGCAATTAAGAAAAGAAGAAATAGATGGCACAACAGATAACAAATTAGCCCTAGAAAAATAAAAATTTCAACTTGAGAACGATCAAGGGAGAAAATTACCAGGAAAGTAAGATTAACAGCAAACAGATGGAGAAATCTCTGGGCAACAACAGAATCTATTTTTGAATCTTTCGATATTTTCAGATGAATTAAGTGATGCAGAATTAGTCAACGACAAGTCGAATCTTAACTTTATTTCAATGTTACAACTAACACCAGTTCTTGAAAAAGGCCCTATAGTCTAAATGCTTTGACGATCTTGGTCTCTCCAAGTCAACTCGTTTAACATAAGGGTATTTTGGTCATTTTACATATTTCTTAATTTTCTTATTACATATTAGGCTGTTCGCACCGGTTGCTCGGGTTTGAGCGGGTAGAGCCCGCTGGCAGGGGCGGCCCTGAGGATGTGCCGGTGGTGCCGCCGCACGGGGCCTCCGATTTCAGAAGGCCTCCGGTATTTGTATACATTATAGATATATTATATATTAATAGGTGCAAAAGCTAAAACAAAATTTTCTGAGTTCGAGTCTAGAATGGCACACCAAATTTTTAAATTTACATTCCTATTTTAATTTACACGTTTTATATTTAATATTTAAATGGATTTCCTAATTTGCTTAATAAGGTCCAACATAATATTTAAATTTATTTTTAAATGGATTTCCTAATTTCCTTAATAAGGTGCAACATAATATTTAAATTTATTTGATTTTCCTAAATAAAATGAGCAAATTAGCATTTTCCTTAAATAAAATTAGAAAATTTATTTAACTTTTTTAAATAAAATGAGCAAAATTTGTTATCTTCATTATTCTTCTACTCATGTTATCTTTATATACTACTACACTTTATAGTATTCAACAAGTTCAATCTTCTTCAAATTTCCGATTCTTCAATCTTCCTCAGATTTCCAGTTTTTCCATTGAACTTTCAAGGTATCATATCAAAATATTATGGTTTTAGTTTTTTTTTTAATCTTTTTTATCCAATTTCATGTCTTGCATATAGATTTTTGTTAACGATTCGCAGTACAGTTGTACGAGTCGAATAAGCTTTTTAAAACAAAAAGTTTTGAATTCATATTTGCGATCGACTATCTCAAGGGCAATTAAATGCTTTGGCTTTGATTTCGATTGAAAATGAGTTTCTTGCAATTTTTTATTATGAAAGTATCATAGATGATTTTGTTTCCTAAAATGCTAGAAGATCTATGTTTAGAAAATAGTAATAACTAGTTGTTTGTTTTCACTTGGAAAATGTGTGTGGTAGTACCAATTTGTTTTTGAAAATTGAAGGACCAATTTTGTTCAATATTAAGTTATTAAGCTATTTATGTTATATATTATAATTGTTTTTATTGTTTGATTATTTTTAATTTTGTTATTAATTAACTTTTTATCTTTATCCAACAAATTAGTCTTTGGAGATTTTTGAGCATTGGTTTAATGATGTATTGGTTAGTTTTATTCTTATTTGGATATTGTTTATAGAGAGTTTATGCAATTATGCTTCCATATTTTAAGGATTTATTTTTGAATTTAATACTAAAAATTGAACATACAATATAAAAAAAAATATTATAGGGCCATATTTAAGTTTTGGCACGGGGCCTCCAAAATGTCAGGGCCGGCCCAGCCCGCTGGGCCCGGCAGGTTCCGGCGGGTTGGGTGTGCGACGAATATAGTCGGCAGGCTATCGGCTTCTACTAGCCGTTTGCCAACGGTTGAAATTTAAATAAATTTTTTTTTACTCCTATATAAATACGCCTTTATACCCAACTTATTTTTTCACACCGACTTTAAACCTCCAATTCTTCAAACCGCTCACTCTTCAAACATCATGAATCCAAACAATCGAAACCCCAGATCTTCATCCCGGCCCGCGAAAGCTAAATGTCGGGCGGTACCCGAGACCCCTTCCAACCCCCGTTTCAAACTCGACGTTTCGCATACCGGGTTCGATCCACAATATCCACCCGATTATGAGGTCCAAATTTCGCCCAACGGTTTTAGTCTCACAATTACTCATCCCGGGAGCTCTTCACAAGCTCCTCAACCCGGAAGTTCTTCAAAAGCTCCTCAACCTGATTATCAACCATTTCCTAATCCGTTTGTGAATCCACAATTTCCTCCACCCGATTAGGGTACTCCTTATCAACCACAATACGTACCGAATTTCGGAGCCGTACAAGATGGCCCGGAACGTGAGGAAGAGATTTTCCCTTCCGATGAGGGGCAACTTTCACCAACAACCCAGATGGAAGAAGACATTAAGTTTTACACCGCCCCGCATGGCCATCTTCGGGGTAAACGATTCCATGATGCTTTGAAGCCGAAAACCAAGATCAAAGCCAAATATGGCTTGTAATTTTTAGTTTATGTAATGTTTTAGATTATTTTATTTAATTATGTAATGTTTCATTTTAATTAATTTATGAATTTTATTATTAATTAATTATATGTTTTATTTAATTATATTATTTATTTATATAAAATAAATAAAATAAGTTAAAAAGTGAGAGGGTTGGGAGGGTTGGGTGTAAGTTGAAAATGTTCGTAGAGAGTTATGGGAGGGTAAAAAGAGGGTTGGGAAAAAGCTGAGCTGATGTGGCATTAAAAAGTGAGAGGGTTGGAAGGGTTGGGTGTGGATAGCCTTATGCTAGAAAACCCATGTACATGCATAAATATTGTCACTCTTTTTAAGCATATGTAAAATTGCTTTCAAATTCAATCGATGCTCAATCTATGGGAATATGTGGTTGATTCGATCTTTGTAGTTTGTAGATAATAATTCACATTTTATACATACATGTTTTTATGGAACAAGTGGCTATAATTAATAAAGCATTTTCCATCTTTTTAGCTCGATCAGTTGCTCGTTATGGTTGGATTTAATTTCCAATTATGTAATTCTTGAATAACACTTTTGACTTTATAACATTCGTAAGGAATTTACATCATATAATCATTCTTGATATACATAGTGTCCCTTATATAAGAAAAACTAACAAAACACAAATAATTTTCGAGGGGTTTGGAACCTAGTCAAGCTAGGCGGCTCATCCCCACGCCGATTTTTATTAAATAAAGTTATACAATACAACTGGGGATATAAACCAAAATCTCAACTAACAAAACATAAACATTTATAGATCACCAAAACAACAACAAAATAAATATATAATAGCTAGATCGCCTAAACCTGATTCGCATATCCTAACCATTCGAGTTATTACGAAGCAAACAGCAAGACTCCGTGACCAACAAGATATTTATGCTGATATAGAACATGAGGGTCCGGCTATAGGAAGGACCAAAGGCAGATTGTCCGTAATCCTGCAAGAAATTAAGTGAAAATGAACAAAATGTGATAACTCATGAAGTACATTTTATAGAAATTTCTTGGAATAAATGTCTCACATGTTGATTCGATACTCATCATCTACTTTCTCCTTGAATCATGTGGCTGATTTCTAATTAAAATTTCAATACCACATCAAAAGAATGTTTTTGGAGATGCAGTGTCAAAGCCATGTGCCATGGCTGTCAAACTCATTACCTCAAGATCCATATGCATCATTCCAATGACGATGAATTTTAAAAGTCACAATTCACCTTTTGATACATGGCTGCAAGAAACAAACATAAAGTCAAGTGATATAATTCGCTCAACTAAAACATCATTGATCTTTTTGGCTCATCGTCAATCACCACAACAGAAACAGCAGAAATTGCAAACCTGGCGGCAGATAATAACAGGAAAGCAACATCAGCGTTACAGTCTTCATCCTTGTTTCTGAAATTAAATCTGAAACATGCATTTGAGTGTAAAGAGTTCCAACATCTTGTGTTTGTGGTTGCTCTGGGATTTTACTTCCAACTACAACATCATTTTACTCCAATTTAGTCCCTGAAGTTCCACCCCATTCATGGCTACTATTCTTCTCAATGGAAACATCATGATAGTGGTTTCCCTCTATGAGACTTTGAGATCCTGGGATTCCCTCTCTTCTTGCTTTCTTACTGTGCATCCACCAGTTGTGCACTTGCAATAACTCCTGCATCATGTGTCAATAAGTTAACATAAGTTGTTATCATCTCTTACCAGGTAAGATGCAAGAAGTGTTTAGTAAACAACCCCTAAGTCAGAAGACTAAGACTAGGCTGAATAACAACTTAAAATCAACAAATATTAGCTTACGTGCAACCAACAGCACATTACAAAGTACTGCTGTCTAACTTCATCACCTCTTTTCGAATATGAATCATCATCATGGCATCGACTTACCATGGCTATCGGAGCAAACGAGATTCATCAGAGAGAAATGAAGAAGTAAATGGAAATGGAAATGACGATTAGCAGTTTTAGCCACAATGTAGGTGCGAGTGAGAGAAATAGATGAACACGCGCCCTCGCATGAAAACTCATGCACAAGCCATCCAAATTCATATAGGATATAGATATGCCAAACAGTAATCTTCCAAGATTTTGTGTGTATGGATTAAAACATATAAAAAAATGATGGCACAACTCTTGCAAGGGTTCAAAATACCTTGATTTCTTTTATTGATTTAGGAACAAAGCTCTGTATCAGAAATTGACCCATGACGATACAACAATAGTGAAGTTGAGATTGAAGGCCCAAAGTGAAGGAAGGAACAAAATTAAGCCACCGAAACCAGAAACTAATTGGAGGTCACTATGGTATGTGAAAAAGCATCATCCTTCTTTGGTTTAGTCATATGCAGAAATGCATAGCCTAAGAACACAAAATTGAACAAACAGCAAAACCAAAAAAAAAACATGTTATGACGATAAAACATTATATAAGAAAGCTAATTGCAAGAAATGGATCAAATGTTAAGATCTTTGTGAAAAAAAAATATTGAGCATCAAGTCAAGGTTGGTTTTAACACCAACTCCAAATAAAATCTAAGGAACATGATTAATTAAGAATGGAGAAAATACCTGTTGCTATACTTCTTTCTGAATTGGTTCTTTTTGGCCATCAGAGCTTGCTAAATACATCCTTGAAGAATGGTATTCGTGGCTATATGCGCAAAAGAGTACGTATCTTGAGCATTGGACCACGGATGCATGACCAAATGGCTCAAGAAGCCATCTAAAAGCAATAATACCAAACCTTTTGATGAAAAGTTAAGCCGAAACCAAAACCTATTCATTCCGACAAGGTTAGATCTTCTAGAGACATGATTATAATCCGCCAAGATCCTCCGGTAACTTCTCAAGACGTCAAAAAGACTGAAGTTGGAGAATTTTCAGATGTGTCAGCATACAAATGCTTTCTGGAATATGTGTAATCTTGGTAGTCAAAAAACTTAGCTCCGCTAGAGATTCCAACTAGCCAAGGTCCTTGGGTGCCTCTAGAATACCACCCTCGAGTATAAGTTTTCTTAAACATCTTAAACCACAAATGTTTCGAGAAAATCTCCCAAGGTCTGTGCAAGCACATAGACATATAGATTTGGAATCCCTCGAAAGTCAAGTGTCATCAACTTAGAACGATTAAGGACGGGGGATATGAGCTTTGGACATTCAATAGGAATTGAAGTTCAACCAAATCAACATGCTCTATAAGATTAATGTCTCGAGATTTGGAGTCCCTCGAAGGTCAAGTTTCCTCAACTTTGAACCGTAGATGTTGACAGATTTAAGCTTTTGACATTTAACTGGAATGTGAAGTTCTACCAAACTAACGCATTCATCAAGATGTAATTTCTCAATATTTGGAGTCCCTCGAAGATCAAGTGTCCTCATCTTTGAACCGTAGATGTCGATGGATTCGAGCTGTAGACATTGAACTGGAATGTGAAGTTCTGCCAAATCAAAACATTTTTTAAGACGTAATGCCACGAGATTTGGAATACCTCTAAGGTCAAGTGTCGTTAACTTAGAATAACTGATGTTGAGGTATATAAGATTTGGACATTCAACAGGCATGTGAAGCTCTACCAAATAATGACATTTTTTAAGACATAATCTCTCGAGATTTGGAGTCCCTCGAAGGTCAAGTGTCGTTAACTTAGAATAACTGATGTTGAGGTATATAAGATTTGGACATTCAACAGGCATGTGAAGCTCTACCAAATAATGACATTTTTTAAGACATAATCTCTCGAGATTTGGAGTCCCTCGAAGGTCAAGTGTCGTTAACCCAGAATAACTGAGGTTGAGGTATATAAGCTTTGTACATTCAATTGGAATGTGAAGTTCTACCAAATCAACACATTCTTCAAGATGTAAATTCTCGAGATTTGGAGTTAGACCAAGATCAAGGTTCTTCAATTTTTGAGTGTTTGAGATCAAGGAATCTAAGCTTGTTAAGAACCTGTTGTAAACAAAAATACAAGTGAGTCTTGGAGTATTTAATACATATATAACAAATGAAACCAAAAAGTCGAATAATGCAAAATAACCAATCAACTATCAATATTTTACCTTTCTATCTCCCCATTCCCAAAGCTGTACAATTTTGCTATAACGCATTTCAAGTGCCACAAGATTATTTGCTTGAAATGATTTCGGTAAAGACAGGAAAGGGTACCCTTCCCAACTCAACCATCGTAAAGCATTTGGAAAGTACTGGCAAACTTCATCAAATTTCCAATTGTTGTCAAAACAATCCTCATCTTCATCAAATTTCCAATTGTTTTTGAAATAATCCTTGTCAAACACGTGAAGAAACCTAAGTTGCTTCATGTTTCCAAGGCCTTTCATAACAATTTCCGGATTGATTTTCCATGTGATCAGATTTATACATCTTATTGCTTCATTAGTGCCCTATAATTAAAAAAACAGTAACCATGAAAATTACGTCAATACAAATGAAAATGTGTTAGTTTTCTAAACCTTACAATAAATTTACTTAACCTTACCTGATCACTAGCCAATATATCTAGAATCTCCTTGTCAATCCATAACCGACTGTGTTTGTTAGGCTCCTCAAGGTGCAAACGACGAACAATGTACCTTCCCATTTCTTGTAAATGGTCATGCATGTCCAAGCGGCCATCTCTAGTAGTTACGAGAGATTTTTTCTCAAGAACACTTAAACCACGAAAGCCACAACTTTCAAGCACTCTGATTGCTTTTTCTATCTCCCAACCTTTCAATATGCATGCAATATCAAGGAAGATTTCCTGACAATTGGTATCTAGACCCTTATAGCTTAACTCCAATCTTTGTAGAGTTCCATCCAATGGAATTTTTTCTAATTCTTCTAGGGTATCTATCCATACATCCTCATTTGCATCACAGAGAGACGAACCTAAAATTGTGAGCGTTAAAGGAAGACCGGCAGCATAACTTACGACTTTTGCTGATAGCTCTTCGTACCCTGGACTTGGAACCTCCATCCCAAATGCACACCTACTAAAGAGGCAAATTGCTTCCTCGTTTGTTAGTAGATTGACATCATAAATCAAATTCACCTTGTGTGATAAGAGTACTTGCTTGTCTCTTGTTGTGATGATAATTTTACTTCCCGGCTTAAACCAATCAAGTTCACCGGCTAAGGCTTTAAGTTGCTCTATATGATCCACATCATCTAGAACAAGAAGAACCTTTCTACTAGGCATATGCTTTTTCATCGTTGCTTTCCCGTCAAAAACACCGTTTACAATGATGTCTTGTCTATTTAATACTTCTCTGAGGACTTTTGTTGCAATGACTTGAGACCTAAGTCAAGGGAATTTGAAGCTTCTCGGACATTCTCAACAAAGCTGCTACCTTCGAACTCGTTGCATATCTTATCAAAAACAGCTCTGGCCAAAGTTGTCTTTCCACCACCTCCCATCCCCCATATGCCTATCATGCAAAACTCATCAGATAATGCGTTTATATACGAAAGCACGCTATTTACCCGACTCATCATTCCTACTAAACTTTCATTTGCATAGACGACAGGTAACTTCAATGAAATATCCTTAACAGCTAGTTTAATAAAGCCAACTTTATGCCTGTATGTTAAAAAAAGAATCAATTAACTCCCTCAAACTCGAACATGAATATTTACTTGAATATCTACAAAATAGAAACATATAAGAAGTAATTATATAGGAGTCATGTATATAATCATATTTTGGTTTAATCTATCGAGAAGAGTACTCAGGTAGCGTTTGGTACGCAGACTGGATGGGACAGGACAGGACGGGACAGGACTGGACAGGACGGGACGGGACAGGATTAAGTTGTCTGTCTTGCGTTTGGTGCAACTTATGCAACGTTGGACAAAACTGTCAAAATGACAAGATTGCCCCTAAATAATATTATTAATAAAGTTAAGTATTTTATATATAATAATAACTTTATAATTTTATTAATGTAAAATTCATTTAAATGCATTGAAAAGAGAAAAAAGAATAAAAATAGTAAAATTAGATGGCCCAAAATCAAAACCCAAGTTAATAGAAATTAGGTTTTGTTTCTCTTTCTTTTCACATCTTCTTCCAGACTCTTCTCCTTCCAAGTCCCAACATCTTTCTCTCCTTCTCTTTTTCTCCCCTTCTCATGAATCTTCGATCAAAACCAGGTCTGAAGTAAGGAAGAGTTTGATTTGATTCATAGAAGGATTACGAAGTTTGTCGATTTGCAGGAACGGAGAGCCAATCGTTTTCTATTTCAGAGATCGATCGATCTGAAGATTGGGGAGTTCGATTTTAGAGAAGTTGAAGGTCGATTTTGCGGATTTGGGTTTCAGAAAATTGTATCTGGGGAGTTCGATTTGAAGGATTTGGGTTTTAGAAAGTTGAAGATCGATTTTGAAGTGTTTGTGTTTCAAAGAAGTTGACGATCCATCTGGGAAATGATTTGGGGAGTTTGTCTTTAGGAGGGTAAATGAGGGTAACATGGTAATTTTGTGACTTGTCCCATGTTGTTCCACCCTTTTTGGTGGAACAAAAAATCACCCTTTTTGTCCCATGATTTTAAAAATTAGTCCCACCTTGTCCCACCTCCTCCTTGTCCCAGGTGACGCCAAACATGGGACTAAAATCTTTTGTCCCGTCCCGTCCCATGGAGTCTGCAAAACAAACGCACCCTCAAGCTCAATACAAAGTTTGACGATAAAACACAAAAAAGAAAGAAAAAGGAAGAATCTTGCATAAATATGATGAAGGAATTACCCATCAGCAGTGGTGCTTAAGTCCCGCCCATTGAAAGATGTTGCTTCTACCAAAGCCTTTCTCCATTTTTGAACATCCTCATCATTTTTGTGTTCGGAAAACGCTTTTCCAAATTCTCCGGTTTGTTTCCGGACATGAGTGGGTTCCACGTCATAGAAGATAGGGTAAACAATATGCTCGGTCGGTGTCTTTTGGCACTCCATTATCTTCTCAAGCTCATCCAAGCACCACGATGAAGATGCATAGTTCTTGGAGAAAACAATGACATGGAGCTCGACTCTTCAATGGCTTGAATGAATTCCTTATTGATTTTCTTCCCTCTCTCGAGGTTCTCGTCATCCTTGTAAGTTGCAATGTTCTCTAGCTTAAGAGCGTGATAGAGATGATCAACGAAGCTGGTACGAGTGTCTTCACCTCGAAAACTCAGAAAAACATCATACTTAAAGCTGGTCATGATGGGAATGGATGAAGTTGACAAAGACGCCATCAAGATATATGACATTGAAGGATCCTTGCAAGCTATTGATCAAATCAAAACTTTGTTGGGTTATTACTAATGTATAGGAAGATGTGTTTGATTGGAGAAACATCAATTCCATATTTAGTCCCTGTGAATATATAAAACTTACAGATTGATCCCTAACCTAAATAAAAAATATGGATAGAGTTATACACATCTTATTGAAGAGCATAATGGTGGAGATTTTGTAACATTCTCCTAAATTTCTTGGGAGAAATAAAAAATAAAAACTTCTAAATAATTACATTCAATTGTAACGTTTTTTCTATTTTAGAGATTAAAACATTTCTTATATTATTAAAATATTCGTTTACTTCTTTATCCAGATGATCTTTCTGTTTCTCTCCTTTCTCCGTGTCGAAAAGAGTTTGGAGAATCTACCGGAAAAAGATTTAGCACAAAACCTCTATTTTCTATAGTTTAAAAATCTATTAATTAAAGATACTTTATCATCTACAACACTTATTAGTTAACAAGATGCAGATGATGAGGGTAACATTCACACACAAAACTGAGAAAACTCTTTTGCTGCTACTCCAACAAAATCTTGGTTCTTTTTAAATAATGTAACGGAAATAATACTACAAAACTAATTTAGTAAATAATTAAATAAAAAATAAAAGCTAAAATTCTTTATAATAAAGCAATTATCAAGCGAGTATTTTTACAATTCAACCAAAAAAATAAAGCTAAATCCACCTATTTAATTTCTTTCAAATTGATCCCCCCCTAATAACAGAAAGCATATATGATTAGATAAGATGTAAAACACAAGATAACCCTAAACCCCTAATCCCACATCACATATTCAAGAAATCAAAATGATGAACAAATAAAAATAGCAAAATTTTTCAATTCCACATAAACATAGCATAACAACATTGAAATTGATACCTTTTTGATGTTAGAAAAAACAAATTCACCTGAGATGAGCTGATAAAGAATTGAAGTTGGAAATAATACCAATATTATCTTCTTCTAAGAAATTAAGTTATCACTGATCTCTTCTTCTGAGTGAAATTTCTCGGCCTAAATCGATGATATATGGAGGTATTAATTAATTTGGGGGAAATTCAGTGGATTTAGGAATGAAAAAAAAAAGTAAAGATAAAAGTGATTGAAATTGGAGTGTGGTGGTGGGGCCTAAACTGGTACCTTTTTAGTTTTTACTTTTTACACAACGGATAGTTTGATTAATTTGGTAAATCCTCTTATTTTTATAGATTTCAAAAGTTTTTGGTGGAAAAGAGATAAGCTTATTTGGTTTCAATTAAAGATCTGATCATCGACTTTGATTTAAAAAATTTAGGTTTGATGTTTTGAAAAATGGAATTATTTTGATATAAACCGACCTGATAATTTTAGAAATGAAGTAGTTTATAACTTGGTTCAAATATACATACCAACGTAAAATAGTCATTTATAACATTTAGAATATATTGTTATGTTATATAAACAATGTTATTTACCCATATAGGTCTTAAAGAAAAATAATTCAACCATCCTTTAAGTCTAACCAACCTAGTTAGGAGATGAAAGGACGAAGGGTGTTAATTGGCAGCTGAAAACAACCTTTCCTCAATTAATAATAGTGTGATACTATATGTGAAAAAAGAAATCGTGAATCAACCTTAGATTACATAAAAACTCATAACTTGCTATCATATTCGAGAAACCGTTTGTTAAGAACAACCAAATTATAATGGCCATCTACATTTTTTAAAACTAAAACAGTTGATATAATTTTCAAAAGAATTGAAAGAAGAATGTCGACAAATAACTTGCTTAAATAGTTTGTTTATTAAAAATATTTATATGACTATTTCTTTTAGAAGAAGGGATAGAAAAGACATAAAGTTTATTATACAACCTAGAGTGTGAAATATAAAGTGAAAAGGGATAGAAATAATTGTATAACATGGTATCATGAGAGACAAGAAAAATAAAATATATAAAGGCTGTGTTTGGTAAAAATGAGGGGATTTTGGCACAAATGCCCTTAGGGGCACCCCCCCATTTGGTTAAATGCCCCTTCTCTCTCTCATTTTGCAGTGTATACCCCCGCCGCGCATCTATAGGTGCGTTATAACGCACCTATAGCTAAAAGACAAAAAAAGAAAAGCTTTGACTGCCAATAGTCAACAAAAAAGGTGCGTTAAGCGCTTCTTTAACGGCGCAACTCATTGGTGCGTTATAACGCACCCATAACGGTGCGTTATAGGTGCGTTATAACGCACCAATGAGTGTGGGACCCCTCTTAGCGCCGTTAAAGAAGCGCTTAACGCACCGTTTTTGTTGACTATTGGCAGTCAAAGGTTTTTTTTTGTCTTTTAGCTATAGGTGCGTTATAACGCACCTATAGTTGCGCGGCAGGGGTATACGCTGCAAAATGAGAGAGAGAAGGGGCATATAACCAAATGGGGGGTGCCCCTAAGGGCATTATGGCCAAAATCCCTAAAAATGAGCTAGCTTATAAGCTAGTTCATCCAAATATGTATCATAACTTGGCTTATACGATAGTTTTTTGAAATGCTGCTTTGAGTAGCTTTTTAAGAGTTTATTGTAGTTTTTTCCAATTATACCCTTATTACTATTAATTATTAAATTCAAAGATACCCTCTTTGATCATTTTAGATACTCATAAACTAGTTTTTGCCAAACATAATTTGTTCGTAAAGTAGCTTATCAACTACTTGCTAGCTTATCAATTGACAACTAGTTTATCAGTTACCAACTAGTTTATTAGCTAGTTTTACCAAACATAACTAAGGTTGATTATACAATTTGAGTAATGAGACACGGTTCTTGATTGTTGTTTAAAAAGAAAGAAAAAGCTTTTTCTACATCTCATAAATATGTCAACAACAAGAAATGTTTGTCCAATATAATTGTTTCTTCTTTTACACCGACTTAATTTAAAAAAATTAATTTGAATATGAAGTTTCTCTTTCTTTTGTGTAAATAGAGTAAATTTTTGAGTAATGATTAGTAACCTTCATAGTTTAGACTAGTATTATTTATCACTTTTACACAAGTTGCATAGTTTAAGTGATCCAGAGTAAATTTTACTTTCAATTTACCAAGCCAAAACTTAAAACTTGTTTGCTAATTGTAAATTGTTCTACCAGATAAGTCCCCACATTCATGACTTACACATGTATGATATAACAGGTTCCTCAACTCTTTCCTTTTATTTACTTTTGATCCTTGAAACAATTCTCCCTCTCAAATAATATAATTTCGAGTAAAATACATTTTTGGTCCCTGTGGTTTGACAAAAGTCTCACTTTTGGTCCCTACAGTTTTAAAAATACACATTAGCCACTACAATATGCATTTTTGTCCAATTTTGGTCCCTCTGACTAACGGCTGTTAAATGAAGTCGTTAGTCTAAGGGGTAGTTTCGTCTTTTTTTATCTTTCTTTTAATTTTGCTTAAAAAAATAAATCCAAGGACCAAATATGAAATTAACAAAAACTGAGTTCATTCCCAATATAAACCCTAATTCTAAAAACCCTAAATCAGATATGAAGACACCACCCACCTTCATCAATCATCACCACCCATCTTCTTCTCCACCTCCAATCCTCCACCACCCACCGTCATCTATCTCCATCACTCACCGTCGTCTATATCCACCACCCACCTCCGGCTCTTTCGCTGCTCCTCCACTAGCCACCTCCACCCGCCGCCAACCACCACCAGCCACCCCCACTCGTCCCCTACCACCACCAGCCACTTCCATTGTCGCCGACCTCTAACACCTACCTCTGCCGTCGCCGACCTCCACCACCCCATCTCCACCCGCCATCGCAGCAGATCCATCGTCACCATACCGTTCTCCATCCAAATCCAGATCCCGACCACCTTCACCACCACACCGCTGCCTACCTCCGAAATGACGGCCATCTTCTAGCAAGTCTCCAAAGAAACCAACAGCCACCTCGTTCTCTTAATCAGGCCTCGTTCCAAAGAAACCAAATTTAGAAGATACGACAGATTGGATGGCTGGGGATATGTAGTTAAAGAAGTATAAAAGCAAAAGAGTGTGGAAGAGGTTAGGGTTCATGTAATCAAGCCTTTGGGTTTCTTTCTTCTCCTTTTCTGGATTCACATCTGATTTTAAGGTTGTTTTGATTTTAGGTTTGGGTTTGAGTTTTGATTTAGCTATTTCTTTTTCCGGGTTTGGGTTTAGGTTTTGTTTCTTCTCCTTTTTCTGGAATCAGGTTTTGATTTAGCTTTTTCTGGGTTTGGGTTTTTACCTAATTATGAAAGGATTTTATGAGTGTTGTGGATGAACAATGTATTTAAGAAGGATTTTAAAATTTGATTTCGATTTGGATTTGTGGGTTTTGATTTTGATTGAAATGCTTAAATGTTGAATTTGATATAGAAGTGAAAGAAAATTAAAAGATGAAGATTCAAGAAAAAAAGAAAAAATTAATTAAAATTTGTTAAAATGATAAAAAGATGGAAAAAGACTTAAATACCCTTAGACTAACGACTTCATTTAACAGCCGTTAGTCAGAGGGACCAAAATTGGACGAAAATGCATATTGTAGTGGCTAATGTGTATTTTTTAAACTGTAGGGACCAAAAGTGAGACTTTTGTCAAACCACAGGGACCAAAAATGTATTTTACTCTATAATTTCTTTTACATTATTTGGCGTAGATCATCTAATGCAAGGTTCTTATAAAGTATTAACAAAAAGTAATATAGTTCCTTACAAGAATAACATTGTAGAGAATTTTTATAAGAAACTCACTCTATTTGAATTCTTAAAGTTGGTGTGAAATGACAATTTGCTAGTCTTCTGTTATATATGTTATCTATATCTATACTTCTATACTATATTATAGAAAATAACTCAATAGAACGGTTATTTTTTTAAAATTCAACATTCAAGATTACAAATTTTTAGCCTAATCTACAACAATGTAAAACTCAAATTTGAAATCTTAATTGCACCAACTCTCCCATGTTTCCTTACAACTCATCAATTTCAATTCATAACTTACATTTTAAGACATTAAAGATAGAAGTGGCCTTGGCCAGTTGGCCATCAAAATCCCCTGTTGCGGGCCGAGCTATGGAAGAGCTGGCTTTGACGTTTCTGGAGGCCCATGATTGGTCCAACTTCAAACGGGCATAACTTTCACTCCGGTTGTCTGTTTTGGATGATCCACCTGTCGAATCGAAGCCTGCGACAGAGAGCACGCCTGGGTAGGACCCGTAGGGGCCTACGGACGTTTCGTTCGCTAAAAACACTGTTTAAGTGTCTTTTTGGACGTTTTTGTGTTTTTTTATCGTTTTGGGCTTTTGTTTTGGGTTTTTTGTTCGGCCTGTTACTTTTGGGCAGGCCCGGTTCGTTTGGTTTCTTATTTAGGTGTTAATTTCGTGTTTTGCAAGACGGTTAATGAATTTTACAGAACTTTCATTTATTCTCAATTCTTGAATTCTCAATTAGGGTTCAGGTTTTGAAGCCTAGGGTTTGGTATTCTACGAATCAACAATCCTTAGAAGAGATTGAATACGGTATTCATTGAATCAACGTATTTGATCTTTGTTTCACCCATACACGCTACATCATCCCCTATGGACTTTTGCCATACTCCTATTGCAGAAATAATCAACCATTCAACATATACATAATGATTCTTTTGAAAAATTCTATTTTTTTTAAATAGGGAGATTGTTTGGAAAAAAATGTGAATCAACCTTAGATTACATAAAAATTGAAGACTTGCTATCATGTTTCAGAAATCACTTGTAAAGAACAACCAAATTTGTCACCAAAAGAGTGTTAGCCTAGTGGTAAGGCTTGGGTACTACATAGTGGTGAATCTGAGTTCGAGCCTTGGGGGACACATTCTGGAGGTACGGGGGCTTCGACCCCAGGTTGCATGCTTTAGCAGTCAGGCTTCGGCCCAAAATTGCCGAGGGTTAGTCTGGGCCCAATGTGGTCTGGGATACCTCTTCCAAAAAAAAACAACCAAATTTGTCAACAGTGTTGTGGTGGACTGGTTATCGCTAGGGGGGGTTCATAGCGCTCTAACCGAGTTCGAGTCTTCCCGTGCACATGCCTAGGGACATTTAAGTGGGGCCATGTGTAGCCGCTAAAATTGTTGGGAATTAGTCGGGTTTTGGCCTGGATACCCTTAAAAAAACAACCAAATATTATAATTTGTCAATTTATTCTTATTTTTAAAAGGAAAATTGTAAAAAGAATATCGACACATATAAACAAAGATCACAGTCTGTACGTTTAAATTATTGGAGATATATGATGACACGTCTTAAACGTACCGTTCTTCTTCGTAATTGTTGAAGTGAATGACATTTTTTATCGAGTGATTTGATGGTTTTCGTCTTTTTAGTCCCTATTATATGAAAATTAATGAGACGTGACCTTATGATTATATGTTTTTAACAAGTTTGTATATGTGGGGCTGCAGAGGCGGAGCTATGTGATGGCAATAGGGGCAGGCCCCCTGTTTTCTCATGTGGTATATATGCATTTATGTTGAGGAGAATGTGTTAGGATTGTGTGCGAGACAGTAACAAGGTTACCGTGTCCAATGTTATAAGACACTAGTAGGTCACACCGCTGCACACTAAATTGAGAATTTTTGGAATGTGTGTGAAATAATTAATTGATTATTAAAAGGGAAAAAGGATAAATAATTAGTAAAATTATTTATCAGTTAATCAGAGGGAATTAAAAGGGAAATTATATAATTGATTAATCAGTTTGATTAATTAATTATAAGATAATTATAGAAGGAATTGTAATTGATATATAACACTGCCAAAATTAATCCTATAAATAAAAAGGCTTGGGTTATCATTATGAATTAACCTAAAATTGTTGCTTAACCCTCAAGAAATCAATTCTCCCTCCCTCTCTCTCCCTAAATCGACGGCACACACACACAAGGGCAAACCAGTCGGTTTTGTTCTTCCAGTCACGGTGGTCTAGCAGCCTTTCTCGCGAAGTGTCAGTAGCGGTGTAACCCCTACCAGCTGTCCGGATTTTTTCTTGTGTTAAGGTAACCCTCAAAACACCCTATGATTGTATCTGTATGGTTTAAGTTGGGTCCAATTTGGGAATCATTTTTGTTATCCGCTGCGCACCGTTAGTGCCTACGGTTCCCAACAGTGGTATCAGAGCCACTTCTTAAACCTATAGATCAGGTTTAATTGTTTAAGAATTAGGTTTAAAAATTTGATTTTTGTATGTTTTTATAAAATTGGATTTTTCGTATAAACCTAATTGTTGGTGGAACGGCGGCAGTTAGCCAACCGAACCACCAGACCACCATAGAACACCGCCGATGACATCACAGTTGGTGGTGGCCGGCAACTGTCCTCGCATCGCAACCGCAACGCCGCACCACAGGTCGTGGTCGCGGCCGTGAACACCGCACCACCGTTAGTGGTGGCGGTGACCGATCGCGGGTAGTGATCGATCGAACCACCGGCTGCCTTACGACCTCGCCACGGGTGGTGATCGATCGCGCCACCGGGCTGCCTCACGGCCTCGCCACAGGTGGTGATCGAAGCCGAACTACCAGACCACCGACGGCCGTACCACAGCAGTGGTGGCCGCCGGCTACCGCACCAAAAAGCCAACCCCACCACAGCGAGTGGTAGTGGCGATGGCTACCGCATCACAGCACCGTGATGGCGGCGGCTGTCGTATACAAATACCACCACACAACAGCCGTGTGGTGGCGATTGGCCACGGTTAAACGCCGCACCACCATTCATGGTGGCGGCATCGTTCGCAATCGGGAAAACGACGGCGGTGGTGGCTAAAGCCGCTGCCGTCGTCAAACGTCTTTAAATTGAACCACCGATTGGTGGTGGTGGCCACGGCTGTCATCGCCGATGATGGTGGTGGCGTGTGGTGTTTTTGCGTCAAAGCCGCACAAACGGCGACGGCGTTTTGGGTAACCGCCGGCCCGCGATCATAAGCGGTGGCGGTGGTTGTTTGTTTCTTAAATCGCCGGACGGCGATGGTGGCGGTACTCATACCGCTGCTGTCGCCGGAGACTCCACACCACCGATCGACGACCGTCAGGCGGATCAGTGGTGGGAGTCGGCGGCAATTGAAACCGCAACCACCGGCTAAGCGGCGGTGATGTTGTTTTTCCTCGCCAGATAACGGCGTCATTGTCATAGTCACTGGTTTCGCGCCGCAAACCAGGGTTTCGCGCCGCAAATAACGAATGGTTGTTGTTTCTTGCGAGACAAGTTTTAAAGAGATAAAACCCTAGTTTTAACTAATTTAATTATTAAATTAATTTAGTTATTTTTAGTTGAAATAAAATTTAGTTAAATTTTGTTTTAATTGTCATAGTCAAACCCTTTGACCCGTGATTGTGTTTTGTTAATTGTGCTTATTTTATTTATTGGTTACGGGAGGCCTGCGTGCCATTTACAACCCGGTTTTTGTAATGTATTTTTAATAAATAAAATCGAGACCCGAAGACGGAGCCAAAGAGATAACCATGGAGCTTGGAGCCAGTGGGAGCGCCGAGAAGATTTGTCCTTTAGGAATAAAGACCGTCGTTTTGTGTTGGCTCACGAAACGACAATAGTTAAGGGTTTTTGACTATGACATGTTTTAGACCGCGTGGTTGTTTACATTTCTTTAGGCTGCGTGGTTGTTTATATTTAATTGCATTGCATGGTTATTTGGTTATGTATTTTAAATTAAATATAAACGGTTTTAAAATTAAATGTTTTAAATGTAAAATTGGATACAAATACAGTTTGTGTTTGGATCCAAAGTTTTTGAAAACTGGCATTTATGACCCTTGTTAAAATCATAGATTAGTAAGTGCAACCCACTTTAGGGGCACCTCCGGTGTGAAGGTACATAGGGCGTTGTAAGTGCACACACTATGAACGGCCGTGTTCAAACCGAAACTGGGGGTGATAAAACTCTGCGAATTATCTCCGGGTGGTACGCCAGGGTTTGTCCAGGTCCGGGTGTGCAGTCTATTTTGGTAATTATTATTCACTGGGTGGTACCAGGCCAAAATGCACTAGAGGGACTAAATATGCAGGGATTATATATCCGATGTCCCGACGATCTAGAAATCGTATTTTCGAATTAAAATACGATTGGTATGGTTTTACCTACCATAAATTGCATAAGTCGGTTTGACATGATCACATGCTTCCCGACACATGTGAAATATGGATTCTAGTCTAATAAATTTATTTTAAGGGTAATAATTTATTAGAATTTTTGTAATTATAAACTAAAATTGGAATTTGTTTTTAATTTGTAGATGTCAAAATCTGTAATTCCGTTTTATACCCCTGAGGAATCCCTAAGACTCATCAACTATAAATGGAAGCTTACAGGCCAAAATTTTCCAGTTTGGAAAATGCACCTTAACAATGTCTTGCGTGCACAGGGTAAGCTGTATGTTCTGGAAAAACCTGTTTCACGACCAGAGAGTAATTCTCCCGAGAGGGATTTTACTCAGTACTTTAAATATTTGGCAGATGAATCGGATGTAATGTCCATTCTGATTTTCTCGACATCACCCGAGTTCACGGGAGATTTAAGAGTTAAATCATGTCACCAAGTTGTGAAAGATATGGATAACCAGTTAGGTCTCTATAAGCACACAGGTAAACTTCTTATCATGCAAGAGATTTTTTCACTGAAGCTGAAAAAGGGTCAGTCAGTTAAAGACCATCTTATTGAAATGAGAAGGCTCTTTAAATGTTTATCGCGTTTGGGGTATAAGATGACTCAGGAAGAGTTAGTGTACCTCATGTGGTTTTCCCTCACGAAAGAGATTCAAGACACAGCTAGTGCCTATATGAAGGAACCAAAGAAAGACGTGGATAAAGTTCATGAAGATATTCTGGCCAGTTTAGAGCCAGTACCGGCACCTGCTGATCTCATGGATACTGATGTGATTGATGAGCTGGGGGATCTGAGTTGCCCAGAATGCGGCAGCGAGGATATTTGCGAGCACTCGATGAATATCGACCAGATAGAGATCGGTTTACCCGATGCTCCAGGTATCTTTATGATAGATTGCTTAATCACTTCTTATGAATCATGGGTAATTGATACAGGCAGTGGTAACCACATTTGTAATCATTTACAGGGATTCACTAGAAGAAAGACTTTGAGGAAGGACCGTTCGAACCTACGAGTTGGCGAAGGCACTCCGCTGATTGCTGAAGCAGTAGGATCTTATAGTCTTAGTTTACCCTCGGGTCTAGTTTTGGAACTGGATAATTGTTATTATATTCCAAATATGATTAAGAATGTTTTGTCTTTTGATTTGTTAGTAGACCAAGAATTTTATTACAAATACGATTATAAAATGATTTCTGTCTTTAAAAATAATATCTTCTATTTTAAAGCAACACCTGTGAATGGTCTATATACAATAAATCTACAAGACAACAGTAGTGAAATCTATCATATAAGTAAACGATCCAAAGACATTGAGGATCAAACTTACCTCTGGCATTGTCGTTTAGGCCACATAAACAAGAAACGCGTTGAACTACTCCTAAAAGGAGGTTTTCTTGGAACTTTCGATTATAAACCTTTTGATAATTGCGAGTCTTGTTTATCTGGCAAAATGACAAAGCAACCTTTCAACAGAGAAAATGAAAGGGCTACTGACTTGTTAGAAATAATTCACACAGATGTGTGTGGACCATTTAGTCATGTGGCAAGAGGAGGATACCGGTACTTCATTACCTTTACTGACGATTTCAGTAGGTATGGTTCTGTCTATCTTATGAGACATAAATCTGAAAGCTTTGAAAGATTCAGAGAATTTCATAATGAAGTACAGAATCAACTTGGCAGAAAGATCAAGTTTTTACGGTCGGATCGCGGAGGCGAATATCTTAGTGACGAGTTTGACAATCATTTGATGGAGTGTGGGATTGTATCCCAACTCACACCTCCGTATACACCTCAGATGAATGGTGTGTCAGAAAGGAGAAATCGTACTTTACTTGATATGGTACGAACGATGATGTGTCACTCTACGCTGCCAATGTCATTCTGGGGACATGCGCTCGAAACAGCAGCACACATACTGAACAGAGCGCCAACAAAGTCGGTGGAAAAGACTCCATATGAAATATGGAAGGGTAAGAAACCCAACATATCTTTTCTAAGAATTTGGGGTTGTGAGGTTTACGTCAAACGACCCACCTCAGAAAAACTCAAGCCCAAATCCGACAAGTGTTTCTTCGTTGGATATCCCAGGACCACCGTGGGATATTATTTCTACAACCCTGAAGAGAACAAAGTCTTTGTTGCTCGAAATGGAAAATTTCTGGAAGAAAAGTTTCTCAGTTCTGGGAATACCAGAAAGGATGTAGATCTACAGGTAGTAGACGAAGAAAACACTACACCAATTGTTGAGCCATAAATTCAACATGAGAATGTTGAACCTCAACCAAAACCGATTGAGGAAGTGCAAACACAGGACCTTCGCAGATCCAGTAGGGTGAGACAAGAACCAGATAGGTATCTTGGGTTTCTAGTCTCTCAGGACAATGGAGACTTGAATGAACCAACATCCTATGGAGAAGCTGTATCAGGCAATGAGTCTGAATAATGGCAGGAAGCCATGAAGGCCGAGATGCAATCCATGTACGACAACCAAGTTTGGGAGTTGACTGATTTGCCACAACACTGTAGAGCAGTTGGACGCAAATGGGTTTTCAAGAAGAAAACCGACATGGATGGGAATGTACACACTTTCAAGGCCAGACTAGTCGCAAAAGGATTCACGCAAACTCATGGTATCGACTATGATGAAACCTTTTCACCAGTGGCCATGCTAAAGTCAATTAGGATTCTAATGGCCATTTCAGCGTACTTTAACTACGAGATCTGGCAAATGGACGTCAAGACAGCCTTTCTGAACGGAAAGTTAACAGAAGACGTCTATATGGAACAACCAGAAGGGTTTGAAGATCCTAAGAATCCTAATAAGGTGTGTAAATTGCTAAAATCCATTTACGGATTAAAGCAAGCATCTCGAAGCTGGAACTTACATTTTGATGAGCGAATCAAAGAATTTGGTTTCGCCAAAAGTGAGTTCGAGCCGTGTGTCTACACTAAGTTCAGTGGGAGCATAGTAACCTTCTTGGTCTTGTACGTAGATGATATTATACTCATAGGAAACGATGTTCCAACTTTACAGAGTGTAAAAAGTTGGTTAAGCAGATGTTTCCAGATGAAAGACCTTGGAGAAGCCGCTTATATACTTGGCATAAAGATCTACAGAAACAGATCTAAGCGGCTTATCGGACTTAGCCAGAGTACATACATTGATAAAATCCTGAAGAGATTCAGGATGGATGAATCCAAGAAAGGATTTATCCCGATGCAACATGGCATAGTGTTGAGTAAAACACAATGTCCTGTTTCTAGTCAAGAACAGGACAGAATGAAATCGGTTCCATATGCTTCAGCAATTGGATCGATTATGTATGCCATGTTATGTACCAGGCCCGATGTTGCTTACTCAGTAAGTGTTACGAGCAGATATCAACAGAATCCAGGAGAACCTCATTGGGTGGCTGTCAAGAACATTCTCAAGTATCTGAGAAGAACGAAAGAAATGTTCTTGGTCTTTGGAGGATCTGAGGATGAAATTAGCGTCACGGGATATTCTGATGCTAGTTTCCAGACCGACAGAGATGATTTCAGATCACAGTCAGGGTACGTTTTTACTCTAAACGGAGGGGCGATCTCGTGGAAGAGCTCGAAGCAAGACACAATTGCAGATTCAACTACAGAAGCAGAGTACATTGCAGCATCTGATGCGGCAAAGGAAGCTGTCTGGCTAAGGAATTTTCTGTCGGATCTCAGAGTGGTTGCCAGTATCTCTAGACCGATCGATATATTCTGTGATAACTTGGGAGCCGTGGCGCAAGCAAAGGAGCCTAGAGAACATCACAAGTCAAGACATGTGCTCAGAAAATATCACCTTATCCGAGAGATCATTGGAAGAGGAGATGTAAGAATATGCAAGATTCCAACAGAAGAAAATGTCGCAGATCCGCTGACAAAGCCACTAGCAAGGGTGAAGCATGAGGCGCATGCAAATTCCATTGGGATGCAGTACCTGGAAGCCAGTAGCTAGTTTTTAGTTTATTAATTATTACTATAGTTTAATTTTGAACAATTCAATCATGTAAAATTTTCAGTGTGATAAAATAAATGCAGGTTTTAATTCATGATTGTTCTAAATTAACTATTTTTCGCATATTTAACGTATCCATGATTTTACAAAGTTTTGTATAAGATCTAAATTTCCGTAGCCACTTATTGAAAATGGGAATTTCAATAGGGAGTTTAACGCTATTATAAGTACTTGATGATTTATTCGAAGTAAAGAATAAAAGCACAAGTGATGTGACCAAGTATTTATAGATACTCATCAGAGTGTTTGGGTATTGGAAGTGACTGTTTGTGTAAAAATTTACTTAAGTCGTTATCGTAAGATGTCGTGAGGCAAAATCGTCAAAAGAAAGAATTCTCGTTCGATAAAACGTGCGATAAATAAAAGTAAATTGACAAAAAGATTGATGACGCAGGAAAAACCTCTAAATCGAGGAAAAAACCTGCGGCCGACTAAATAAGATAGTCGACGTTGCACTATTGATCACCAATAAGGGGTGATATCCTCGATGTTACAGTTGTATCGTACGATTACAATAAGGAAATGAATGCTATCGAATGTAAATATAGAGAATAATAGTATAATTGCTATATTTCCCTCTTGAATTAGTCGTCCCTTGTGTGCAGTCTTGAGTCTCTTTTTATAGTTGTTGAGCTTGTAACCGTTTGATCATAATTGAGCAATAAATGCAACGGCTATAACTGAAGAGTGTTTCACGATCGTAACGTCCGAGCTCTTTAATGGTGAGCATATCTGGTTCAAACGGTTATATCGAGCTTGATAAGCGATGACTATGCTTCGAGCTTATCTTAGATGAGCATGCCTGCAATAAGAATAAACTTAAACATGTATATCGTTAGGTTAATCGTAGGATCATACGATGATATCGTACGATTATCTTCGATGATCACTTATCTTTGTTTGTCGGTAGTTATATCTTTATTTCAGGACCTTATCTTAATACAGGAATATCATCCTGGAAGATATCTTACGATTCTATTCGTTCGATCGTTCGATGATAAAATTTCACCCAAACAGTTTGCCCCCAAGATTTAGAAAATAAATTATATATTTTCTGAATCTTATATCTGCAAAATCAAATCGTTAGTACATCGATTTTATCATGATTAATCTATCGAATCTGAACCGTTTTTCACGTTAACGGCGTTATAACCTGGTTAAGTGCAAGCTGTCAATGCAACGGTTATAAGGGACAGGTGTCGATGCTCGATTCGACCTCAATTTCTTGGGAAGGAGTTTAATTTCATATAAAGATAAGATTTCTTCCATAATTATCTCTAAATCTTTTCCAATTTCAAACTCGAATTTCTCTTCAACCGAATCCTCTTAATCTTTGAGAAGATTTAGATTCAATCCGCCTAGAAGGTATCTTTCTACCCCTTGTTTCGATTTCAGTTCATGCGTTTGAAAGTTAGAGCTGAGAAAAATCCTAGGAACTTCGACTTATTGCGTTTCGATAGGTTGCGTAGGAGTTTAGATCGACTTTGTTTTAGGGAAATCATGGAGGTTAGGAGCACAATTCAGGGAGAAATCGACCTAGTTCACCTTAAGAAACTTGCTAGGATGCCTAAGGATGCCGTGATCAAATCACCTGGTGAGGTTAGACCCGCCGATGCTCCGGCAGGTTTCTTCGCGTTATTCGAATACCCATTTAAGATAGGATTCACTTGGCCTTTCAGTCCTCTGTCTCGTGCCTTTATGACACGATTTAGTTTATCTCCTGGACAGCTCATGCCCCAATTCTGGAGGGTCGTGAGCGTTATCGAACGTGTCACTGAGAATTGGGGTAGAGACCCTTTCACCGTCGATGATCTTCTGTCGGCGTACACTCTTAAACCCTCTGATTACGATAGGTATGGGATTTATCCCAAGGGTAGGGGTGATGCCATGTTAGTACATGGTACTCAAGCGTTCGATCGAGGGTGGAAGGCTCGATATGCGTTCGTACGATCCTCATCGGTCTTGGAGGACGGTGGATGGGTAGCTCCAGAATGGAACCCACTAGGTATAGGTCGCTTTATGTATTTTTGCTTCGCATAATCTTTATTATATAATTTTCTTATCGTGTGTTATTCTTGCAGAGATCGAGTTTATCTTCGAGGAATCCACTGAAGCTGTCAACCGCTTCTTGGAGTACGGTGTTCAAGAAAGATCGTACGCCAAATCGAAGGGAAAAAGCCCAAGGGAGGACAGCGACGAAGAGCTCGAAGTTCAAGTGTTAAGTGAAGGAGAAGAAGAAGAAGAGATGGAAGGTAAATCGTGCGATAATTTTTTCCTCTTACGTTTTTTCAACTTTATCGTGCGATTAATAACGTACGTTTTTCTTTTTTATTTCAGGCCAAAAGAAACCTGCTAAGAAATTGGCCAACTTAGCGGCGGCCAAGAGGGCTCTGGAGAAGAAGAAGGGGATAAGTGGCATGGAGCCACAACCTAAGAAGACAAGGTCTTCTTCGAGTGCTTCGATTGCATCAAAGGAAGCCGTACGACAGGCGGATGATGTGGTCGATGCGACCCCGATTCACACTGCTCCTCCTCCTACGATGTCTCCTACGATGTCAAAGGAGAAAAGGGCCTCGGTCAAGCCTCCAAGAGGGAAGGAGGGTGAAACGTCGATCAACATATCCCTGCCTTCAAATTTCCTCGACGGTGATGTCATCAACCAGGATGACTTATTCCCTGCTATCGAACAATACCTGCTTCCATCGCAGAAGGCTCACATGGATACTCGTCGGATTGGCGAGCTCGATGCCGGTGCTGTTGGATACTCTTTCATGGTAAGTTATCGTACGATGTAAATAATCTTACGATATATGAAGTGTGTTGTTCTAACTGTTTTATGTTTATGTAGGCCTTCCAGGCGTGTCTTGGTCTTCATCAAAGGTTGGAGACCGTTCAGAGGGACATGAAGGCGAAGATGTCCAGCGAGAGGGCTGCAGTGAACGAGGCGAAGAAGGCTCAGGAGAAGGCATCGAAGATAGCTGCTGTTCTAGAAGCCAAGCGGGTTGAAGTGGATGACTTGGTGGCTAAGCTGGATGAGGCTGAGCACGTTCGATCAGAACAACGTGCAAGGCTGACAGCGGCCAATAATCGTATTGCCAAGTTGGAGGAGGAACTTGCTGCGATGCGCACGGAGATGGCAGATCGAGAGAAGGCTTCATCTTCTGAGATCCAGGATCTCAAAGATGAGATGGTGTTATCCAGGATGGTGGCCCGTGCAGCCGTAATACGCCAATTCATTGGTGGCACGTACACCATCGAAGCTGCTAAAGGTGAGTTGGGAGCCTTCCGTGATGCGATGGGATCCGATGAGCTCTTGGATGCTGACGACGCCAAGGATGCTGATGAAGAGGAGGAAGGTGCTGAAAAGAATAAAGAGGCCGAAGTCACGATGATTGAGGAGGAGGATAAGAATGAAGACGCCTCTGGATCCGTCATCGTAGATAAGGCTGTTGAAGACATTCCTCCCCCCATCGTAGAAGTTAGTGTAGGAGAGGATACGGGCGTAGAAGCCAATCCTGAAAATTAAATTTCTTTTGATGTAATCGTAGTACTTTCAAGTACTTTTTTTTTTAATGAAATCAGCTATTTTTTGCAATCGTGCGATGTTTCAGTACTTGTTATTTTTGTTCTAAGTACTTTTAGTAAATAGATAATCGTGCGTTTTAGCTGATTTAATGTTTAAGGCCTTAATTAATCGTGCGTTTTGACTTGCGATGTTTATCGTGAGTTTAAGGCACTTAGAAAATTTTTTAGAAACGTTTCTGTTAATCATGCGTCTGGCGTTTTGACTTGCGCTCTTGCGATTGATGCATCTTTTAAGTTCTATGCGATTTAAGCATGTTGTTTTATCGGGCGATGTTTGCCATAGATCATGCGATGTCTGCGGTAATCGTGCGATATCATGCGATAATCGTGCGATGTCTTGCGATAATCGTGCGTTACCTGCGAGTAAAATTGGCTAAGGGGTGGCCGTTGGATTAACCAACGGCGCTCCGATGCCTAAGTCAGTAATCGTTCGATGAAATAATAGTAAAAAATAAAAAGGGTTTTAGAAGTAGTACCTTTTCAGATGAGTTGCATTCCAACTACGTGGGATTTCATTACCTTCAATGGTTGAAATCTTATAGGCACCTTTCCCCACGATTTTGGTAATGATGTAAGGTCCTTCCCATTTGATGGAAAGTTTTCCAGCGTTCGATTCTTGCGTATTCGGAAATACACGTCGCAGGACATGATCCCCAAGTTGAAATACCTTGACTTTTACCTTTTTATTGAAGTAGCGTTCAACCATGGCTTTCTGCGATGCCATTTTTTGAAAGGCTTTCTCTCTTAGTTCTTCCAAAACATCAATATCGTAACACAAGTCTATCGAGTTTTGTTCAATCGTACGATGTCGAGCAACAGGAACTTGTGATTCGATTGGAAGGACTGCTTCACATCCATATACCAAGGAAAAAGGAGTTTGCCCAGTTGCAGTTCTAGGTGTCGTGCGATTTGCCCATAAAACAGATGGTAACTCTTCGACCCATCGACCCTTTGCAGCTTTCAACCTCTTTCGAATAGAATTAATAATGGTCTTGTTGCTGGATTCGGCCAAGCCGTTGGATTGTGGATATCTTGGAGTCGATGTAATGAGTTTTATCCCGCGTTCATCGCAGAACTTTCGAGTTCTCTCACTTATAAATTGGGACCCATTATCGCACGTTATTTCTGATGGTACTCCAAACCTGTAAATAATGTTAGTTTGGATAAAGGAGATAACTTCCTTATCCCTAACCTGTGAGAAGGCTGCGGCTTCAATCCATTTAGAGAAATAATCAGTAAGAACAAGTAAAAATACTTTTTGACCTGGAGCAGGTGGTAATTTTCCTACGATGTCCATCCCCCATTGCATGAATGGCCATGGGATTAAGACAGAGTGTAGGGGTTCAGAAGGTAGATGTGACGTACCTGAGTGTTTTTGACAAGCATCGCACCTTTGAACATACCTTATCGAGTCTTCTCGAAGAGTAGGCCAATAATATCCTTGTCTCGAGATTCTGTTAGCAAGACTTCTGCCCCCAGAATGGTTTCCACATTCTCCATCATGCATCTCTTGAAGGATTCGATCGATTTGTTGCTTATTCACCACGCATCGTAAGATTAGACCCGTTGTGGACCTTCGATACAGCTGATCATCGAAGATCGTATATCGAGAGCTTTTAAGTCTGACTTTCCGGGCTTCTAATTTGTCTTCAGGGAGTTGGTCGTTTTTGAGATAGTTCCATATATCATTTGACCAATCATGGTTTTCTTCGATCACTTGAGCTTCTTCGATTGTTGGTGACATAAGATGTATTATCGGAACACTTTCTAAAGCTGGTTCATTAAATACGGATCCCAAGTTAGCCAAGGCATCGGCCTGCATATTCAGATCTCTTGGGATTTGCTCTATCGAGAACTTATCGAATCGTGCGATCTTATCTTTTGCGATCTTGAGGTACGATATCATCTTTGAATCTTTTGCTTGAAATTCGCCGTTGATTTGGTTCACTACTAATAGTGAATCGCTTCGTGCGTGTAGCCATCGTGCTCCCAAGTTATATGCCATATCCAATCCAGCAATCAAGGCTTCATACTCTGCTTCGTTGTTGGTGGTTTTGAACTCACATCGTACCGAATACACCATATTGCCCCCATGTGATGATTTCAGGACTACTCCTAATCCTGATCCTCGTGCGTTAGAAGCTCCGTCAACATGCATGGTCCATGGTTCGTTGTCATGAATCATCACATTACTGATTTCATCGTACGATGGTTCGTCGATCCCAGGACTGAATTCGGCTACGAAATCTGCTAACGCCTGAGATTTTATCGCTGTTCTTGGTTGATACGTTAGATCGAAGCTGCTAAGATAAATACTCCACTTTGCTAATCGTCCTGTAAGTTCAGGCTTACGAAGTACGATCTTAAGAGGATAATTAGTAACAACGATTATATGATTCGATTCGAAATAATGCCTTAACTTTTTTGCTGCAGTTACGAGGCCAAGTAAAAGCTTTTCCATAGACGTGTACCTTGTTTCAGCATCGAGGAAAGACTTACTTATGTAATAGATAGGTTGCTGATGTTGGTCACCTTCTCGTACGAGCACTGCACTAACGGCGTTGTTACTTACAGCGAGGTACAACTGCAAGCTCTCACCTTCGATTGGTTTCGTCAACAGTGGAGGATTGGACATATATTTCTTTAAGCTTTGTAGTGCTTCCTCGTGTGCTTCTGTCCAATCGAAGCCTTTGTTTTTTCGAAGCACGTTGTAGAACAAGTGACACTTATCGGATGAACCTGTTCAGGGCCCCTACTCGTCCGGTCAACTTTTGTACCTCTTTTACATTCCTTGGTGATTGAATTTCCAGGATTGCTTTGATCTGTTCTGGACTTGCTTCGATCCCTCGTCGTGTAACCATGTATCCAAGAAATTTTCCCGCACGCACTCCGAAAGAGCACTTGGTTGGGTTGAGTTTCATCTTGTATTCTCGTAATATATCGAACGATTGCTTCAGATGCTGGATATGATCTTGTGATCGTTTCGATTTTACGAGCATATCATCGATATATACTTCCATCGTACGTCCGAGATGATCTTTGAACATCCTGTTTACGAGCCTTTGGTACGTTGATCCAGCATTCTTGAGACCAAATGGCATTACTTTGTAACAGTATATGCCCTTATCGGTCATAAACGCAGTCTTCTCTTGATCGTCTTTGTGCATTAGGATCTGGTTATATCCGGAATAAGCATCCATGAACGTTAGTAGCTCGTGCCCCGCAGTTGCATCGACCATCGCATCAATATGTGGTAAAGGAAAGGGATCTTTTGGACAAGCTTTGTTTAGGTCTGTAAAGTCGATGCATACTCGCCACTTTCCATTCTTCTTTTGTACTACCACCACGTTGGCGAGCCAATCTGGATACTTTACTTCTCGAATTTTTCCTGTTTTGAGTAGGTTGTCTACCTCCTCATTGATGACCTTGTTGCGTTCTGGTGCAAACTTGCGTCTTTTTTGCTTAACGGGTTTAAACGTAGGATCCACGTTCAACTTGTGCGATATGATGTTAGGATCAATTCCTACCATATCCTCGTGTGACCACGCAAAACAATCCGAGTGTTCCTGCAAAAAAGAAATTATACTATTTTTTATATCAGGGGTTAGAGTTGCACCTACGAAGACCTTGCGATCAGGATGTTTGTGATCTAACACGACTTCTTCTAATTGAAGATCATCGTATGATCGTACTCCATCCTGGCTCTGTAATTGCTAGATATCGTGCGGTTTGGCCTTCATCGTAATCTTGTAGCACTCCCTTGCGATTTTCTTTTCGCTGATTATCTCTTGCACGCCCCAGGGAGATGGGAACTTGATCTTCTGATGATACGTCGATGGTACAGCCTTCATATCGTGAATCCAAGGTCTTCCAAGTATGGCATTGTAAGCGGAAGGACAATCGATGACGTTGAATTTTGTTTGCTTGTTTATGCCTTTAGCGAAGACTGGTAGTATGATTTCTCCAAGAGTACTAGTGGCATCTCCATTGAATCTAATTAGCGTTGTTGTTCGTCGTACGATGTTGGACCAATCAATACCCATGATCTTGAGTGTTTCTGCGAATATAACGTTGGCTGAGCTGCCTCCGTCGATTAATACTCTCTTGGTTAGACAGTTACCAATTGTCAACTGAATAACCAGTGCGTCATGGTGTTTCTGATGAGTGTCTGACATATCTTCGATATCGAACGATATCTTCGTAGCATCGAGCTCCTTGTCTTCCGCAGTCCTGGATTCATTTGGGATGGGATGTCCTTCAGGTCCTTCTCGTGCGTGCCTTTTTGCTGCAGAATTGGTAAGGCCACACACTTCTGATCCTCCTGTAATACAGTTTACAACCTTCGTTGGAACGGGTGACGTCGGTCTTTTCGAATCATCGCCTAGAAGGTTTTTAAGATGTCCGTTCGATTTGAGGTATGCGATCTCCTTCTTCAAGCTGATACAATCATCTGTATTGTGTCCGTGGTCGCTGTGGAAGTCGCACCATTTTGTTTGGTCTCTATCCTTGCTAGGACTCTCTGGTTTTTTGGGCCATCGTACGTTGACTTCCAAGTTCCGTAGAGAATCCACTAAGTCCTTCGCTGTACCTGCAAAATGGTAAGTTGACAAATCTGGATATCTTACTTTACCTTTACCTTGGTTCGAACGTTTATTCTGATCGCGTCGAGAATTATCAATCTTGTTTACTCGTTTAGGTTTGAAATCATGTTTCTGCGCTCCAAGATTTTTCTTATCGTTCGAGTGTTTACGTCGGAAAAGGGTATCATCTTCGATCCTCATGTGTGCCAACGTACGAGCTCGCACATCATCGAAGTTTTCTGGTGGATACTTCGTTAAATCTGTATATAACTCCGAGGATGTATCTAATCCACGTTTGTATGCTTCGATCGCCGTCCGCACATCGCAGTTCTTAACTTCAATCATCTCTGCATTGAACCTGTTAAAATATTCACGAATGGTTTCACCTGTTTTTTGCACGACATAGTAGAGATCGCTTGTTTGTTTCTCCATCTTGCGACTGCTTGCAAACTGTCGAGTAAACTGGTTTACTAACTCAGACCACGATGCAATGCTCTTGGGTTTCAAATTGATTAACCACTGCAACGCAGCTCCGGTAAGTGTTGATCCAAAGCCCTTGCACATACATATTTCTTGAAACTGGGTTGGAATAGGAACTGTCCACACTAGCTGCTTGTATTGTGCGATGTGTTCCACAGGATCGGAGATTCCAGAGTATTTTGGTGTGAAAGCTGGGATGTTATATTTTTTGGGAATATCAACAAGAGCAATCTCATCGATATAGGAGGGTGAGGCTTGGAATCCAGTTTTAGGTTCAACTTCGATGGGTACAGCAGCTCCAGGAAGTTTGGTTAACAATGCGAGCATTGCTTTATTTTGTTCTTCTAGCATTTTTAGTCGAATATCCACGATATCATTGGGCGGTGGATTACTAGAGGTTCCTGAAACGTTTAATAAGTTCGGAATATGAGTTATGGGGGTAGCTGCGGTGGGAACGTGCGATATAGGTTCAGGAATAGGTATAAAGGGACGAGGCCCTGTTTGAGGTTGGTTGTAAGTAAACGTGGTTGCTCCTGGGTAAGGACCTGATGGTAACGGAGGGAAGATAGGACGTGAATTGTTGACTGGAGGTGGCGGTGGTAAGCTAACTTGCGATATCTGCGGTGGTGGTGGCAAGTTAACTTGCGATATTTGAGGTGGAATGAAAGATTGCGACATTTGTGGTTGGACAAATGGAGGTTGAGAAACAGGGGGTGGATTTTGAGGAAATAATGGCCTTTGTTGATGAATGGAAACTGGGATGTGAGAAGTTTGCGGATTCGATGCTCTCAATCTAGACAGTTCGCCATTCATTTGTAAATTCTGCTCATTCAACCATTGGATTTGTTCTTGTGCTGCTGCCAATTGTTGCTGCAAGGTTGTTTGAGAACTGCTTGCCATGTTCCTGTACTCAATTCACAAAGAAGCTCGAAGAAATAGGTTAGTAAGCTGACGCCTTATCGAACAAGATTTTCTCAAAACGGGCCCCACGGTGGGCGCCAAACTGTTTGTGTAAAAATTTACTTAAGTCGTTATCGTAAGATGTCGTGAGGCAAAATCGTCAAAAGAAAGAATTCTCGTTCGATAAAACGTGCGATAAATAAAAGTAAATTGACAAAAAGATTGATGACGCAGGAAAAACCTCTAAATCGAGGAAAAAACCTGCGGCCGACTAAATAAGATAGTCGACGTTGCACTATTGATCACCAATAAGGGGTGATATCCTCGATGTTACAGTTGTATCGTACGATTACAATAAGGAAATGAATGCTATCGAATGTAAATATAGAGAATAATAGTATAATTGCTATATTTCCCTCTTGAATTAGTCGTCCCTTGTGTGCAGTCTTGAGTCTCTTTTTATAGTTGTTGAGCTTGTAACCGTTTGATCATAATTGAGCAATAAATGCAACGGCTATAACTGAAGAGTGTTTCACGATCGTAACGTCCGAGCTCTTTAATGGTGAGCATATCTGGTTCAAACGGTTATATCGAGCTTGATAAGCGATGACTATGCTTCGAGCTTATCTTAGATGAGCATGCCTGCAATAAGAATAAACTTAAACATGTATATCGTTAGGTTAATCGTAGGATCATACGATGATATCGTACGATTATCTTCGATGATCACTTATCTTTGTTTGTCGGTAGTTATATCTTTATTTCAGGACCTTATCTTAATACAGGAATATCATCCTGGAAGATATCTTACGATTCTATTCGTTCGATCGTTCGATGATAAAATTTCACCCAAACAGTGACCAGTAATCAAGTCTGCTTCATGGAGCCTCAGTCATAAGCATTGACTTGATAAGTTGTCCTTAGACCTGAGATACTTGGTTTGGGAACATGAGGACTGCTGTACTCTTAGCACATCCTAACGCTGCACCGTAACAGGGCGGCCATACGGGACGTGACTAGATGCAGCGGAAGCCGTGGATCCAAATGCAAGTAGTCAAGAAGGGATTTGCGCCTCTTTCAAAAGAGAGATATTTCCGGGCCCCTTGACGATTAAGATTGGCAGAAAACGCGTGGCCACGCTCGGATAGAATAACAGGTGTTATTTAGTAATATCCGTTACTGCAGGCAATCAAAATCAGAGTCAAGAAATACTTGATTTTAAGAAATGAATCCTCCACTCCATGTCTTAAGATCACTTTAGAAATATCGTGTGCAAAAGGAATGAACCTGTGTACAAATTCAAAGCTTGAATTGTATCTCTGGATATAAGAGATCTTATAACCTGGTTAACCTAAGTGTCTGGCTAGGGACCTTCTTAGGCTAATGGTAACAGCACAGTTACATGTCTAGCACAAGTGGGAGTCTGTTAGGATTGTGTGCGAGACAGTAACAAGGTTACCGTGTCCAATGTTATAAGACACTAGTAGGTCACACCGCTGCACACTAAATTGAGAATTTTTGGAATGTGTGTGAAATAATTAATTGATTATTAAAAGGGAAAAAGGATAAATAATTAGTAAAATTATTTATCAGTTAATCAGAGGGAATTAAAAGGGAAATTATATAATTGATTAATCAGTTTGATTAATTAATTATAGATAATTATAGGAGGAATTGTAATTGGTATATAACACTGCCAAAATTAATCCTATAAATAAAAAGGCTTGGGTTATCATTATGAATTAACCTAAAATTGTTGCTTAACCCTCAAGAAATCAATTCTCCCTCCCTCTCTCTCCCTAAATCGACGGCACACACACACAAGGGCAAACCAGTCGGTTTTGTTCTTCCAGTCACGGTGGTCTAGCAGCCTTTCTCGCGAAGTGTCAGTAGCGGTGTAACCCCTACCAGCTGTCCGGATTTTTTCTTGTGTTAAGGTAACCCTCAAAACACCCTATGATTGTATCTGTATGGTTTAAGTTAGGTCCAATTTGGGAATCGTTTTTGTTATCCGTTGCGCACCGTTAGTGCCTACGGTTCCCAACAGAATGAATGTATTTTTATTTTTCACTTGGGCCCCTCCTTTTTTACCCATATTGCCTTGGTTTTTATTGTTGGATAAAGGCTGCAGTTGCCTTTTTGTGAGGATTAGATTTGAGATAGTATATGGTGTTGAATGTAAGACATAGAAATTAAAATAATTAATGATTTAGTGAATTTTGGAAATTGGACTCTAATTAGGTTGTACTAAATAATTAAAAGCTATAATGACTTTGTCATCTTAATATTGATAATCACACTTTTCAGTTTTCACATGTAGATTAAGGTAAAAAAAATAATCTATTATTAATACTTTTTTTATTGGAAAAGATATAAAGATCCTCAACAACAAGGATAGAGAATGCCTTTATCTCTATTTTTTCAGTAATCAGGAATTCATGCAAAAAAAGCTGCAAAGGAAATTCATGATGTTGATCTTAATATATTCGAACGAGATCATCGATTAATTATGTCCTCAAGTTTACACTACAACAAAAGTAAAAGCATCTAAGTGTTATAATAGGTTTATAAGACGCCTTTGACTTCGTAACAAGATTTTTAGGAGCTTTTGAAACAACATGTCGTATTAGCTAGTTTATGACCCTTTTGAGAAGTGTTTCTATAAACCCTTATTTTATATGACTTGTATTTAAAAGACATTTTTATAAATAGCGTTATATAAAATAGGCAATACGATACTTTATTTTAAAACGGCCTTAAAAACTTGTTACAACTCCCAAAAACTAACTATAAATTTATTGTAACACTTATAGATATGATGTTTTATAAGACACTTTTCAAACACAAACACATTAGGCGTTTTATAAACTCGGTTTAGATGTAATGTTATGATTATCTTGTTAATTAGCAATCTATGGTTTGATGAAGTTACATAAATCTTCATCCTTTAACCAACACTTTCTATATGTACAAACTAAAATAATTATAAGTTTTCAAATCCCAAGTTAGGTTAGGTATGGCCCCTCCGGTAAGACAACTTGTGTTCCGCCACTGTGGGGCTGCCTTTTCCTCACAAGCAAAGTTCTTCTTTTTGCTACTTTTTAATTAATTGGTCTTGAATAAATGAACAAGTTAATCTCCCATGATTACATTAAGGACGTTCATTAAAAATGCAACCAAAAATGTTAGAACATCCAATGGTAATAATCAATAATCATTATTTTCATCAATGATAACTTTATTGACTTAATTGATAGTACATGAACAAATTTCATGTGCAATCATTTAAAGTAGGAAAATATGATGATATTTTTATAGGATTGTATCATGTATGATTAAAATTAAATTTTAACAATTTAACCCGCTAGTACAATGATTATTTTGTGGACAAAAAACAGTTATGGTGACTTAAGAAATCAAAATCAAATAATCAGGGGAGCCCCTGGCATAGGTCAAAGGGGCGACGGTCCTGGGCATCATCTAGCCTAAGGACATCACTCTTGCAAGCCTAAATATTAATTAGTAGGTTCAATTTTGGGCTGTATTCACTTTACTATAGTTGTGACTTGTGAGCTTTTCATATGTGGATACCAAATCAATCTTGGCCTGCTACAAACGCGATTAAAAAAGTAAAGAACTGAACGATAGAAACGAAATCATTTGCCAATGTCTACCAATCACTCGTCAATCGACCTGCTTTCTATTCAATCTTCATGTTTTCCAAATACAGAAAGAAAAGAAAAGAAAAAGACATGAAGAAATTGCTCAATCTATGTGAAGTTCTTTCTCGTTGTATCCTTTTTCTTTTAATTAATAAACACTTAGCATGAGGCTTGACTAGGTTCCAAGCCCCTTTAAATTTTTGTTTGGTTTTTCGTTTGCATACTAAAGGGGCATTGTTTTACCTTTCGCCATAGACATCCAAAATCTCAGAACCGGCTCTGCAAATAATGTTTTAGAGGAATTACACTAGTTGGCCGGTGGTCGTATGCTCAAGCTCAGTATTTTATGGATGCAATTTGTCAAAACGTAGTCTAGGCATATCTGCTCCTAGTTGAACTTTTCCCAAAAAAAAACTCGACATGCAATGCGACCTTATAATCTTAACCATCATTTACACTACGATATTGTTAACATTTTTTCTCTCGTAACATAAATCAAGCTCGAATTAATAAAAAAAAATCTTAAACTAAAAAACTTGACATATAATGATGTAAAACAAAGCATAAGTTTATGGATGAATTTTATTGGTTAAATTATCCACAATTTTGGTTTGTGGAACTAAGTCACCACTACCATGCACGTAGGGGGGTTGCGATAACCAACCCTTTGTTTCGATGGTGGGTCCATTATTCGACCAGAAAATTCCAATCTACCAAATATACAAGATTATACTACCACTTTAATGCATAAACTAATTAATGACCCGTATATTATACGGGCATTTGAAACATGTTATTTTAATTTTTAATAAGAATAGACATTTACATGACAATTGTTATTACCATTTAAATACTTATGTAAATTATATGGTATACGACAATTGCTATTATAATTGCTTATTACAATAGATATTTTAGTTATCTAATAGCTGTTAAAATTTTAAAAATTGAATATTTATTATTGTTTTGTCAAAAGATTTGAATTTCGTGAATGATTTTAAAACTTGAGGGATTCAGAAATAGAAATAGAATATGTGTAGTGTTTTGATTTGTAGGATTTTAAATAAAATAAAATATAATTATTTATAAATAATCTACAAAAATAGTTAGATTAAAAAGATGGAATCTTTAAATTTCAAGAATATTAGCAATTGAGTTTTAAATAAAATAATATTTCATTACTTATAAATAATATATAAAAATAATTAGGTAAGATGAAATCTTTAAAATAAATTTTAATTACTTATAAATAATCTATAAAAATACTTAGGTTAAAAAGATAAAATCTTTAAATTTCAAGAATATCAAGAATAGAATTGTATAAAATCTAAACAAATTAATTTATATCTAATTTTAATAATGTAATTAAATTAAAAATATTAAACTCATTTTGAAGGTATTGTCGAAACGATTATAATAGTATAATTTATTAAAAAGAAAAAACAAAAATTTTAATACATTTTAATTAATATATATTATTATCTTAAAATGATAAGGATGTAAAGTGAAAGATGAGAAACTAATGGATAAAACGTAATTTAATCAAATAATTCTAAGGATAAAAAATGTAAATTATAAAGATAATTATGGTATTAAAATAATAAGAATAATTGATGACATCATTATTTGATGATTCTTTTTTAATTGACCAATCAAATGGCTCAATTTCAAGTGGTTACCATCAGATTCGGGTGTTTGAAGATGATGGTGAAGGTTAATTTGCAACCCATGTAAATCTTACAATCCATGCAACCCACATCTTAACCGTTGGATTAATGAAAAAACGGTTATTTTGTCTTAATTTTTTTGTATTTTCAATTGAAAATTTTAAGCCCACTCCAGTGTAACCGTCGATCAAGAATTCAACGATTAAGATGTTGGTTGCATAGGTTGTTAGATTTACATGGGTTGCAAATTAAACAACCCCTGAAGATGATATACACAAGACTGCATTTCGAACTCATCGGGGCCATAGATATGGATATTACCTTCTATTTTAAGGGGAAAAAAAAAACCTTTTTGTTACTTTTAGTCTGTAGGAGCAGATATACACCATTCTCAAATTACAGACATGGCATAACATGTCCCCCAACTCTTTCCTGTTATTTGCTTTTCACCCTCGACACTATTTTTTGTCCCATTTAAGCTTTTAATATATTCATATAACTGATTAACTTCTATAATAAGCTTTTAAGATTTTGTGGTATAGTATGTATTAGAAAGATGGTTTGGGATTAGAGTTTGAGATTCCACATCAATTGGGAATGGAACAAATATTAATTGTCTTATAAGAGGTTGAATACCTCTTTTATCCGATACATAATAAAACCATGATTCCAGTTATGGACAAAATAGACAACATCTAAAATATGTCAACTGATGTTACCATGGCCTCAACCATATTATCTTTAAATCAATAAACATCATTTTATATAGAAATCCACAAATGGACCCATGGACTAAGGGGTCATTTACTAAACACTTACCGGCAAGAGTCACTACTATGATTTACCTTTTTGCGGTAACATTCCGGCCATCAATATAGATTGATGGTAATTGCGTATATATAACCCGGTAAGCGCTTAAGAGTCATCGCATTCGTCACCCGCACTTATCGCATAAGACCCATGATCCTTGCCTTCCATCTTACTAGATAAGATTCTATGTCCTTGTTATGTTCATCCGATAAGGTAATTGAACCGGTAAAAACTTCCCAAACTAGTCAAGTGTTTAGTAGAAGACACTTAAATTTAATATGAGCCTTAATGGATTGATTAACAGGACCGATTAAACAACATGACGTACAAATAATTTGAAAAAAGACTTGTCGGAAAAAGTCCCTAATCAAATTGAGTATACTAGTTATAACATTGTCTTTTCCAAAAAATTGCTCAGATGACAGTAAAGCAAATTGAACCACTTATACAACAGTGTGAGTATCCAAACACATGTGAAAACACTCATAAATTTCGATCTAGAAAGAATTACTGGAGCCATGTAAATGTTCAACCTAAATGAATTCTTCCAGTCCTGCATTCTGTGTTGCTAAGATATTGTGGAATGTTTGGCAAATTGGCACTACGATTTTAATTTGCAACAGGTTGGAATTAGATACAATTATACAAATTATATATGTAGCGAAGAGATTATAGATTAAGCATGATCTCTGGGTTTTACCCATAGTCACAGGATTCGCGCAAGTAGCCACAATCTTCGTTCCGGTCGCGGCGATCCCAATCGCAGTACGAAATCGAACCGAATGCCAGATGGATCGCGAACCAAATCGATGGTCCAATCGTTCCAAATCACTCTTCCGATCGATAAAGTTCATATCCAATTCGCGATCCAAATCACATCTGATCGGCGTTCCAAAAATAGATTTTCAAGTCGATCAATAATCAGTTCAATTCGCGATCCAATTAAGCTATAAACGCGATTTTCATGCTTAATTTTAACAATCCATAGTGAATTTGAGAAGTCAGGGCTCCAATTTCGAAGTGGGAAAAAACGAGCGAACCGACCCCTCGTTTTCTGTCTGGAAGCTTGGATTTCAAATTAAGAACCAAATGACTCGTTTCTCTTACTCTCTACCTTTATTAATGATTCCATTCAATGTCATTGTAATTAAGATTCCACATTCCTGAATCCATAGTTCCATACTCAATTTTCAGCTACTGTCATTTTTGCTTCTGTTCTTTTTTCTTTATTGCCAAATGGTTTTTGGGTCTGGGTCTGTTTTTGGTTTGGTAATTTGTTTTTTGTAGCTACAAATCTAGAATGTTAATTACTTAATTAAGGTTTGGTACTTTGGTTCCTAAAATATGTTTTTGGTAGTGGGTACAATGTACCGAAACGTATGGTACATCGTACCATAGGCGTACCGAAATGAACCTACCCCCCTTCGAACCGGATACGCCTAACCTAGCGAACCGCGTTCCCGTTCCTCGTTCCCATACCGAAGCGATCCGGGATCCATGTGACTATGGTTTTACCCTACCCAGATGTAGGAAAAACAAACAAAAGACACTAATGTCTAAGGGGTTTGGAACCTAGTCAAGCTAGGCGGCTCATTCCCATGCCGATTTTTATTAAATAAAATATATAGATAATAAAACGAAAGACATAGACCAAGAAATGTCGAGTTACAAAAAATAAACATATATAGATCAGCTAAAACAATGTCTTCAAATTAATACACCCAAGCTACTTTATCCATTCAGCTAAATGAGCTTAATGAGACTCACAGCTTATTTTGTCAGCTATACATGACTATTTGGTAGTGGCTTATTTAGTAACCTTTTAGGGGAGAGCTTTATGCAGAAAGCCTAGTTTTTCCAAACCTGTCACACCCAAGTAAAAAACACATTTCTTCCATCTAAGAAAAAGTTCTCCGCCAACAAAAACCTTCCCACCCTTTTCTATGAGCATTGCAAGAGCCTAGAATTTTACCATAAATCCAATATGATGGTCAAGAGTGTTGCACATTATGCTGGTAAGAGTTAAAGAGTGTAAACAGCTAAATTGAAGAGTACAATCTTACCCGTAAAAGTTAAAGAGTGTCGAATTTTACAGATGAATTCTCACCAGGTAAACAGCCCCTTAGCCTCAGATCTATACTCATATATATGTTTGACTTTATAAAGTCTTTTCTTTTTCGACTTTGACCTTAAATATTTTTCTTTGTCATATAATACTTGATGGAAATTATACCAATAAAAATAAATTAAAAACATAACCCATTCTTTGCATCAAGTATTATATAACAAAACAAAAAGATTTAAGGTCAAAGTTGAAAAAGGAAGACTTTAAAAAGTCAAAAGTGGACAATAATTTTGGGACGGAGGAATTATTACATAAGGTTAAGCAAGCAAGCACACCATACTGGAAGACATGAAATCTGAACATTGTAATTTTCAAAAAAAAAAATAGCAACAAAAAACATAGTTCACTCAAACAGACAAAGGATCATGAGAAAATAGGAGTTAATGTGAGACATGTAATATAGTAAATTTATAAATAATCAAATTTGATGATAATGATTATTAATATTTAAATGATCTTATAATTATTAAAACAGAGATTTGGACATGTATGATAATTTTAAAAGTTTAGAAGGATATACAAGTAATTTAAAAGATTAGAGAAGAAATTCTCCCTACTTTTAATTTAAAGGGTCGAAAACCTCTTACCGTTCTCTAAAATTTTAAGAGGTGCATCATCCATCTCTTAATTCGTTAGATGTGAAATCAGACTTCAGACCTCTTAAAAATCAAGCAGCACTTTAGCGCTGAATCTTAAAGTGAGTCAGACACCGCCAAGAGGAAACCTCAAAAACAGAAAAAATTAAGAAACACCCAAGAGAATATCTTAAGGTGGGTCAGACCGTATAATTGGGTTCGGGCGAGAAGTTGCATAAACGTGAGAAGCGAGAGAAGTGGCTATCAACCGTTGGATCCCCCGCTATAGATGCAACGCATTGCCCCACCAAGATATGGACCCAGTTTCACCTGCTTCTCAGAAACATATAATCAGAAATGTAAAATGCAGAGCAATGTTATCAAAAAGCACAATAAAACCTTCTTGAAACAATGTCAAGAATAGCGATCAGCAGCACATGACAACTCAGGTTCAAAAATCACTGCCTGAAATCTTTCTTTCTTGAAAACAAATTAGACCCCACATTTCACTACCATAACCTTCCAATCGCTGAAAATATCCAGTATTTAAATCTTATAGTGGGTCAGACACCGCCAAGGCTGCATCGCATTGCCCCGCCAAGATACGGCTTAAGTTTCACCCAGTACCCCGTATCGAAATCTTTTCCTTTATATATACTTTTTGCAACTGAAAAACACTTAAATTGCGCTTTAGAGAGGTAAAATGCACCATGGCTGCAAACTTACTTGTTAATTGCCCTGCTAAGATGCGTCCCATCTCTAACTTTGATATCAATGCACAAGTGCATACCGTCGAGTAACTATGTATGATTGGGTTCGGGTAAAAACTTGAGTTAACGTGACAAGCGAGAGAAGTGGTTGTCAACTATTGGATGCACTGCCATGGCTGCAACCAGTTGCCCCGCCAAGATACGGGCCGAGTTTCACCAACCACCTAGAAACCTATTATCAGAAATGTAAAATAAAGAACAACGTTCGTTAATAGAATTAAGAACCCCGATGAATTAAGTGGTTGTCAACTAATGGATGTACCGCCATGGCTAAAAAAAATATGAAGTAGAGCAGTGATCTCAACCGTTGATATGATTGAGATCATAGTTGACTAGTCAAAGATTGCGGCTTTGACCGGTCAAAAGCAGCAATTGTAAACTAGTCAAAGCTCGGTTGGACGCGATTCACGGAGGGGCAGAGATCAAAGCCTCCTTTATTGACCATATGAGTGATGGAGATCACTTCTCTACTCCGTATTTTTTAGCACTTCTCATTTGAACCTAATACTATATATAACTAAATATGATTGGGTTCGAGTAAAAAGTTGAGTTAACAACATGACAAGCGAAAGAAGTGGTTGTCAATTATTGGATGCACCGCCATGGCTGCAACGTGTTGCCCCGCCAAGATACGGGCCGAGTCACCCACTACCCAAACAACTCGGGTTCAAAAATCCTTATGGACCACAATCTTACCCGATGAAATATGAACATGTGGGAATCCGTAAGGAAAAGATACGAATCAATAAACAATTATTGTCCACTTTTGTTTCTTGAAAATCTTCAGAAATCAAACAAAAATTAGAACTTCAAAAAACAAAATCAAAATCAAACGAAGCTTG